>JAJTUV010002466.1:0-141723 GCA_021653895.1 Mastomys natalensis
GAGAAAGAGCTCGGGAAGGGAAGAATACGATCAAAATATAGTGTACGAAAATGCTTTTTAAAAAAATATTTGCAAAAACATAGCAAGAAATTTTAAAAAGAGGAACAGTGTAGAAAGAAAGGAAATTATCTGTGTGAGGTGACACATATAAAAATTTTCTTAAATCTAGAGAGGAAAATGGTCATGAAGGGGCAAGAGGAATTGAGACACTAAAAAGAGAAAACCAAAGAGGAGTCCCCTTCTAATGTAATTCTGAAAACACTAAACTACAGAACAAAGTAAAAGTATTAAATGTCACAAGGAGACTAGAGTACATATAAAGGTAGATGCATTTGAAATATGAGCCATATTTTTCCAAAAATGATTACCTTATTAGATGATTAAGAAGCCTTTGACAAAATCAAATATATTTCCATGGTAGAAATCATGGAAAACTTTAGGAGTACAGCATACACACCACAACATAATAAAAAAATAATATCAAGCCTACAGCCAATATTAACTTGAATGGAGAAAATTCAAATAATTTTACTAAAGTCATCAATAAAACAAGGGCGTCCACTCTTTTTCCTCTTGTTAAATATATATCAACATGTTAGCTTAAGAAGTGATATGGAGTAGAGGTAAATGAGATAAAATAAAGGAAGAAATCAAAGTATCCTTGTTTGCATATGATATGATTTTGTATGTAGGAGAACCTAAAGGCACCACCAGAAAGCACATACAGCTGATAAAACATGTATCAAAGTATAAGAATATAAAATCAAACACAAAAGACCAGTAGACTCCCTATATATAAAAAAATGAAAGAAGGAAGGGGAGGAGGAAGAAGAAGGAGGAAGGAAGGGGAAGGAAGGAAGGAAAGAAGGAAGGAAGAAGGAGGAAGGAAGGGAAGAAAAGAAAGAAAGAAAGAAAGAAAGAAAGAAAAAGAAAGAAAAAAGAAAGAAAGAAGAAAGAAAGGAATCATGGAAAAATACCTTTCACAAGAGTGTCCAAAGTAAATATAATTGGGATAAATTAAGGTAAATGAAAAATTTCTTCAATGCAACTTTATGATACCAAATGAAAAAAAAATCAAAGAATATATCAAAAGTTGAAGACCACCCATATTCTGTAGGGTTATATTGTGAAATTTGTTTCTTTCATATCAAAAATGTCTACTGATTAATGCAATCGCTCCCTTCATCAAATCTGAAAAAAAAAAAAAAAAAAAAGACTTTTCAGTGATCACAAGTACCCAGGATACCCAAAACAATTCTGAACAAAAAAAAATGGGGTAATGAATTGGGAGGCATCTGCCTTCCAAATTTCAAGTTGGTTTTAGTGTTTTATTCAAAAGTAAGATGGTAACTAAGAGTTACCATCCAGATCTTGATTGTAAGACCTTATTGCTGAGATACCACATACTTGAGTCATAGCAGTGGAGAAGTTCTGTTGGAAAAACAACCTGAAGCGTCAACCCTACTGGCTTGCTTTCTTAATATCTAATGACTCTACTCATCCTAGTACAGAGAAAAATCAACAGTCTTGCTTAGTTATGATCCTTGATTTTTCCTAGAAACTTTTGTCCAATGTTGGATTAATGACACATATGTTATGGGAGTAACCAATTGTTAATGTCTATGCCCTTCTCTCCAAGATAAAAGTCATTCCCAGTACCATTAACTGAGTCACAAACCCATGGCTGAGTAGATCATAAACTTTAGGGGTTGAAACCTACTAATAATCACAAAAATAACATATTGCTAGATATGGAAAGATGGACTAGTCTTCTTTCTACTCTAATTCTTTTGTTTATACATACATATAATGATAACTTAATTCATTGCTATTATATAATTTTTGAACAATATATTATCTGTTAGATCAATTAAGATATGAAATATAGGGGCTGTGGAGATCATGCAGTGGTAAGAATGTTCCTGCAGGGCTCTGGGTAAACACTGTAATGTACGTGGCTAGGTGAGATAGTAAGCTTCAGTGCTTAATTTTCCACATTTACTAAATGAGCTGCTTTTAATTCCATGACAAAATCGTCATTGTACTAGAGAAAATAGTTCAGTACCTTACACATGCTCAATCAGTATTGACCTTTAAATAAGATAAAACATCTACATGGAATAGTTTATATGCACATTACTGATGTATAATTTTCTCTTGTATATATTGTACTATATAATCTTTTTAAAGTGTCTTACTAGAAAGATACATTAAGTGACTGAATGTTTCCATCCTATTCATTAAATTCAGTCATAAATGGCAATGTGCATTTTAGACAACTAAAGAGTCCCCAAAATGTTGGTAGAATTGAAGGGAAGGTGTTGGAGAGTTGCCACAGGCAAAGACTTTAACATGACAAGCAAACAGTTGTTAAGAGGCTATTCAGTCTGAGATTAGGCTATCAGTCTGAGGTTAGTCTATCAGGCAGGCTGGCACACTAGAAAAAAGATCTTCGCATTTCTATTTCCATGCTTCTATTGTTTTACTCTGAATGAGGAATGTAGTAAACTTAAGTATAATTGGTCCCCCAGGGCTACCCATAACTAAATCATGAAAAATACCCAAGGGCATCTGAAAGAAATGATGGAGGGCGCAGGGATGGTGTTCAAGACTTGATAGCATGCACACGTTATGAACATCATTGTACAAACACCAAATCTGAGAGCCTGAGGCTGGGAAACCCTGAGCTGAACTCCTAAGTACCAAAGAAGAAGACTTATGTTTCCTTTATAACATAGTAGAAAATTCCATGCTGTGTAAAGTGGCAGGTACCTCCAGTTCCGGTGATCTTGCTGCAATTGGTTTGGACATCGTCAGCGAGAGCATCACAGTAAGTTCAAGGTCAGGATGAACTGGTGAGAGACTGTCTCTGACAACCCAGGACCTGGGATATAGTTCAGCCATAAAACAGTAACCTAGCATGCTTACACAATGAGTCTAATCCTCTGCATTGAGAAGAAATGCACCTGAGTTCTAGCAGGAAAAGTCTTTCTATAGGTTTTTCATTTTTCTCTTAATACTTTACTACATAGTCACTGAATACTTGACATCTGAAAGTAGGAGCTTTCTAAATACTCCTTATTTTTAAATGCTTTATTTTTCTGAATATAGTTTAAATTAAGATATGAATTTATGTAATTATAAATTATCCTTTATCTCTCATAAGCAGGTGAAAGTGGTGATCTATGTTCTGTGATATTTGGTCTTCTCATCTTGTATTTTAACCTAAACATTATAAATGTACAATAGTGTCCAATTGTGATTCAACTTGCAATTCTATTGATAGATAGCGTTGAGTGTTTTCTCATAACTATTTGCCAATTTACTTAACAGTTTTAATGAAAAATGTGTTCCAATATGTTTCTGGTTTTTCTTAAGCTGGAGAAATACCTGAGTATTTTTTTGTTTGCATTTAAAAATTACATATACTATTCTTTTGTAAGAAAGTATCACAGAAAGTATTTATTAACATTTAATTTAAATCAAGTTTAGACAGATTTTCAAAAATTATTTAATTTACAAATATCCAGGACCCAGAATATCTTGATGGCAGTACGTATCCTGTTATAAAATTTATTACATTACTTATTGTTAGTACATTAACACTTAACAATTCTACTGGCTAATGACCTAAATTTAATTTCCTTCATTTGTCATCTAGTGAACGACTAAGGTGTCAGAAAACTCCAGAAATCTCTCATTGCATATTTTTTTTGGGGGGGAGGGGTTCTCTCTCTAGTCCCTTGCTGTCCTTAACTGCTCTGTATTCTTCTGGTCTCTTTCATTATATCAACATAGAGAGTTTCATTTTCAGGTAATTCAGTTTGTTTTCTTTGAAAAGAAATCACAAATTGCAATTGGCATATGCGTAAAACCTAAGGTTACTAAAAATATTTCTGTTAATATTTAGAGGAATTGTATATTCAAAATTTTCATCCAATCCATAGTATATGTAAAAATATCTTTCTATAGTTTGTAAGAATGGATCTATAATAATTGAGTTTTTATTTTTATTTTCTATATAACATTGAAAAGACTGGTCTTGGGCTATGTTCTTCATATGATTTGTGAAACATAAATTAACCATGTATAAGAGAGTCTGTTTTCTGGATGTTTTATTTGGACCTGCTGAGATATGTCCCTATCTTGACTGGTGCACATGAACTGAATAACGCAATGCTAACGTAAGTATTAAAATTTGGTTATTTGAATTTTTCACTTTGTTTTGTATATCAAAGGAAGAAATGATTAATTGAATCTTAATTATACTAAAAATTAAGAAAAATTGCCTCTCCATTATAGTTCTTTGGCTTTAGTGTAAACTACAGAATTAATTGTTATAGTCATTAAATTTGTATTATTTTTCAAATTGACATTGTATTGATTGTGTAGTTTAGTTTGAAAAAAAGTAATTTCTTAGCAAATTGAGTTTTCCAATATCTGAAAGTACTATTTTGACCAGATATGGGTGCATTTTCTGAATGTATTCTGAAAAATATATATATTTTAAAAATACTGAAAAATTACACATTTGATTAGCTTTATTTTCAAATCAATTTACATGAAGAATTAATGTATCTATTATCTATATCTATTTTGTCTCTAAATAATTTGTGTGTACATGTATATCTATAAGATATATACATCATATATATACCACATATATATAAAATGTGTGTTGACTTTGGAGATCAACTTGATAGAGTAGATTTTCTCCGTCTATTTTGTGGGTTATGTGGATTGAATCCATGTCTGCTGTTGTCTAGGAAGCAACTGCCTTTATGCCCTGAGAAACCTGGCTGGTAAATCTCTGTGTCTTAATGTGTTGGTTTTCAATCTTCCTGATGCTACAAACTTTTAATACAGTTCCTCATGTTGTGGTGACCACACCCATAAAATTATATCACTTCTACTTCCTAACTGTAATTCATAACAGTAGTGTTATGAACCATAATGGAAATATGAGATGCAGGATATCTCACATGCAATCTTCAAAGTGGTTGCAACCTACAGGTTGAGAAAGTGTCTTAAAATATGTATGATCCTTCTGTTATAACTGGAACAATTTAATTTTAATATCATGCTTTGTTTGTTCATATAACAAAATGTATTTTCTACATATTGTTTTAATATTTTCTGATCTTACTGTTCTTCTAATTCTACTATTTTTTATATAGTAATTTTCTGTGGTATTTTTGAGACCTATTTATAAATGTGAAAATTATTTGGTTTTTCAACACATCCCCATCCATTTGGCTTTCTTTCTATGCTAAATGGCTATGCCTGGCGATTTCATATTAAATGTATCTATTTTTAAGCATTCATTATATTTTCAATGTCAATTTTTTGTCTTAAGTTTTTATGTGTGTTTCTGTTGAGACACACTATCTCTCTAGTCATTTCAAATATCCATCTCATTATCCATACCTCATGGAACATTATAATAAATGTTGTAATATCAAAAATAATATCCATATAATCTCAGATCTAATACAATCTAATGTATGGAAATTTATGGCATTTTATTATTTGCTTTTTAGATTTGCATTCAATATACTTTGTATGTTATTTAGACTCTAGATTGTGTTGAAATTTTCCAGACAATATTGATTTATGTTTGGTTTCTAATCAAAACAGCTAGTACCAATCAATCATACCTGTTTTCCTTCATAGGCCATGCTTCTAGAATTATCTGTAAAGCCTTTACAGAGCTCTATATTGTTGTGTCACCAAGGGTCCACTGAAGGCTGAACATGAGACAAGTGGGCTGAATTCTCCAAATCTCTGTCATGATCCTAACTTACATTCTAGGAACACAATACCTAGAAGCAAGCCCAGTCTTTGTTTGCTTCCATAATTTCCTTGTTTATAGATATATAGGCTCTACCAACACACACATACACACACAACACACACACACACACACACACACACACACAAACACAGAGAAAGAGAGAGAGAGAGACAGAGAAAGAGACAAAGAGAGACAGAGAGACAGAAACAGAGACAGAGACAGACAGAGACAGACAGAGACAGAAAGAGACAGAGAGAGACAGAGACAAAGAGAAGAGAAAGAGATACGCAGACAAAACAATGTAAGGAGTCTCTGTCCAAAAAGGTTTTATTTTTTGAAGTTTAATTTTATTATATATATATTCACTTTACATCTTTTTCACTACCCCCTTCCCTGTCATCCTAAACACACAATCCTTCTCCCATACCCCTTCCCTTCTGCTCTGAGTTGGTGGGGGCCTCCTGAGTATCCCTGACCTTGACACTTTAAGTTTCTGTGAGGCTAAATGCTTCCTCTCCCACTAAGGCCAGACAATGCCGTTCAGCTAGAACATATCCCACAGACAGGCAACAGCTATTGGGATAGATCCTGCTCCAATTGTTAGAGAACCACATGAAGATAAAAGCTGCATATCTGCTATCTATGAAGGGAGGCCTAGGTCGGCTCTAGTACATTCTTGGGTTGGTGGTTCAGACTCTGAGAGCCCCAAGAGTCTACGTTAGTTGACTCTGTTGGTCTTCCTGCAGAGTCTCCTCTATCCAGTTTAGACCCAGAAATCCTTTCTCCTATTCTTCTTAAAGAGCCCTTAAGCTCCATCCACTGTTTGCCTGTAGGTATCTGCATCTGTCTGAGTCAGCTGCTGGGTGAGGTCTCTCAGAGAACATGCTCCTGTCTGTCATGCATAACAGAGTATTATTAACAATGTCAGGGATTGGTGTCTGTCCATGGGATGGGTCTCAAGTTGGGCCAGTTATTGGTTGGCTATTCTCTCACTCTCTGCTTCATCCCTGTGCCTGCATTTTTGTAGATCAGATGAACTTTGGGCTGAACCTTTAATGGGTGGGTTGGTATCTCTATCATTCCTTTGGGGTCATTGCCTGTTGTACAGGAGGTGGCTCTTTCAGGTTCATATCCAATGTTGTGAGTCAAATCTAAGATCACTTCCATGGATTCTTGGGCCCTTTCCTTACCACCCAAAAAAGTCTTATCTATAAATTTTGTTTCTTATGCTGTTTATACATTTTTCCAAACTCATAAGAATTGTAGGCACAGCTGGAATGAATCAGGAAGAGAGACGAAAGGAAGAGAGTACAGAAGGAATTACTGGGAAAGATACAAAGGAATAAAAGTCATTCTATTCCCTTTCTATAGACATTGATCTACTACATTAGAAATTATGGGTTACATTATATACTCTAGATTGATTATCCCAATCAGGGCACAATCCTATAGTTTATTTACTTATTATTTATATTTATTTGAGATTATAACAGTTAGATAATTCCTTCCTTTTTCTTTTCCTCACAAAATCTTGGCATATATCCTCTCCTTGTTCTTTTTCAAATTCACGGCCTTATTTTTCATTATTTGTTGTTACATACATATACGTTCCTAAATAAAACCTGCTCAGTATGTATAATTTTATTTGTGTGTTTGTTTTTAAGGCATATCATTTGGTGTTGGATAAACAGTTGGTGTACTCTGCTCTGGACTGTTTCTCCCACTTGTGTCCTAGTTATGACAGAAACTGCACACATCAGATTTCAGTCCTATAATGTTAACTCACTTTCTATACCAAACAAGAGAGCAAAGAAGAAGGGAGAAGGAGAGACTCTCTTATGAATGGAGTGTTCTGTGGATATTGATCTCTTTTTCCATGTTTGCTTTCTTTTGCTTCTCAAAGTCCTTAATAAAATGAATTTTATTCTGGCTATAATCTTAATTATAATCTTTAGCATATCAAGATCAATAAGAATAAATTTCAAATCAACGTTGGACTTTTGTACAACTCAGCAAATATTAAAATCCTCAGTTAAACTAATACACTTTACTATTTTGAATTTTTTTTCTCAATGTAGATCTGCTTCTGTAACATAAGGGTATTTGTTAAACAAAAAACAACAACATATGCATAAGAGAAATTTTCAGTTTGACTTCATTGTTCATGTCTTGGTGATCTCTATTCTGATTTAAAATCAGCCATTCTCAAAGCTATGAGGAATCTCTCAATCATGACTCAGTTTATCCTTCTGGGCATCCCCACACAGAGGGTGTGGAGACCATGCTCTTTGTCCTGTTTTTGTCTTTCTACATCTTCACTCTAGTGGGGAACTTGCTCATACTCCTCACAATTGTCTCCTCCACTCGGCTTCACACTCCTATGTACTTCTTCCTGTGCCAGCTGTCATGTGTGTGACATATTTTTCCCTTCTGTGAGCTCTCCCAAGATGCTATTCTACCTCTCAGGAAATAGCAGAGCCATCTCCTACGCAGGCTGTGTGTGCCAGCTCTTCTTCTACCATTTCCTTGGTTGTACTGAGTGTTTCCTGTACACAGTGATGGCCTATGACCGATTTGTTGCCATATGCTTCCCTCTAAGGTACTCAATAATCATGAACCACAAAGTGTGTGCCGTCATGGCTATGGGGACATCATTTTTTGGCTGCATTCAGGCTACTTTTCTAACTACTCTCACCTTCCAGTTGCCCTACTGTGGTCCCAATGAGGTGGACTACTACTTCTGTGATATCCCCGTGATGCTCAAGCTGGCTTGTGCAGACACATCGGCCTTGGAGATGGTGGGGCTTATCAGTGTGGGCCTGATGCCGCTCAGCTGCTTCCTCCTCATCCTCACCTCCTACAGTTTCATCCTTTGCTCCATTCTGCAGATCCGCTCTACTGAGGGGCGGTATAGAGCCTTTTCTACCTGCAGTGCCCACCTCACTGCCATCCTTCTTGCCTTTATGCCAGTGGTCCTCATATACCTCCAGCCCACCCCCAATCCCTGGCTTAATGCAGCTGTTCAGGTCTTGAACAACCTGGTGACACCTATGCTGAATCCTTTGATATATAGCCTAAGAAATAAGGAAGTAAAATGTTCTCTAAAGAAAATGTTACAGCAACGGCCTATGCTATCTAAAAAGCAATAGAGTAAGGCTTAGATCCTAATACTTTAATACTATAATGTCTTCAAATGCCTTTCCTTTCTGTGCAATGGATAGCACATATGTCACCACTGCTTTGAAATCTTAAAGATTAAAGACAAACAACTCAAGATGAATTAATAAATTATTTTATCAGCAAAGAGTATCTCTTTCCAATTATCAGAATATCTGGAAATTTCCGTTGCCTGACTTATGCTCTCATCTCTACTATTGTACCTCTCCTTCTTACTTACTACTTCATCAACACAAATTTTTTTTGTTATTTCCATAAACATCTAAAATAAATGAGATTTCATTTGAAAGTCTTGGGGTTCTTGATAGAAATCGAAGAATTTCAATCACATGGCATTGCTATCTATTTGTGATTTCTGAAACATAACTGAAAAGACATGAATCATAACTAAGATATATTGGAAAACATTTCTAAATGGGAAACAATTGTATTCTTATGGATGAAACAGAATATATCTTCAGTCACCTATGATGATATAAGTGTTGATCATACACCATGAGTGGTGAAAAAAAAATTATAGGTAGTAGACAAGGAAACTTGGTGAATTGCAGGCAGATTCAGTTGGTTTTAATTTCTAAAAAAAATTGAATTTGGATCTGGAATTGTGAGCACATATAAATGCCTTTTTGCAGTCTGAGCTGCAATTCATTTGTCATTGCACAGAAGCTGTCATTTCTATGTCCTGTAGATTTCCTTTTTTTACTGTGTGCATCAATGATATGCAGGTAGAATCCATGTCTCTCTCTCTCTCTCTCTCTCTCTCTCTCTCTCTCTCTCTCTCTCTCTCTCTCTCTCTCTTCTCATCTATCTATCTATCTATCTATCTATCTATCTATCTATCTATCTATCTATCTATCTTTCTATCATCTATCTATTTACAGACAGTCTGTATTTGTGTGTGTGCATGCATGAATGTGTGTGGATGTGGATGTGTGAGAATGTCTGTATCTTTGTGACTATATGCATTCTGTGTATGTTCATATGCCTTTTTGTCCAGACGATAATCTCAAATCGTTTTGAGCTAGAGTTACAGGACATGCCTAAAGTAGATTCTGGGATCTGAGCCATAGTCTCTACTTCATTCCTTTAAAAATTATATTTATATTCCTTGTCTTTAAAAGGGTATTTATTATCTGTGGATATAAGGAAAACTATTTGGGTTGTAGCTAAATATTTTGGTGGTGTAGTAAAGTGACAGTTGCAAGTTTTCTTCCAAGATGTGTGACATCACTAGCTCTATGTAAGAACAGTTAATGAAAACTAGATGGTATGAATTAGAAAGAGAATAAGTATGGTCATATTGGAGGGTTTGCAGGGAGAAGAGTGGGGAATGATATAATTATAGAATAATCACAAAAAGAAAAATAACTTCAAATATCATTCATTAAAAGAAATATGATGTAAGAAGTGTTTTCTATTTACTGAACAAATAAACATCAATGGAGTGCTTGATCACTAGAAGGGATGGTGAAAGAGGGAAGCTAAATGCTGATTAATGAAATGTTAGGGAGCCAGCATTGACAGTCGATAGATCACTGAGATGGCAAGACCCTGTGGAAGGCAGTCTTGTCCATGATGCCTCCTCTAGGCCCAACATAATATAGCTTGATTTTGTACTATGTACAGAAAACATGTAATGTATTTAGTAGGTAAAGAAGTAATTTATTTGACTACACTGTCTCAATTTCTGAGAATTATATTTTCCTCAGTAAGTAGAGTATAATAATAATTTCACTTAAAAACATCCTCCAAATTTTTATTAAAATTCCTTTTAGAAACTTAGATGAAGGCTTTGTGATACATCAAGCCTTTAAGCTAGATCTCAAATTTGGAGCTTTTCTCAAGTATCTATATTCTCTGAATTTTTGTAAAAATAAGAATTCTTCTGAAAAAACGTTCTAATCTAAAATTAATACATGTGTTAATACATAACAAACTCATGGTTATTGGTAGCATATTTATTCATTAATACAGAAAAATAAATCTTAATGAAACTGATTCATAACAAATCATAGCAATAGTCAAGAGTTGGCAGAGACATGTTGGGGTTTTTGAGTATAACACTCCCTGATTCAATTATTAACCAATGTTATCAATAATAACATAACTGTTACAAAAAATAAATGATTATTGAGCACATGAGAACACATTTTGTATATTTTATCATTGGAAGAAGCAAACTCAACGGGCATAAAATAGGCATACATTAAAATTGATAATATCAAAAGAATAGTAAAAATCAAATTTTGGCTTTAAATTACACCAAATGACTCTAATCTATAAGTGTTAAAATTTTAAAATTTATCACATTGGCTGTTTTATGAATGACTAAGGGCTCGCTTAACATAGTACAAGTATTTCAACAAGATATTTGTTTAAATTGTATATACGTATATATTACTATTATGGAACTGGTAACAACTCTAATGTAATAGACTAAAATACCTTGATGATCACCAATACCTAAGTGAATATATTGTCATAAATCCATACATACAATAGAATTCAAAATATAAAAATGGATATATAGATAATATTTAAATGATTACATTGATAAAGAAAACCTAAGCACATATTAATAAAATATGAAATAATACAAATGCCCATCTCCAGTTTACTGTGACTATGTGAATATCAGCTATTGTCCATGGGCAGAGGTGAAAAGAAGAGTCAAGAAACATAATCAACTGTCATTTTGATGACAGCAAAAAAATAATTGTATCAAAATAATGTTTGTTCCTTAAATAGGTGCAGTTTCGTGTGCTTCAACTTTCCCTGGATAAATTTGTGTGTATGATACTTTCCTAAGTAAAAAGTAAATGGCGAGAAACATAAAAATTATTATGGAGATTCTGTTAATGTTTTGTCAAATTTGTAAATTAATTTAAAAACTAGTATCTTTAAATGTTGATACATTCTATTCAAGTATTAAGGCTTTGTGTTTGTTTGCTTATTTAAGTGTATTTGAGAATTTTCTTCAGATAAATTCTTCACTTTTTTTTTGTTCAATACATGCACATATATAGTCTGTATACCTCATTACAGTGGGGTTTACATCTTGTAGCTACATATATTTCCCACTGAATTCTGAGTATTAATTTATCTCTCAATACCTTACTGAAGTTTTATGCTAGTTTTATTACTAATTCTCTCGGGATTTAGTCGTAAGGTACTATATTGTCTGCAATTAAAAATAAATATTTTCCTGCTTTCCTCATTTTTATACTCTCAGGTGATTTCTTATACTGCAGCTAATTGAACAATTTATACTTAATAATAATCACAATGAGGTGAGTGTACACTTCTTTATCATTGTCTTAATATAAGGAGCTATTAACTCATGAGAGTCAGGACCTAATAGAAAATTAGAATCTTGAATAATCTGAATAGAAAAACCATATTAAGTTACATTGAGCAAAAGCTATACACTGAAACTGCCCATCTTCAACTGTTTTTCTCCTGAGTTGCTTTTGATATTCTTGTGCATTTGTCTTGTCCTCTCAAATATTAATGAATGGACCTACAAATGAGTTACTGAATATTTATAAATATTCAGTATTAGTGACCAGCCCACCACTGTCTCTCACATTGCACATTTTCTTTTGAAAAATATACAATTTGTACTTTGACTATTTCATACATATGTTTTATGCATCTTGCATTTTTCTTCTTTAAACTCCAACCTCTTTTATCTCTGTCCTACTCATGTCTAGTCCTTTTTTCCCTAACAATCTCTTTTCACATTTTCTATATATTTTTTTGTCTCCAGGTTATGGCCAGGAACATTTGCATCCTTGGGGTTAAAACTATGTGTTGGAGTTTGGTGGTCACTGTTCTGATACTACTGAAGATAGTCATTCCCCCAATCCCACATTCCATCAATAGTTTTCAGATCAGTTCTGTGGTGGGAAATACTAATATTTATTTTCCAAATAGTCATAATTACAAGCTGTCTTCCATTTTGTTTATTTCCTTAGGCAAAAGGGGTTTTCAAGACTAATTAGAGAAGTTTCCATTTACACTGAACAGTGGTAAATAGAGACTAATGGCTACCTAAAATATTGGGGGAAAGTGATAGAGAAGGCTTGAAGCCTAATCAAGTCATTTGTATTAATATCCACTCTAAGACTTAAGAAATATTACAGATGGGAGAATAGATGATAGGGAGAAAGGAGATAAAATTATATTATCCAAATGTAACAGTCATTGCAATCTTGAACTAAAGAAGCTGAACTTACTTCTGTTGAGCCCGTTTGACAGAGCCACTCACAATTGTTTCTGGATCTTGAAAGGGTGTGTGAGATCACACAACCTACTGCTGAACTCCAAACATAGAATGGTTTCAATAATCCACACTGAATAGTAGGATGAAAAGATTCAGATTAAAGAAAATCTGCCATGCTATTCCTTTTATATAACAGAAAAATTTCAGTTTTCCTGTCAAAGCAATGATATGATATTTACAAAACCATTTTCTATTTTTCTGGAAAACTGAATCACTCTACGTGGTGAGGCATTTTTAAAAATCTGGATATTAGATATACCCCCAAGGTATAGTTCTTGTCTAAAACACAAAATGCTCTGACATTAATCCCAGTACCACAAGCATAGATATGCTGAATAATTCAAAAGAGAAATAAAAATTAATGGAAAGAATATATTTGCATTGGAACAATTCACTTCTACCATGTATCATATGTTGAATGTAAGACTTATCTCCCTGCCACAAATCTGCCCAATGCTTTCTTTACATCTTGGTTCCTCAAACTATATATTAATGGGTTCAGCATGGGAATCACTGTGGTATAGAAAACAGAAGACACCTTCTCTTGCTCCAGAGAGTTACTTGAAGGAGGCTTGAAATACATGAATGTGATAGAGCCAAAGAAAATCCCCACAGCCATGAGATGAGAGCTGCAGGTTCCAAATGCTTTGGACCTGCCCTTTGATGACCTGATGTGCAGGATGCTGCAGAAGATGAAGACATAGGAGATGGTGACAGCTAGGGTGGGTACCAAGGTGTTGAATCCTGCAATGATAAATAGAAGAAGTTCATTCAGCTTTGTATCAGAGCAGGAGAGGTTAAGGAGGGGAAGAACATCACAGAAATAATGGCTTATGATGTGGGATTTACAGAAGCTCAGATTCATCATAGCACTTGTGTGTGCTAAGGCAGATATAAAGCCTAAGATGAAAGCAACCAGCACTAGCAGTGAGCAAAGTCTGGAGGACATGATCACATTATACAGCAATGGTCTGCAGATGGCCACATAGCGATCATATGCCATGGCAGTCAGGAGGTAACCCTCAGCCACCACAAAGATTACAAAGAAGAAGAGCTGGGCCATGCATTCTGAATAGACAATGACATTTTTCTTCCCAAGGAAGTTCACCAGCATCTTGGGTGTAATGACAGTGGAATAGCAGAGATCAACAAAGGATAGGCTGCTGAGGAAATAGTACATGGGAGTGTGCAGCAGTGGGCTGACTGTGATGAGCAGGATCATGCCCAGGTTCCCCACTGCTGTCACCACATAGATGCCCAGGAACAGAAGGAAGAGGGGCAGCAGGAGCTCAGGCTGCTGTGTTAATCCCACCAAGACAAACACAACTGCTGCAGAATGATTCCCAGTGCCCATTCTTTCATGATTTCTGTGGAAATAGAAAATCAGAGTTTAGCTTACTACCATACTACAATGGACACGCCTGATATCATACAAAAACTAAATATATCTTTGTAGAAGACCTTTACTCCTCTTCCAAATAAAACTAAAGGTTCAAACAGAGCTTACAAAAGTACCAGTGTATTATTTTTATCTCCTGTCAAAGGACCTAAATATATCTCCTTCAAATTTCTCTCTTGTTAATTTTGATCACAAAATAAAATGTTTCCTTACTGACTTAGAAAGATTAATCTTCTTTATGTAACAGCAAAGTGAATTTTGCCCTAATGAAAGGAAGAAACATGTGCAGTCAGATGAAGAGCAGAAATTCTGTGTGTGTTTGCTCATCCATTTCAAACACAACTCAAGGATCTGAGACAGGATTGATGTGGCTTTGCTATCAGTTTTGTCCATATACATTGTAGTATCAACCTAGGTTCCATTGTTCAACTCTTTCTCAAAAACAAAACAAACTATGTGAACCAATCCAAAAAAAAAATTTCAATGAAATAAATAAAGAAAGTAAAAAGAGAAAAAGACTGTGGAAGATTCTAGAACTGTTTCTCTAGTTTCTTTACATATGGTTATCTCCAAAATACTTACAAACAAGAAAATGGTAGTCTCAACTCCACTGCTTTAAAAACACTTTTGGTTCTTCAATCTCCATCTAGGGGAAAGGTGGATATGGACATGTGCAAAAAACATTTAGTCACTACAAGAAGAAAACTGTCCCTCATTGAAAAACCCCTGGATCCCTACTGTGTTCATAAAGGAAGCTAAGCAGCTATTTCTACAGTTCCCTGTGATGAAACTCAACCTCCGGTTCTATACTTGTTTACCCCAAGTTTCACAAGGAGAGTTTTCTCCATTTCAACTATTCTCAAAATTGTCACCTATGTAGTATCCTCAATAGGATTAAAACAGCAGGAGAGCAATTCCAGTGAAGAGTACATTATCTCAGAATTTTATATAATTTCTAGAAAATTAGTTTTGAGGAAACCATAGAAAAGGGAAAATAAGTATTTCTGGCTTTAACAGATTTTATCAAAATGATATTAAATATTTGGGAAATTATGAAAGAATTTTTTTCCAAAGCACTCTTCAAGAAATAGAAGCCCATGTGTGAATAGCTTTGAGCTATATTTCTTAGACTGAGGTCTCTAGATAATCTATGAGGACAAAGAACACACCTACAAATTTTCACTAATGATTTCAAATGAGAAATATAGCTCAAAGCTATTCACACAAGGGCTTCTATTTCTTGAAGAGTGCTTTGGAAGAAAATTCTTTCATATTTCCCCAAATATTTAATATTATTGTGCATTTCCTTTTCATCCCAACCACTTCACCTTTGCAGATGAAAATATAGTAACATTTGAGAATATGTGCCTTTCACACACCTTGTAACTTCTGAATTTTGAAGTGAAATTGAAAGTAGCAAGCACTATTCTGGAGCCTGAGAGAAACTGTGACATTGACTCTGTCTCATAGAGCGTTTCAGTCTAGTGCTTCTAAGTCAGGAGGAAACTTAGAAGATTAGTGATTTATCTCCTCATGGTCTGAAATGATTCCTTCAAGATAAATAAGAAAGCAGGAATTTCTGTTTACCAAAGAATAATATATTTAAGGTTGGTTTATCCCTTGTTCTCTTTCTTTTGGAGATGTGTGTCAGTTAATTGGCAAGATACAGAGGCTTGTGGAATACATCCTACAGAAAAGCTTTAGGAAATGAAATACTTCAGAGTCACGGATTCCTAGGGAGATTCTCTGTACCACAGCTAGTTAAATTTGGACTGTAAACCATCCTTTCAAATTATACAACCCAGTCATTAAGAAAAGAACAGCAAAGGGATCACCCTTTATAAACATATAAACATAGGAGATATTAGCTACTGGAGAGAATACTGAAATAGATACTGCCATGTAAAACTGAGATGTTACATGTGCATGAACATGACAGTTATCCCAACTGTTCCTCTATGACGTATCATACTGTTGTCATAAATGATACTGGTCACTTACCTAGGTTCTGCACATAAAACGAAGTTCTTATAAATTGCTTGGTTTCGTTTTTATATAACAGACAACTATTATTACCTTCAAAGAAATACCTCCTGATTTCTTACACACATGTGTCAAACATTGAATTAATTTTTTTTTTGTCTCAAGCGAATTACCAATATTCATCTAATAGAGAAAACTCTGTGTTCTAAAGCAGGTCACCTCTAACTTCCAAGGACAAATAATCATGAGTGTGTTGTGATATAACTTTTATGTGATGCTCTTGAATCTTGGGATTTATTATGAAACAAAACACTAATAAATTTACAAATTCCCTGTAGTCCCCAACATTTAATAACAGCTTGCAGGAATGACTTCTGGGACTCATGTAACCATCTGTCCCAGGAGTAATGATGATGGTTGGAAAGAAAGTACTTATTATGTATTTACAAGTCATCCATCAGGATGCAAATTAAATTATATATCAGTTACTTTTTCAACTAAGTTTTACTGATTTTTCATTTACAGAAAATAATTTATTTTGTTTGGCTTTAGTCAGCTTAAAATTCAAAAAAAAGAAAAGAAAAAAAATGAACAAAGAATTGTTTACACATTTCCTGGGGCCGTTGAGAGGGGTGCTATGTTTAAGAGGAGGAACTAAACAAAGCCTAAAACACTCAAGATATCATTACCATGTGACTGAGACAAACACATTCATGCTCTTCCCAGTCTCAAGCCCAGACACTACATGCTTTTGAAAATGTTCCTTCAGTAATATATTCAGAGATTTGGACCCCCTCCGTTAGATAGATAATTCTTCTCATGTTTTATTGTTGTTGTTGTTGCTTCTGGAGCTGTTCTGTTTTATATTTGACGTAGGACCTTACTGAGCAGTCCGTAGATTCAAATATGCAATTCCTTTAAGGTAGTATTCAAATGCTTGGATCACCCATGATCTAAATGCTTTGGTTGCTTTTTAATTATTCATTAATTGAAAAGATATTTTCACATATGTTATATCCAGATTATGATTTCCTCCTCTACTGATCCTCTCAGTTCTTCTCATCTCCCTTCCTATCTCAATTCAAACTCTTCCTCCCTCTCATTAGAAAACAAACAATCTTCTAAGGGATAATAACAAACTAAAGTAAAATAAGATAAAATAAAAGTAACATATCAGAATAGGACAAAACAAAGAGAAGGAAAGAGCCCAAGAGAAGGCACAAGGAAACAGACACAGAGACACATTAGTTTGTACTCTCAAGGATCCCATTAAAACTCTAAACTGGCTGGGCAGTGGTGGCACATGCCTTTAATCCCAGCACTTGGAGGGAGAGACAGGTGGATTTCTGAGTTTGAGGCCAGCCTGGTCTACAGAGTGAGTTCCAGGACAGCCCGGGCTACACAGAGAAACCCTGACTCAGAAAAAAAAAAAAAAACAAAACAAAAAAAAAACCCCGCTAAACTGGAAGCCATAGTATATATGCAAAGTCCCTGTAGGGTGGGTGGGTGGATATATATATATATATATATATATATATATATATATATATATATATAATCTGTTTTAAGAGAGGAAGATTTCCCAAAGATGCCACTAAGTTCATTTCCTTTGGCCATCTATACCTGGCCATGCAGTCTGTTCTTAATGTAGGTTATTTACCCATTGAGACTCCCTTGGAGAAAACCAACTTTCATTTGCAAACTGTTATCAACAGCAGAGACTTTCAGGTAAGGAATAGGCCATGTGTCCACTTCTTTCAACTCTAGGATAGCATCTATTGCAGACTCCAGTAGACCCTGTGAATGTTGCCTCAATATGTGCTCATATGTAAGCCACTACCATTGATGCTGTCTCCTTGGAGATCTCCATCCGTCTGGTTTTTATACTTGTTCTGACTCTTCTTCCACATAGAGGATATTTTCCTAGTATAGCCTTTTATGCAGTGTAAACAGACAGATCACAGATATGGTTTTCTAAGTTAGGTATGGGGAATTTTCACTCTTAAATATCTTTTTATTTGTTGGAAAAATGATTAAATTTAACCATATTGTATATATACTTTTTACATATATTTTCTTTTTTGTTATTAATTAATTAAAATATCGAATGATGCTTCCACTCCCAGTCCCCCTTTCATGGAATCCCTTCCACTAACCCTCCTTCTGTTCTCCTCTGAGAGGGTGCCCCCCCACCCCCGCCCCTGGCATCTCCTCTCTCTGGAACATCTGGTCTCAGCCTGATTAGGTACATCTCCTCCCACTGAGGCTTGTCAAGGCAACCATGAAGACTGAGCTACCCAACTGTTAAATATGTGCTGGGGACCACAGTTTTTCCGGTTTCTGTCTATAACAAATAAAGCTTCTATGAACACAGTTGAGCATGTATCCTTAGGGAATGGTGGATCATCTTTAGAGTATATGTCCAGGAGTGGTATAGCTGGATATTCAGGTAGAACTATTTCCAATTTTCTAAGAAACACCCAGATTAATTTCAAGAGTTGTTGTACAAATTTGCGATCTCAACACCAGTAGAGGAGTGATTCCTGTTTGAAACATCCTCCCCAGCATGACCTGTCACTTGAATTTTCGATCGTAGTCATTCTGAGTGGTATGAGATGTCATCTCAGGGTCATTTTGATTTGCATTTGCCTGCTGATTAAGGATGCTGAACTTTTTTATTAAGTGCTTCTTGGACATTTGAGATTTCCCTGTTAAGAATTGTCTGTTTAGCTCTATACACAATTTTTATAATTGGGTTATTTAGTTTGTTGGAGTGTAACGTGTTGAGTTCTTTATATGCTTTGGTTATCGTTCCTCTATTGATTGTATGGGTAATTAAGATCTTTTCCTTATCTGTGACTGATATTTTATCCTGTTGAAAGTGTTCTATGCCTTACAAAGGCTTTTTGGTTTCATGAGGTCTGATTTATCAATTTTTGATCTTAGGGCCTATACCATTGGTGTTCTCTTCAGGAAATTGTCTCCTGTATCAAAGTATTCAAAGCTATTTCCCAGTTTCTTGTCAATTAGGTTTAATGTGTCAGGGTTTATGTTGAAGCCCTTTATCTACTTAGACTTTTTACAGGGTCCAAATAAATATGGATTTATTTGCATTTTTCTATATGCAGACATGCAGTTAGACCAATATCATTTATGGAAGATGCTTTCTTTTTTCCAATGTATGGTTTTTGCTTCTTTGTCAAAAATCAAGAGTCTTTGGTGTGAGGGTTTATTTCTAGCTGTTTTATTCTGTTGCATGATCAACTTGTCTGTCTCTGTACAATATCAGTTTTTAATACTCCTATATCAGAATACTATACTATTCCTCTACAGTATAGTATAGCTTGAGGTCAGGGATGGTGATTCCTCCAGAGGTTTTGTTTGTTTGTAGTTGTTGTTTATTTGTTTGTTTTGTTATGTTATTGTTCAGGATTGTTTTGGCTAGCCTTATGGAGTTGAGAATCTCTATTTCAAAGTATGTAAAAATATTATGTTGTAGATCAAAAGGGGATTACACCAAATCCTTGGATTGCTTTTCACAGGATTGCCATTTTTACTGTGTTAATACTACCAATCCATTAATACAAGTCTTTTTAATCTTCTGAAATCTCTTTCTTTCTTCCAGGACTTGAAGTTCTTGTCATGTAGGTATTTTACTTGCTTAGTTAGAGTAATATCAAGATATTCTATACTCTCTGTGGCTAATGTAAATGGTATTGTTTCCCTAATTTCTTTTCACCTTTATCCTCTGTATAAAGGAGAGCTACTAATTTCTTTGAGTTGATTTTATATCCAGCCTACTGCTTACAATATTTATATTATTATCCATTTAATGTTAGGAAATCAAAGTGCATATTCTTTTATAAGTTGTTATACATGGTTTTAGGATAATTGACTATTTTTGTTTTCTACATAATTGCTCAGTTATTCCAAAAATAATATTGAAAAGATTGTTCTTGGGCTACTTCTTTATACAGTTTGCCAAAAATAAATTAACCACACATAGTAGAGTCTATTTTCTGAATTCTCTACTTCCAAGTGTTGAAATATTACCCTACCCTCACAAGTGTACATGGACTCAGTAATGCAATAATAAAGTAAATATTAAAATCTGGTAGTTTTAGGTTTACCACTTTGTCTTGTATATGAAAGTGAGGAGTGGTTAGCTATATTTTAATTATAATAAAAACAAAAGAAAATTACCTTCAATTATTATCCTTTTGATTTTGTGTAAGCTATAGAATTAACTTGCTATAGTAATTAGAATTTCTAATATGTTTGAAAATGGCATTGTTTTGATTATATTCTTTAGGTTGAAAAAAGAATTTCTTGGCAAATGGTATTTCTAATCCATGAATATATTGTTTTCCTCTAACTATAATTGTCTTTTCTGAATATATTCTAAAAAATAATTGTGTAAAATGTGCTAAAAATGTACACATTTGTTTTCGGAGTATGGTCCCAAGAATGTAGATTTTCTTCTCAATAAAATTTAAGTGAAAATTTAATGTATCTATTTTATCTCTGCATTGATGTGTGCATGTGTATTTATGTCTTATGTGTATAGTAGCATGCATGTTGTGTGTGTATGTGGAGTTGGAGGACAACTTGAGAGTGGATTTTCTCTGTCTGGAATGAAGGTGCTATGAATTGAATGCACATCCTCAGTCTAGACAGCAAGTGCCTTTATTCCATGAGCCACCTGGTTGGCCAATTTCTATGTCTTAAAACAGTGGTTATCAACTTTCCTAATGTTGCAAGCATTTAATACAACTGTATTAAACATTTTGGAGATCCCAATCATAAAAGTATGTAGTTTCTGTAATTTTGCTATAGTTATGAATCATAATGTAAATATTTGAGATACAATCCCCAAAGGGACCACTACTCACTGGTTGAGAACAACTCTCTAAAGTATGTATGTTGCTTCTATTATAACTGGAGCTCTTTATTATTTGCTTATATAAAGAAAAGCAGAGTATATTTTTTGGGATGTCTTACTGTTCTTCTGATTCTACTTACTATTTATAGAGGATTTTGGGGGGATGGGACGTTTGAGACTTTTATAAATATGCAAATTGTTTTATTCTTCAACACAATCTTTTGTATTTGGCTTTCTATCCTTTGCTACAATGGCTAAAACTCCCAATTTCATATTAAATGTTAAATATAATGAATGATTAACATTTAATATTTATTTTCCTAGATTATCAATAAAGATACTACCAATAACATGACTCTGCTATGTTACAAATATGTGTTATTATTCAGATAAAATTTGGGGTAAGAATTGTTATTTTTTAACATTTATTTTTTATTGGCGATTTTATTTATTGACATTTCAAATATTATCCCCCTTCAAAGTGTGAGGGTCTGGGAGTTTGTGGAGAGAAAATAAATCCTAATTGACCTTAATTATAACAAGTCATACTAATAGCCAGTAGTTCAGCAGCTATGAGTGGGGTCCAGTGACTGAACCCCTCAGTGATTATATTCTTAGTCAATGCTATCTACAGGAACACAACTGGTAGGATGAAATGAAATATTAACACTCAGTACATGAAAATACATTTTTAAATCTTTTATCACTGAGGAAAGCAAACAAAAAACATAAAATATGCATACATTAAAATTAATAAAGTTGAAATAAACATGAAATCATGTTTAAGCACTAAAGGTAAACCAATTGCAACTTTTATTCATGCTTAAAATTCACCTCAGAACAGGTTGGCAGTTTGATGAATAAATAAGAACTCATTTAACATAATTCACAAGTATTTCAACTAGATTTGTTTGTGTGTATATATAGGAACTGATAGCAACTCTATTTGTAATAACTAAGAGACCTTGAGTGATCACTAATTACTAAGTGACTATGCTATCATAATTCCATAAAATAGTATTTTCAACAATAAAATTGGATGTATTGATAAATATTTAAAGGATTATTCTGAATAAAGAGAAGCTAAATACATATTAATAAAATGTTTGTTTATATGAATTGATAGAAATATCAATTGCCAGTCCACTCTGACAATCTGGAAATCAACTATTATCTATGTGCAGATGCCTAGAGAAGACTTATAAAACATAATCAAAGATTTGTCATTTTATCTTCAGCAAACATTCCTTAATTTATGTGTCAAAAGTAATCTTTGTTTTTCTTAAATCTGTGAAGTTTCATGTACTTCAACTTTCCCGTAATAAATTCATGTATACGGTTACATTTTCTTAAAGTAAAAATGAAAGTCTAGAACCAGACAAAACTAATATGGGATTTTTGTTAGTGTTTTATCAAATCTATAAATTAATATTGAATATTAAGTCATTGTTTTCAAGTGCAAAGTTTTCACAAGTTCAAGTCTAGGGAATATTTAAGAATTTCTCCCATAAGGTATTCTTTATTTTTTCAGTGCATGCACATGTATTCTGTCAACTCATTGCTTTCCAGTGGAGACTATGCCTTATAGCTTCACATATTTCCTTCTGAATTCTACCTGCTAGTTTTTCTCTCCATAGCTTTGCTGAAGTCTTAGGTTTGTTTTTGTCACTGATTCTCTAGGGAGTAGGGAGTAAGCTATTATATTCTCTGCAATTAAAAATAAATGTTTCCCTTCTTTTCTCATTCTGACACTCCCAGGACATTTTTATTTCATAGATAATTCAATAAAAATTATACAAAATAATAAAGCATGATGGGCTGGGTACCAGTTTCCTTTAACTTGTCTTAGTATAAGTATCTACTGACGCATGAGATATAGGACTTGATGGAAATCAGGGATTTTCAATACTCTGAAGAGAAAAAAAAATATTAAGTCACACTGCAGACTGAAACTGCCAATCTTTTCTGCAATTGTTATATTCTGAATTTCTTTTGATTTTCTTGTGCATTTTTCTGGTCCTCTCACAGATTAATGAGTGGAGCCACAACCCAATTCCATGTTTATAAACATCAAGAATTAGCGAGCAGAACACTGCCTCTCACATTACAGGTTTTCCTTTGAAAAAAGTAAAATTTGACTTTGAAAGTTTCATACATGTGTATCCACTTTGGTTGTTCTTAAGTCCAGACCCTTTTGTCTCCCTCCGTCCTTGGTATTTCCTCTACTCCTTCCTTTTCATCATTGTCCATATTAATTTCCCTTTCATATTGTCTACACTTGTCTATGTTCCCTGATTATGGCCAGGAACATGTGTGACTTTAAAGTTAGAACTATGTGTTAGAGTCTTGTGGGCATTGTGGTGACACAACTGAAGATCATTGTTCTCTACCTCCAGGTTCCATCAGTAGTCTATAGATAGTTCTGTGATGGGAATTAGTACTATTGATTATCTGAATGGACATACATCCAAACTACCTTATAAATACTTGTTAACATCCTTGGTCAAAAGACAATCTCAACACTAAAGAGAAAAAATTTCATTTAAACTTAACAATGGTAAACAGGGACTTGTGGCTACCTAAGATGCTGAGAATAAGTGATAGAAAAGGTCTTATGCCTAAACAAGTCATTTGTACTACTATCGAAGGCTCAAGACATACTGCAGATGTGGAGAAAGAAAGAAATATAAGAGATAGAAGATAGGAAAAAAGGTGGTAAAATTATATCATTCAAATATGGCACTGCCATTTTAATTAAGAATTTAAAGAAGATATGCCTGCTTATTCTATGTCTACACAAAACAGAACCACTCTCAGTTATTCAGATATCATGAAAGGGTCCAATATGCAACTCTTTTATATTAGGAAGAGAAAACGAAGACTAGAGAAAAAAATCTGAATTATCATTTTATTTATATAACAGAGAAAGACCAGTCTTCCTATCAAAGGATTAATACCTTCTTGAAAAATCATTTTTATTACATTGGAAAAATTAAATCAATGATACATGATAAAGCACTTCATAAAATATGAATAGTAAATGTAGCCCCATGATTTAGTGCTTGTGTAAAATGCAGGGTGCTTTGAGATTAATCCTAGCACCTCAAACACAATTATGCTGTATATTTCAAGAGATGAAAGTAAATAGAACATATTTTATTAGAACAATTCACTTCTACTATGTATTATTTGCAAAAAAATAAGACTTATCTCCCTACCGAGAATCTGCCTAATGCTTTCTTCACATCTTTGTTCCTCAAACTATATATTAATGGGTTCAGCATGGGGATCACTGTGGTATAGAAAACAGAAGACACCTTCTCTTGCTCCATAGAATTACTTGAAGAAGGCTTTAAATACATGAAGGTGATAGAGCCAAAGAATATCCCTACAGCCATGAGATGAGAGCTACAGGTTCCAAATGCTTTGGACCTGCCCTTTGATGACTTGATGTGAAGGATGCTGCAGAATATGAAGACATAGGAGATGGTGACAGCTAGAGTGGGCACCAAGGTATTGAGCCCTCCAATAATAAATATGAGAAGTTCATTGAGATGTGTGTTAGAACAGGAAAGTTTGAGGAGGGAAGAGCATCACAGAAGTAATGACTTATGATGTAGGCTTTACAGAAGTTCAGATTCATCATAGCACTTGTATGTACCACAGCAGAAAAAAGGCCTAAAGTGAAGGCAACTAGCACTAACATAAGCAGAGCCTAGAGGACATGATCACATTATACAGCAATGGTCTGCAGATGGCCACATAACGATCATATGCCATGACAGTCAGGAGGTAACCCTCAGCCACCACAAAGATTGCAAAGAAAAAGAACTGGGCCATGCACTCCAAATAGGGAATGAAATTTTTCTTCCCAAGGAAGTTCACCAGCATCTTGGGTGTAATGACAGTGGAATAGCAGAGATCAACAAAGGATAGGCTGCTGAGGAAATAGTACATGGGAGTGTGCAGCAGTGGGCTGACTGTGATGAGCAGGATCATGCCCAGGTTCCCCACTGCTGTCACCACATAGATTCCCAGGAACAGAAGGAAGAGGGGCAGCAGGAGGTCGGGCTGCTGTGTTAATCCCACCAAGACAAACACAACTGCTGCAGAATGATTCCCAGTTTCCATTCTTTGAAGATTTCTGGGGAAATAGAAAATGAATATTTAGTTTAGTATCATAGCACCAGAAATCTGCCTGATCTGATATGCAGCTAAATATTACATTTTGGAAGACTTACTCTACTTCCAAATGAAATTAAATCTTCAAAGAGAGATTAGCAAAGTGTCAGTGTATTGTTTTCATCCTCCCATCCACAAATATCTAATGTATCAACCTTTAAATTTGTCTCAAAGTTGGATGTGAATTCCGATCACAAATTAAAATGCTTTCTTACTGATTTAAAATGACTTGTCTCCTGTATTCAAATGCCAAATTAAAATTTTGCCATGCGGAGGCAGGTTTTTTTTTCTTTTTCCCAACAGAGGCAATTTGTACTGAAAGATGAAGAATCGAAATTCTTTGTGTGTTTGCTCATGCATTTAATAACTCAACTCAAGGAGCTTAGTCATGACTGTTGTGACTTGAAGCCAATTTAACTGCCTAAGATATAGTATCAACCTGTTTCCATTGTCTCATCCTTCCTCAAAAATGCAAAAGAAGCTCTTTGAACCAACTCAACAAAATTTCAATGAAAGAAACCCAGCAAGAGTAGAAAGGGGAAACCACTGTGGAAGATTCTAACACAGTTTCTCTAGAATCTTTACATACCCACAAAGAAGGAAGGATGAAGCTTCAACCCCACTTCCTTGAAAGTAGTTTTGTTTTGGTTTTCAATCTCCACCTGGAGGGGAGGTAGACATATAATTGTGTAAAAAGCATTGAGTCATTCTAAGAAGGAAACTGTCTCTAACCAAGAATACTTTCTCAACACCTCTTGGATATTTGCTATGTTGATAAAGGCCAAGACACAGCTGTTTCCCCTTGGTGCCTTGATAAAACACAGCCTCCTGTGTTACAGTTGCTTAGTCCAAGGTTCACAAGGTATGTTTCCTCCCACTTAACCATTTTCAAAAGTGTGAGTTGCTTAGTACCCTAATCATAATTTAAAATCCAGTACTTATGAACCCCCTAAATACAATTGAAAATTATTACAAGAACATTTGCTCATGAACATACTAGGAAGAATACTGTAACCTGACCATTCAAGGAGTGGAAACTCATGACAGTTTTAATCCTGGATCTGAACAATAAAAGCATGTGCTACGTTTCTGCCCTCAAGAAATATCACAATCTAGTGGGTACACTCCTTTTCAGTGTGAAATGCTTTTCTCATGGAGCCTTGTGTGATGGCAAAATGTGTATTGTCAGGTTACAGTTATTTCTTCCATTTTTATCAAGATAATGGTTCGTGTCTGCTCTACTTTATTCATCCTCTCCCTCTTTTTTAACTAGTCTTTCCTCATATATTACATGTTGGTTCCATGTGGTTTACCTACATTATGACATTGAATTTCTTTAGAACACTTGAAGGAATATATATTTCTGATATAGAAATCTAGGTTAGAAGAATTGAAGAATAGCTTCAGAACTTGAGATTAGGGTATATGGTTCCAGAAAAATACTTCCACTGCTTTTACCTAAGAGATGGTTGGTATTTTACTGACATTCGTCATCTAACTAACCACAAACCTGAGAGTATGAGAGATCGCCAGTGTGAATCATTTTAGCTGTCGAAGGGTAGACCAGATGTCTAAGCTCCCTAAGAGGGCAATTCTAGATGATGTACAAGAGGAGGGATATGGTGTCTCCTTGCAGTTAACAACCTCAGCATTAGAGTCATCCTTGACAAACTTAAAACAGCACGACACCAAATCCAGCCAAGAATACTTTCTTCCATAATTCATCTACTTCAGAGAAAATTAGAATAGGAGAAAAATAGAAAAAAAAATAGATGTTCCTTGGTTTCATAGAGATATCAAAGGGGATGTTAACTATTTAGGGGAAAACCAAGAGAATATACTCCCAAACCATCCTTCAAGAGAGAGAAGCCCTCGTGTGAATAGCCTCAGTCTATATTTCACAAAATATGGCCTCATTGATCCCTGAAGGCAAAGAACCAAACCAATGAACTGGTACTTATGATTTCAACTGACTGTTTCCATTGTACTCTCAGAGACATTCAGAGTGAGCCTATGTGTACTGAAATCACTGAAGAGTCCACCTGTAAATAAACTTCTCAGTATTTCCCATACCTTTGGGCAATAAAAAGACTTATTACATTACGAAGCTGAAATTTTGGATATATTTAGCATCAAGAAAAGCTTACTTTCAAAAGCCAACTTCATTGCTAATTGTGGATTTGTGACTTCCAGCAAGTTATTTTGTGAGCTTTAATGTCAACTAAGCATGAGAATATAACATTCTAAGAATCCCTATGATGACCAAAAGTCATGAGCATAAATATTCAGTATATAAAACAGTAATCAATATTTAATGTCTCTTTAAAACTTATATATGGTCATACAGTGCAATGATATGAAAATATACCAGCATGGAATGAAGTATGTTTTTTTGTATTTCTTCTTCTTCCCAAACTCTTCACCTAGGTATGGGTTAATGAAAATATACTAACATTTAAGAATAGTAGGCTTAAACACAGTTTCAAACTATGAACGTTCAGACTAAGGTTAGAAGTACTAAGTACTATTCTGGAGGCCTGGGGTAAATTGTGATACAGACTCTTTACCTTAAAGAGTACACTCTGGCTAGTGCTTTTGAGGCAAAGGGGAAACTAAGAAATGGTACATGCAGTGAATAAATTAATGATCAATCTTCTCATGCTCTGAGATGATTTCTTCAAGGTAAAGTGGGAAGCAGGAATATCTGTTTACCAGAAGGTGATATATTTAGTGTTGATTTTTCCTTTGTTTTCTTTCTTTTGGAGATGTGTGTAGGTTAATATGCAAGATACAGAGTCCTGGTTAAACATCATATAGAAATGTCTTCAGAAATCAAATATTTTAGTCATGTATTCCTAGTAAGGTTCTCTGCACCACACTGGTTAAAAGTCATAGTAAAGCAACAGCAAAAGAATGCTAGGAAAATAGATAGGAGATAGTCATTACTAGAGAGAATAACAAATACTCTTAGGTAAAACTAAGATGTTGCATGTACATAAAAATGATTGTCAAGCCAACTGCTTCTCTACAAGATATGATGCTGTTGTCATAAATGACATTGAAAACTTACCTAGGTCCAGCACAGAAAACAAAACTCTTATAAATTGCTTACTTTCTTTTTCATGTAACAGATAATTATTATGACATTCAAGGAAATGCCCCCTGCTTTCTTACACATGTTGTGTCAAGTGCTGAAATAAATTTTTTGCCCTACTGAGTTATCAATATTCATCTAATAAAACAAACTATCAGTGTCCTAAAGAAGATCACCACTAGCTTCCCAGGACCAATGGCTGTGCTGTGATATGGAGCCTTTATGCGATGCGCCTGAGACTTGGGATTTACTATGAATTCAAAACATTCATAAGTTCACAAATCCCCTATAGTCTAAAGCATTTAAGAAGAGCCTTCAAGAATGACTTCTGAGCCTAATGCTACCCTCTGTCCCAAGAGTAATGATGACAATTTTAAAGAAAGTTGTTATTATATAGTCACAAGTCATATATCAAGATGCAAAATTAAGTTAGATGTCAGGTTTTTATTTACTAAATTTTTATTTTTTTGTTTTACACAGAATATTTCTTTTGTTTAGTCTTAGGTAACTCAAAAGCATTCAAAAAACAATACAAATATAAAACTGTTTTCATTGTAACCAGGGCCCTTGAGAGAGGTGCTATGTTTATGAAAAGGAACTAAACAAGGTCTCAGGCACTCAGGAACTCATCACCATATGACTGAGTCAGCCATATGCATGCTCTCCCCAGACTCAAAGCCAGATACTCTGTGCTCTTGAAGAAATTCCTTCGACAATGTATTCAGGGATTTGTCGCCCCACTATTAGATACAGAATTTCTCCAATTTCCCTATTCCTTCATGCTTTATTTTGTTTTGGTTGTTTTCATTTTGTTTTTTGTTTGTCTATTTGTTTGTTTGTTCATGAGGCTGAATCGTGCTGTGCATCTCGAGGACTCAAATGGACAATTATCTTACATTATGCAGTGTTTGTATCACACATGACCCAACTGCTTTGGTTCTTTTTTAAAAAATTCATTGACTAAAAATGTATATCCTGATAATGCTTTCCCCTCCCTCTGATCCTCTAAGTTCCTCCTCATATCACGTCTCATCCAATTCCTTTCTGTCTCTCATTAGAACACAATCAGGCTTCTAAGAGATAATAATGAAAAAAAAAAGGTTTAAAAAAACAAACAACATCACATCAGAATAGGAAAAAATAAACAAAAAGAAAGGAAAAAGAAGAAAAGGTATGAGAAAGAATATATATATATATATAGTAATATATATATATACAAAGATCCATTCAATTGCATACTCAGCATTCCCATAAAACATTAAACTGAAAGCCATAGTATTTGTGCAAAGGAACTATAGGGTAAATATATTATTGACTTTTTAAGATTACAAAAGTGCTGACACAACATAAGACAAGAATTTCAAAGTTTGCCATTGATTTTTTTCTGATGACCATCCACTACTAGACATGCAATCTACCCTAAAGAGTAGTTTATTTTCCCATTTAATCATTGAGACTCAATTAGGGGGGAAACAACTTTTATTTGCAAGCAATGATCAACTGAAGATAGCTTATTAATTGAGTATGGAGGCATGTGTCCACTTCTCCTTTGAGCTCTAGGACAGCATCTACTGCAGACTCCTGTAAGCCCTGTGCATGCTACCTCAGTCTCTATGAGTCCATACGTGAGCTGATCTCGTTTATTTAGGAGGTCCTGTCTCCTTGAAGTTCTCCATCCACCCTGGCTCATATACTCTTACTGTGTAATATTCCACTTCCAAGATACTCTCCTTTAAGGATGTGGTGTAAAGAGAGATTTTACAAATATAGTTTTCTTAGGTAGATTTGGGGACTCTTCAGTCTTAAATATTCTTTTTGTTTGCAAGAATACTGATTGGGTTTAACCAAACTGTGCATGCACTTTTTCATTTTAAACACAATTAGATGAGTTGTCAGACTGCAGAATACTTGACCCAATTTAAACATTATAAAGACTGAAAACAATAGATATCAGAAACCTAGCAGAAGATATAAAGTATGCATTTTAGTGGATAATTTTGTTTTTTCTCAATGTAATAGATGTAGGTGTCCAAGGTCTTTTTATTTTGAGGACATCATGATATTTTCCCCACATTTACCATTTCAATATCAATGTGTTACGTAATCAGTGATGTGTCTTCAATCACTGCAGCAGTTTTTGCATAGACGCAGCATATATTAGGATGTGCAATGAGAGAGAAACTGCTTTTCATAAAGAGCTAATGACAAAATGACAAGCATTCCCTTGAGCTCTGTGTTGATTTTTAGGGTTGTTTTAATGATTTCCATGCATGTAGTGGCTTAAGTTAACAGGAACTTGTTAAGTTACTATTCTATAAACATACTTAAAATTAATTTTAACTAGCCCAAATGGATGTGTGGACTGGACTTCACTACTTCCAGAAGTTCTAATAAAGAAGAGAAACAAATCATTCTGAACTTGTGGCTCCTGTCATTTCTTGATGTGTGCATGCATCACTCCAGTTTCTAAGTTGTAACCAGAAAGGAACAAGTATGTGTATGAATTAGCTCATGTTCCTGTTGGGAGCTGACTCTTAGCCGAAAGCAGCTATCATCTTTACAGCCATCTCGAGCCATATACCCTGACAAGAGACTTGTTTTCAACAGCCCGCAACAAAGGAGAAGAACGGACCTTTACAGGTTTCCAATATTCAGGAAGATGCTTGTTCAAAAATAGCTCTCTGTCTTTACTTTCCAACCAGTGATTGTAGGTTTTATTATAATCGTAATGTTTTAGTTTTTATGAACCCTTCCACTTCCATCAATTTTTGTTCTTAAACATTTACAAATAGTATATTATCCTTCAGAAAAGTGTATTGCTTGATAATCTACACAATATAAGAAATGAAACAACCATTTCTCAAGAAGCAGTTTGACTATTTTCTCTGGAAGAAAGTAAGAATACAAAGAACCTATGAAAATATCTCGTATTTTTTTTTCTTGTTTCAAATTCTTAGGATTACTGACTTTCCCCAACCCATCTTTTGCAGTGCATTCTTTACTTCCTTGCTACTCAGGCTGTATATAAGGGGATTTAGCATTGGGATCACTGACCGGTGTATAGATCACAGGGGATACTTTCTTTTGTTACATATTATTGCTGGAAGGTTGCTTGAAATACATGAACATTATAGACCTCAGAGAAGATGCCCACAGGCATAATATAAGATCTAAAGGTGCCAAAGGCTTTGTCAAGTCCTTCAGTGGAGTGGATGTGAAGGTTGCTTATTAGGATGAAAACATAAGAGATTATGACAGCCGGTATAGGTGCTAGGGTATTAAGTCCACCAATAATACACGGCAGTAGCTCGTTATGGTTGCTAGAGAAAGACAGAGTCAACAAGGGCAGAATATCATAAAAATAATGCCTGACATTATGAGACCCACAAAAGGACAACATTGTCATATGGTCAGTAGTCCCAAAGAAGTCCAGTGAGTATACCACAGCCATCATTATGGAACAGATCCTGTGGGGCATGACAATGTTGTAAAGCAGTGGGCTACAGATGATACCATAGCGGTCATAGGCCATGGCTGTCAGCAGTAGCCTTCTGCAATGACAAAATGAGCAAGATCTAGATCTGAGTCATGCATTCCAGAAAGGAGATGATGATCTTCTCACATATAAAGTTCAGCAACATCTTAGAGCTAATCACAGAGGAATAGCAGAGGTCAATGAAGGATAAATGACTGAGAAAATAATACAATGCAGAATGATGTTGGTTTTTTTTTTTTTTTTTTTTAAGGAACCATGCCCATGTTTTCCACCACTGTGATCGTGTATATTACAAGAAACTAGAGGAACAGCAGGAGCTGAAGCTCTGGGCATTTTGTTAGTTGTCCAAAGATAAAGTCTCTGAAGAATGACTCATAATAGCCATTTTTTAAATAAAATACTACTTCTAAGGAAAGGGGAGACAAAAGGTTTAATGATTTCTGTTATATTCAGATTCTCTTTTGGTGTATTCCATCTCTGATAATCTTCTTTCCCCTCCCTTTCTGACATTCAAAGACTTTTAAAAAATAACTTTTTGTTCTTTGAATTTATAATATAATGACATTTTCCCTTTCCTTTCTTCCCTCAAAGCCCTTCCATATAATTTCTTTTGCTCTATTTTAAATTCTTAAACCCCTTTTAATTGATTATTGTTGCATGCATGTATGTATATGTGTATTCATATATAGTCTTTATTACAGCCTGTTCAGTCTGTCTCATGTTACTTGATGTATGTTTTCAGAGATGATCATTTGGCATTGAATAAGAAATCATTGTGCTCTTCCCTAGGTAGAGGGTGTTTCCTTCTTTCATAATTCCTTAGTTTCCTGTAATTCTTTGTACAGATGTGAGGTCTCATGGGTTTTGAAAGTCTATAGGCAAAGATTGAATTTAACAGTTTTATTTGTACCTCATCTTATTGACTGATCCTCCACTAAACCTTTGTCTTGTCATTTTGTTCACTAAACTTTGTAAGTGCATCTAATTAAGAATACTTTCAAACTCAGATCTAAGATTTCTGTTTGTTTAATTAAGATGAGACCACTTACCATCTACACTTGAGTTCATAGCAAAGGAATCATCAGGTTTATAAAACTGTCATTTACAATATAGCTCAGATAATTTAAAAAATAATAATTTAAAAAAATACTCCTTTCCAATTTCTCAGTGCATTGATATAAATCAACGTCATGGTCTTTAAAGCTGGGAGCATAGACATAATAAAAGAGATCCTGAGTGTAAAAGAAGAGTATGGAAAAGGCTTATTTATCCTAGACTCACATGACTTATCTCAGAAGGGAAAGCTAGACTCAATTAGGACGTTCTCCTCCTTGATATGCATGCAAAAAAAAAAGGAGAAATATACTGCTACAGACTTGCTATAGAGTATAGCTAAGGCTAAGCATGGAATTGAAAGAGCAAAATAGAGCTTACTTCCCGGTGTAACATCTGAAACACTAGTAAATCAGAATTCAGAGAAATTGAATATTTGTATATGAGCTAATAGGTATGGGTCTATAATAGGTTTTGATTTTTTTTTTTGTTTTTTGGGGTTTTTTTTGTTTTGTTTTTTGTTTGCTTGTTTGTTTTATAGAAGTTTAATTGTTTCTAGGCATGGCCCCCTGGATGAGGGATGGTGCCACCTACCCATTTCCAAAATTTTAACCCAGAATTGCTCCTGTCTAAAAGAAACACAGGGACAAAGAATGGAGTAGAGACTACCCCACCTGGGAATCCATCTCACATACAGACACCAAACCCAGACACTATTGCAGCTGCCAAGAAGTGCTTGCTGACAGGAGCCTGATATAGCGGTCTCCTGAGATGCTCTGCCAGATCATGACCAATACAGATTAGATGCTTGCAGCCAACCATCAGACTTAGCACAGGGACCCCAATGGAGGAGTTAGGGTAAGGACTGAAGGAGCTGAAGAGGCCTTATCTGGCATCAGTGGGAGGGAAGGCCATTAGTCTTGTGAAGGCTCGATTTCCCAGTGTAGAGGAATGCTAGGGTGATGAAGCTGGAGTGGGTAGGTGGGTGGGGGATCACCCTCATAGAAGTAGGGTAAGGTGGGATGGGATGGGGGTTTGCAAAGGGGAAACTGGGAAAGGGGCTAACATTTGAAATGTAAATAAATAAAATATCCAATTAAAAATGATTGCAAAAATGTTCTAGAATTAATGTTGAAATGACTATTCTCTAATTACATTTTTGTGCAGTTTGTCAAAAGTCAGACATGTATTTGTAGGTAGGTTCCTGAGTTCTTTATTCTATCCTACCTCTTCTTTCACCAACGACATGTAATCTTCATAAATACAGTAACACAGAAAGTATTAAAATCTGATTATGTAAGCATTAACAATCTTTGTCTTATAAAACTCATTTCATACTATTTTATATTTTTACACATTTCTCCATGTGCAGCCAAGATCTTCATGAGGTATCCCCCTGTGAAATCTGATTTCCAAAAGTTTGGATGTAAGACAAAGCTTTTATTTTCCTGTATGAACAAATGCAAAATCTCCTCTTAGATGCAACAAACTTCTGTTTTTTCCATTCTGGAATTAGGACTTCTATGGACTGAATGCCTGAAATATTTGTAGAATTGAAGTAAAAATATAGGCATATTGCCACAGGCAAAGACTTTATTATGTGAGAAGGCAGTAGAAGTTGTCTAGAAGCTTACAGTCTGAGGTTAGTCTATCAGTCAGGCTGGCCCACTGGAAAAGATCTTCTTATGCCTATTTCCAGGCTTCTATTGTTTTAATCTTGATGAGGAATGTAGTAAACTTAAGTATATTTGGTTCCCCAGTGCTACCAATGACTAAATCATAAAAAAAATCCCAAAGGTTATCTGAAAGAAATGATGGAGGAGACAATGAATGTCTTCAAGGCTTCATAGCATGCAGACGCCATGACATCATTGTACAAATACCACATTTTAGATCCTGAGGTTGAGAGACCCTGAACTCATCTAAATGCCAAAGAAAATGATTAGAGTTTCCTTTGCAACACAGTAGAACATCCCATGTTGTATAAAGTGGCAAATATCTCCAGTTCCAGTGTTATTGCTGTTGATATTTAAAGCCAGGCAGCTTGGAACGGAAGATGCCAAGCCAGAGGGTTCCACAAGGGGAAGTTTATTTAGGCGGAGGGAAGAGAGGAGAGGGAGAGAGAGCAGAGAGGGAGAGCAGAGAGAGGTGTAGGCCGCCATCACCACGTGGAGAGAGGGGGAAGGGAAAGGGAGAGGTGCAGAGACAACCTGCAGGTGCCCGGGTCACAGGGGCACGAGAGAGAGGAGGGGCCAGACAGTCCCTTTTATAATAGTGGGCAGGGTTACCTGGCTATTGCCAGGTAGCTGCGGGGAGGAGCATACCTGGCTGTTGCCAGGTAACTGTGGAGGTGGAGTTTAGACAGAATGCTAACAATTGCAGAGATTGAGTTGGACATCATCAGTAAGTTCAAGTAGTGAGGCACTCTCTCAGAAACCCCAGGGCCTAGGATATAGCTCAACCATAGAACACTAACCTAGGGTCTACTTCTTAGAACTGGGAAGAAATTCCCTTGGCTTCCAGCAGGAAAAGTGTTTCTGAATGTACGTATTCACCGAAACAATAACATCTAAAAGCAAGAAGCTTCTAAATAGTTATTTTTTTATTGGAAATTTTATTTACATTTCAGGTGTTTTCCCCTTACCCCCTTTCCCCACTCCTTCCCAGGAACTCCCTATCCCTTCCCCCTCCTCCTGCCTCCACGTTGGTGTACCCCCACCCACCCTCCCCCGTACCTCACCTCCCTACCCTCGAATACCACCCCCAAGACGTCCAGCCTTCATGAGACCAAGGATCTCTTCTCCCACTTATATATAGCTCCCTTGCATATATAGCTGGAGCCATGGGTTTCTCCCGAAGCGCTCCCAGGCTGGTGGTTTAGACCCTGGGGCTCTGGTTGGTTGATATTGTTGCTCTCCTCATGGGGTCCCATACCCTTTCTACTCCTTCAGTCTTCACTCTATCTTCTCTGTTGGGAACCCCATGATCAGTTTAATGGTTAGCTGTGAGCATCTGCCTCTGAATATTTTTAAATGTTTCATTTTCTAGAAAAAAAAAAGACTGGTTTTAACTAAAAATAGCACAGACATATTTTCTTAGATACACGATTTTATATAAGAATAAATTGTCCTTTGCTCTCTCAGGCAGGTGAATGTGGATATTTATGATTTGTGTCATTTGGTTTTCTCATTTTGAATTTAAACCTAAAGGTTATAAGTGCATAATAGTGTCCCATTTTAATTCAACTTGCATTTTTGATTGATGCTGAATAGCTCCAATAGCTACTTGTCATTTCTTTAACAGTTTTGATGAAAAATTTGTTCAATTAATTTCTTGTTTTTCTTGAGCTAGAAGAATTGCATGGGTATTATTTTTTGCATTAAAAATATTAAGGAAATTATTTCCTGTTGGAAATAAAATTTGTAAACATTTTTCTCAAGGTTAACTAAATTTTTTATTCTTTTATAGAGAAGAATTACAAAATTTTGTATTCATTAATTTTAAAGTATAGACTTAGGTTTCCACATATAATGTAATTTATAAATACCCAGAATATGATTTACAAGTACCCAGGATATCATTTTTTTTTCATTTATTGCTTTCTTGAGAATCTTTTTTAAAATCATTCCATTCATTTACATCTCAAATAATATCCCACTTCCCGGCTACTCCTCCACAAACCCCCATCTCACATCCGCCCTCTCTCCCTTCCCCTGTGCCTCTATGAGGGTGCACCCTGACCCACCCACCTGCTCTTGCCTCACTGCTCCAACATCCCTCTACTCTGGGGCATCAAAACTCAACAGGACCAAGGATCTCTCCTCCCATTGATATCAGACAAGCCCATCCTCTGCTTCATATGTATCTCGAGCCAAGGACCTCTCCCAGTACAGTCCATGGTTGGTGGTCTAGTCCCTGGGAGCACTGGGAAGTCCCGCAAGCGGACATTGTTCTTCCTATGGGGTTGCAATCCCCCTCAGCTCCTCCAGTCCTTCTGTTAGCTCCCCCACCAGGTTCCCTGAGCTCAGTCTGATGGTTGGCTCCAAGCATCCACATCTGCATTGGTCAGTTGCGGGAAGAAACCCCAAGGAACAGCCACATCAAGTTCCTGTCACCAAGGACCTATTGGCAACAACAACAGTGTCAGGGTTTAGTGTCTGCAGATACGATCGATTCCCAGGTCGGGCAGTCCCTGGATGGCCCTTCTTTCAGTCTCTGCTTCATCTTTTTGTCCCTGTCTTTCCTTTAGACAGGCACATTTCTGGGCTAAAAAATTTGAGATGGGTGTATGGCCCCATCCCTCCACCAGGGCTGTGCCTGTCTACTGGAGGTGGTCTCGACAGATTCTATCTCCCCTTTGCTACGCATTTTAGCTAATGTTATCCCAGATGGGTCCTGGGAGCCTCTTGCTTCTCTGGCACCTTGAACCCTATAGTGGCTACCTCCAGTTCCTCATCCCCCATAGCAATATATATTTATTCAATTTCCTGACCCTCTGCACCTCTCTCCAGTACTTGATACTGGAAGGTAATATTTTCTAGTTCCATCCATTTGCTTGCAAATTTCATGAAGTCATTGTTTCCAATAGCTGAAATACTCCATTGTAAAAATGTACCACATTTTCTGTATCCATTCTTCTGTTGAAGGACATCTGGGTTGTTTCCAGCTTCTGGCTATTATAAATAAGGCTGCTATGAACATAGTGGAGCATGTGTCCTTGTTATATATTGAAGCATCTTCTGTGTATATGTCCAGTAGTGGTTTGGCTTGGTCTCAAGGTAGATTTATTTGCAATTTTCTCAGGAACCTCCAGACTGATTTCCAAAGTGGTTTTACCACTTTGCAGTCCCACTAGTAATGGAGGAATGTTCTTTCTTCACATCCTCTCTAACAGTTGCTGTTACCTGCATTTTTAATTTTAGCCGTTCTGATAGGTATGAGGCAGAATCTCAGAGTCATTGTGATTTGCATTTTCTTGATGACTAAGGATGTTGAACATTTCTGCATGTGCTTCTCAGCCATTTGAGATTCCTCAGTTGAGAATTCTATGTTTAGCTCTGTACCCCATTGTTTAATAGGGTTATTTGGTTGTCTGGAGTATACTTTCTTGAGTTCTTTGCATATATTGGATATTAGCCCTCTATTGGATGTGGGATTGGTAAAGATCTTTTCTCAATCTGATGGTTGCCATTTTGTCCTATTGACAGTTTCCTTTGCCTTACAGAAGCTTTGCAATTTTATGAGGTCCCATTTGTCAATTCTTGATCTTAGAGCATAAGCCACTGGTGTCCTGTTTAGGAACTTTTCCCTTGTGTCCAAGTATATGATGTTCTTCCCCACGTTCTCTTCTATTAGTTTCAGTGTATCTGGTTTTATGTGAAGGTCTTTTATACGTTTGAACTTGAGCTTTGTACAAGGAGATAAGAATGGATATATTTGCATTCTTCTACATGCTGACCTCCAATTTAACTAGCACCATTTGTTGAAAATACTGTCCTTTTTCCACTGGACGGTTTTAGCTCCTTTGTCAAAGATCAAGTGACCATAGTTTTGTGGGTTCATTTCTGGGTCTTCAATTCTATTTCATTGATCTTCCTGCCTGTCTCTGTACCAATACCATGCAGTTTTTAATCACGATTGCTCTATAGTACAGCTTGAGATCAGGGAAGGTGATTCCCCCAGAAGATCTTTTATTGTTGAGAATAGTTCTCACTATCCTGGGTTTTTTGTTATTCCAAATGAATTTGCAAATTTCTCTTTCTATCTCTATGAAGAATTGAGTAGGAATTTTGGTAGGGATTGCACTGAATCTGTAGATTGCTTTCGCAAGATGACCAATTTTACTATATTAATCCTGCCAATCCATGAGCATGAGAGATCTTTCCATCTTCCTAGATGTTCTTTGATTTCTTTCTTCAGAGACTTGAGGTTCTTGTCATATAGATCTTTCACTTGCTTGGTTAGATTCACACCAAAGTATTTTATATTATTTGTGACTATTGTGAAGGGTGTCATTTCCCTGATTTCTTTCTCAGCCTGTTTATCCTTTGAGTAGAGGAAGGCTACTGATTTGTTTGAGTTAATTTTATATCCAGTCACTTTGCTGAAGTTGTTTATCAGGTTTAGGAGTCATCTGGTGGAAATTTTGGGGTTACTTAAGTATACTATTATATCATCTGCAAATAGTGATATTTTGACTTCTTCCTATTCTATTTGTATCCGTTTGATTTCCTTTTGTTGTCTAATTGCTCTGGCTAGGACTTGCAGTACTATACTGAATAGTTAAGTAGAGAGTGGACAACCTTGTCTAGTCTCTGATTTTAGTGGGATTGCTTCAAGTTTCTCTCCATTTAGTTTGATGTTGGCTACTGGCTTGCTGTATATTGCTTTTACTATGTTTAGGTATGGACCTTGAATTTCTGATCTTTCCAAGACTTTTACTATTAAGGGATGTTGAATTTTGTCAAATGCTTTCTCAGCATCTAGTGAGATAATTATGTGGTTTTTATATAATGGATTATGTTGATGGATTTCCAAATATTGAACCATCCCTACATTCCTGGGATAAAGCCTACTTGATCATGGTGGATGATTGTCTTGATTTGCTTTGGATTTAGTTTGGGAGAACTTTATCAAGTATTTTTGCATTGATATTCATAAGAGAGATTAGTCTGAAGTTTTCTTTCTTTTTTGTGTCTTTGTGTGGTTTAGGTATGAGCATAATTGTGGCTTCATAGAACGAATTGGGTAGTGTTCCTTCTGTTTCTATTTTGTGAAATACTTTGAAGAAAATTGGTATTAGATCTTTCTTAAAGATCTGATAGAATTCTGCACTAAAACTATCTGGTCCTGGGATTTTTTTAGTGGGGAGACTTTTAATGACTGCTGCTATTTCTTTAGGGGTTATGGGGCTGTTTAGATGGTTTATCTACTTTGGTACCTGGTATCTATCTAGAAAATTGTCCATTTCATCCAGATTTTCCTGTTTTGTTGAGTATAGACTTTTGTAGTAGAATCTGACGATTTTTTTTTAATTTCTTTGGTTTCTGTTGTTATGTCTTCCTTTTCAGTTATGATTTTATTACTTTGGATACTGTCTCTGTGCCCTATGGTTAGTCTGGCTAAGAGTTTATCTAACTTGTTGATTTTCTCAAAGAACCAGCTCCTGGATTTGTTGATTCTTTGTATAGTTCTTTTTGTTTCTACTTGGTTGATTTCAGCCTTGAGTTTGATTATTTCCTGCTGTTTACTCTTCTTGGGAGTATTTGCTTCTTTCTGTTCTAGAGCTTTCAGATGTGCTGTCAAGTTGATAGTGAATGTTCTCTTCAGCTTCTTTTTTTAGGCACGTAGAGCTATGAGTTTTCCTTTTAGCACTCCTTTCATTGTGTCTCATAAGTTTTGGTATGACAAGCCTTCATTTTCATTAAATTCTAAAAAGTCTTTAATTTCTTTCTTTTTTTTTTTCCTTAACCAAGTTATCATTGAGTAGAGCTTTGTTAGGCTTCCATGTGTATGTGAACTTTCTGTTGTTTTTATTGTCTTTGAAGACAAGCCCTAGTCCATGGTGATCTGATAGGAAGCATGAAATTATTCCAATCCTCTTGTATCTGTTGAGGCCTGTTTTGTGACCAATTATATTGTCAGTTTTGGAGAAGGTACCATGAGGTGCTGAGAAGAAGATATATTCTTTTGTTTTATGGTTAAAATGTTCTATAGATATCTATTAAATCCATTTGGTTCTTAACTTGTGTTAATTTCAATGTGCCTCTGGTTAGTTTCTATTTCCATGATCTGTCCATTGCTGAGAGTGGGATGTTGAAATCCCCCACTATTATTGTGTGAGGTTCAATGTGTGCTTTTAGCTTTAGTAAAGTTTCTTTTATGAATGTGGTGTCCTTGTATTTGAAGCATAGATGTTCAGAATTTAGCGTTCATCTTGGTAGATTTTTCCTTTGACGAGTATAAAGTTTCCATATCTTTTTTGATAACTTTTGGTTGAAAGTCGATTTTATTTGATAAGAGAATGGCTACTCCAGCTTGTTTCTTGGTAACATTTGCTTTCCATCCTTTTACACTGAGGTGGTGTCTTTGTCATTGAGGTGCATTTCCTGTATGCAACAAAATGCTGGGTCCTGTTTATTTATCCAGGCTGTTAGTCTACATCTTTTTACTGGGAATTGAGTCCATTGATGTTAAGAGATGTTAAGGAAAAATGACTGCTGCTTCCTGTTATTTTTCTTATTAAAGGTGGAATCATGTTTGTGTAGCTATCTTCTTTTGGGTTTGTTGGAAGATTACTTTCTTGCTTTTTCTAGGTAGTAGTTTTTTTTCCTTGTGTTGGAGGTTTCCATCTATTATCCTTTGTAGGGCTGGAATTGTGAGAAGATATTGTATAAATTTGGTTTTGTCATGGACTATCTTGGTTTCTCCATCTATAGTGATTTAGAGTTTTGCTGGATATAGTAGTCTGGGCTGGCATTTCTGTTCTCTTAGGGTCTGTATGATATCAGATCATGATCTTCTGTCTTTTATAGTCACTGCTGAGAAGTCTGCTATAATGCTTATAGGTCTACCTTTATATGTTACTTGGACTTTTTCCCTTACTGCTTTAGTATTTTTATTTTATTTTGTGTATTTGATGTTTTGATTATTATGTGACAGGAGGAATTTCTTTTCTAGTCTAGTCTATTTAGAGTTCTGTAGGCTTCTTGTCTGTTCATGTGCATTTCTTTTTTTAGGTTAGGGAAGTTTTCCTCTATAATTTTGATGAAGATATTTACTGGCCCTTTAAGTTGGGAATCTTCACTCTCATCTATACCTATTATCCTAAGGTTTGGTCTCCTCATTGTGTCTTGGATTTTCTGGATGTTGTTGGTTAGGAGCTTTTGCATTTTGCATTTTCCCTGACAATTGTGTCAGTGTTATCCATGGCATCTTCTGCACCTGAGATTCTTTCTTCTCTCGTATTCTATTGGCAATGTTTGCATCTATGACTCCTGATCTCTTTCCTAGGTTTTCTATCTCCTGGGTAGTTTCCCTTTGAGATTTCTTTATTGTTCTATTTTTAGATCCTGGATGGTTTTGTTTAATTCCTTCACCTGTTTGGTTGTGTTTTCTTGCAATTCTTTAAGGAATTTTTGTGTTTCCTCTTTAAGGGCTTCTAACTGTTTACCTGTGTTCTCCTCCATTTCTTTAACGGAGTTAGTTGTGTTCTTCATAAAGTCTCCTATCATCATCATGAGAAGTGATTTTAAATCTGCATCCTGCTTTTCTGGTGTGATGGGGTGTCCAGGACTTGCTATGATGGGAGAACTGGGTTCTGATACTGCCAGGTAACTTTGGTTCTGCTGCTAATGTTCTTGTGCTTGCCTTTCGCCATTGGTTATCTCTAGTGCTACCTGCACTCACTGTCTCTGACTAGAGCCTGTCTTTGCAGTTATCTTGCTTGTGTCAAAACTCCTTAGAGTCCAGCTGTCTCTGTGATTCTGTGATCCTGAGCTCCTGGGTGGAAGAGCTCCTGGGACTCAGGCTGCCTCTAGGATACTGAAATTCTGCTGCTCTGAGTGTAGTGGTTCCTCTAGGATGGCTCAGGATATGGTGTCTTCATGGGAGCAGTCCAGCTAGGTGTCTGCCCAAGTCAAAAGTCCCTTCCAACATTCTTGTATACTTCTTTCCACTCCTTCAAATTCAGGGCTCATCTTTTCATAAAATTTTATTGCGTGCTTATATGTGTGGAGCAAGGAGATCAATTCTCCTTTACTGGAAGGTATGCAAACTTATAAAAGTCCTTTGGAAATCAATATTGCTGTTTTTCAGAAAATTCGTAATTATTTTACCTCAAGACCCAGATATACATGTAAATGGGTATAAAAGTATTGTTATAGAGGATTGTAGAATGTTACTATCAGTTAAGTCTTATGCTGGCCTCTCTATGGAACATTTAAAGAAATAAAAACCACCATCCAGCATATTCAAAACTTTGGAAGTGATGTAGAATCATTGTTTCCAAAAGCTTGGAGAAAAATTATTTGTTTGACAATAATTTGGTAGTTTAAAGCAGTAAAGCAAACATAAGTTATTGCATTCCAGAAAATTTTTACATAATTCAAAGTCTAATATGATCTGAAGTATCTTGAGTATATGGAAATTATTCAATGTACTAAGCAAACAATGAATCTAAGGATGGTATCAACCCTGGTAAAAAAGAGCATATAGCAACTTTGGGAGTAGCTAGAGGTTGGCATTAATAAAGCATCTACAACATTGTTCCTTGATTATAGAAATACAGATTTTAAGTGAATGGAGTGGTAGGTATTCTGTACAGATCCACATTATTATGGGGTCCATTTAAATTAAACATAACTCCAATATAACTGAAAAATATTGGCAATATATACAACAAAATTTATTGTAATCAAGCTTTAGAACAGACTCAGGAGCTGAACTATGATGCTGAAGAGACTTTCCATGTCCTATGTAAAAGATGGAACTGTAGAACAATGGGGAGCAGGGTGGACTATAGCATTGCCCAATTATATGTTGACATAAGAGGTTAAGCAAGGGAATTTTCCATCAATCAGGATATGAGAAGGTTCCTAGGCTTGAGAACATGAACTTACTTTGTCCCTGCCAGCAAGATAGAGTGGTTGTTCTTGAGATATCTAGACTCAGACAAGTGCTGACCATAAGATATCTGGACTCAGACAACGGTTTTATTTTAATAGAAGTTGTTCCGTTACTGGGAAGTCCCAAGCTTCACTAGGGAGTGGGACCCTGGATTTAGTTCCCCCCAATGATTAAATGAAGTCTAAAAACTAAATAGTAGTACTTAGAATAAGTTTCTTTTGCTTTTTCCCAATGCATAAATTATTAAAACATACGTGGACAAGTTCTGGTACTAAAAATATAGTACTTAGCAATGCACTTAATATCATATAAATAATCTTGTCTATTATAAGAAAGAGGGAAAGCAAAAGCAATTAAGTATAAAGGGCTAAAATAGTTTTCACATTAACAAATAAACTACAAAGACTCAATAATATCTAAAACAAATGAAAAAAATTAGAACAATAGACACAAAACCAAAAGATTTTTTGCATTTCCATTTTTAAATAAAAGAATGATACTCAAATTAAACAATGACGTTTATTATAGCAGCAAAATATGTTTTGTAAGCCTATTTAAGTATCTTCTCCATTCATACTATATTTTTCTGTTTGTACTTTTATGGAACTCCTGAACATGTAAATGAGTCTGTCTCTGATTCTTAAACCTTCTCCTGGATTTCTGTTAGTTTTCTGTTGGTGTAGTTAGACCAACTTTGATGAGATTTTTCTCACTTTCTCTTATTATATTTTATTCTGTTATGTCTTATTGTTGTCTCTTGGGAGCCTATTCTTTTCTAATGAGAGACAGAAAGGGAGTGGATTGTAATGGGAACAGGTATTGGTAGGAATTGGGAGAAAAAGAGGGATAAATGTTTTCAGGTTAAATTTTATGAGAAATGAATCTATGTTTAACAAAAAAGGGAAAATATGTGCAAGATGAGCATTTATTAAAATATTAGTTAAAAAACAATTAAAGTGGTGATATGCAAATGAGGGAAGTCTTTGTTCATGGGTCTGAAAACCCAAATTTGTTACAAAATTAAATATTTTTTAGCTAATAGGAAATCAGTGTAACTTTATTGCTAATAACAAGTGGTGCTGTTACTTCCAGAAAAATAAAATATTATAAATGAAAGAAGTTTTATATTCACCATCAGTTCTCAACATCATTCTGCATTGTATGATTTTGTCAGTCATTTATCCTTAATTGACCTCTGCTCTTCCTCTGTCATTACCCCAAAGACGTTGGTGAACTTTGTATGTGAGAAAAAAGTCATCTTTCTGAAGCCCATGACTCAGTTCTACTTCTTCCTCATTTTTGTTCTTGCAGAAGACTACCTTCTGACAGTCATAGTCTATGACTGCCAGGGTCCAGCCTCGACACAGGATTGGAGTTCTCAACTGGAAGCAGGGATACCTGGAAGGTGCATAATAAACACACAGAGACAACATTTTCAGGAACAATCTGACAGGCAAGTTTTGAGCCATGAGGGTGTTCTTTCTCTTTGTGTCTCTGTGTCTCTGTCTCTCTCTGTGTGTGTCTCTCTCTGTCTCTCTCTCTCTCTCTTTCTCTGTTTCTCTGCTCTCTAGCTCTCAGTTTGAGGCTGAACACACTTTGTACACTCCTGCACAATTTGCTTTTCTTCTGTGTAGTTTGCAGAAAAGCAACACCCACACTTGTACAAACCTCAGAAAGATTTATATATTTGCAAAGTAATATGTTGTTTTTATACTAATAATATTCAGATTTGGGGGATTGATATTTAGGTTCAGTAAAAAGAATTTTTCATAAAGTTTGATTTCTCAAGTGGATATATTGAAGCTACAACCAATAAAAGTGTTCCCTAGAGACAGGTATTTAATCCCAGTGCAATCAGAAAACAACCTGAGAAGTGTGATAGTAAGCAGCCCAGGACCGGAATGGGGCTGACCTGAATATGGGCCATGTTTAGGAATCTTAGGTCTATGTCTGGTTTTACAGTTTTCTACTTTAATATAAAATAGAGCACATGATCTTTTAGCAACTCCTTGGCAGTGAAGCATATTGACTTTTGAGTTGAGATCTAAGATCATCTAGAGAGTCACTACAGATGACTCCTCCTCTGTGATACTGAGAGACTAAAATAATGAACATGAAGAAGTTGGTATCTCTAAGGAGATGCTGTACTCATCACTGGTAAGATGTAAACAGGTATTGGTTTCCTGGGAAAAGATTTCACTGAATATTAACTATTCATTGGGGTTGCCAAAACACAAAAACATCCCCTGGGTTGAATGCCTAGGCTGTTCATCTGATTATAAATAGTAACTTTCCTCTAGTGTGATTGTAGTGGGCTTCTTGCAGAAGACCAGCAAAATGCACACTTTACTTTCATCTTCGAAGGAGTCTCAGTATCACTCATGGGTACAAGCTGTGTCCTGATATAGTCAGCACTATAGAAGCCTGAGAAGTCTTGGTCAACATTCTCTCCTTGAGATTTGACATTCTTTTCCTACAAACCATTTATAAATCAAATCTAATAAAGACTGACAGTTGATTCTCAAAAAAAAAAAAAATCTGTGAGTATACGATTTCAAATTTAGATTTAGAAATGTATTTGGTTAGTTTAAATTCTGTAAATCTTTTTAAGCTAATTTTATTTATTCTTTGGAACTTTAATGCAATATTTTTAGGTTATTATTTCCCATTGTTGAACTCTTAAGATGCTCAAGAGCGTCTATCCTTTCATATCCACTATATTTCATGGGTTTTTTTGTGTTTGTTGTTATTATTTTTTTTTTTTTGTCTTCTCTCTTAAATGTAAAACAGAGAAAGCCACTGAAACTCATATAGTCTGCTTTTTCTCAGCTGTTTACTCCTAAGCAAGGGGCCTTCCCTGGAGTATGGTACATAACCAATGTCACTCATTTAAGAAAAGGAAGTTTCCATCTCCAAGAAGCACCATTTAAAGTATTCTTTTAGCCGGGCGGTGGTGGCGCACGCCTTTAATCCCAGCACTTGGGAGGCAGAGGCAGGCGGATTTCTGAGTTCGAGGCCAGCCTGGTCTACAGAGTGAGTTCCAGGACAGCTAGGGCTACACAGAGAAACCCTGTCTCGAAAAAAAACAAAACAAAAAAAAAAAAAAAAAAAAAAAAAAAAAGTATTCTTTTATAACCTCTGGGTTTGAAGTTCCTAGTTGCAAGTTCTGCTGCTATAGTTGGGCATAGAAAACTGTAGTGGAAAAATTTGTCACCATTTCAAAAGATGGACCCTCAGTATCTTAAGCTTTCCTAGGTGAGGTATCTACTCAATAGCCTTCTAAATAATTATTCCTGAGCAAGGTATGTATTTATGATAACACGTTTTCAGTCACTTCTGTAGTGTGTACAGTTCCCTCTTTACAAAGGAAGAGAATTGTACCCACAAAGCCACTAAGAGCTGAAATAGGAAACAGGCAACCTGGGACAATCATCGACTGCAAGGAATTTCCTCAAACTACATGATTTGCAAACCATCTAAGGGTCTTTGAGGGAAAATAATGTCCAGAGCAAGGATGTGAAATGTCTTAGGTAAGTTCAATATTGTGTTCATTGTCTCTTTCTTTGCCTTTGTAGATGAAGAGCCACAGAAGAATGACAGATGGAAATTACTCCCTGGTGACAGAATTTATCCTGGAGGGCTTAACTAACAGGCCAGAACTCCAAATGCCTCTATTTTTTCTGTTTCTAGGAATCTATGTGGTTACTATAGTGGCCAATCTGGGCTTAATTACACTGATTTCACTAAATTCACACCTTCACACACCCATGTATTATTTCCTCTTTAACTTGTCATTTGTAGATATTTGTTACTCTTCTGTCTTTACCCCAAAAATGCTAGTTAATTTTGTAGTAGAGAAGAACACCATCTCCTATACAGGCTGCCTGACTCAACTCTACTTCTTCTGCTTTTTCGTCATTACAGAATGTTATATACTGACTGCAATGGCATATGACCGTTATGTGGCTATTTGCAAGCCACTGCTATATAATGTCATATTATCCCCCCGGATCTGTGCCATGTTCGTGTTTGGGGCATATGTGATGGGATGCTGGGGTTCCCTGGCCCATACTCTTTGCATGGCGAGACTGACCTTCTGTGATGCAAACCTTGTCAATCATTATCTGTGTGACATCCTCCCTGTGCTCCAGCTTTCCTGCACTAGTACTTACAACAATGAAGTTGTGGTCTTTGTTCTGGTCGGCATGAACATTGTGGTATCTACCAGTACCACTTTTATCTCCTATGGTTTCATCATTGCCAACATTTTACGCATCAGCTCCACACAGGGCAGGGCTAAAGCCTTCAACACCTGCAGTTCCCACATAATGACTGTGTCTCTTTTCTTTGGAGCAGCAGCATTTATGTACATGCAACCTTCTGATGTAGAATCTATGGACCAGGGAAAAGTGGCCTCAGTATTTTACACAAATGTTGGGCCCATGCTGAACCCCTTGATCTACAGCTTAAGGAATAAGGACGTCAAACTTGCACTGAAGAAAACTCTGAAAAGAAAACTATTTCTTGAGCAGATATAGGTAAACGTAAGGAATAAAAAATTCTCTTTATTATTTTGAGATATTTATCATAATGAGATATTGAACCTAATGAAACATAACTTATTATCTCCATTACTTTAGAGCCATATTCATAGCTTTTCTTCATTTTCATTGTTCTTATTTTTTTTTGCAACTTTATGTAGCTAATTATATACTTAAGATAACAAGAAACAAGTGAAAAGTGTTATACTATAATTTTTCTATATGGAAATATGGTTATTGCATGAATGGATAAACTCAGTTAAATAAGCAATAAATGAAATAACACCACACATCACCTGTTTACACTGTGAGATAGGAGGTTGATTATGCCCTTGGATCCTGCTCTGCTGTGTGTCTTTGGTGTCACATTGGAATTCAAATGACACAGACACAAAGTCAGGTTTTTTCCATAAAAACAAACCAAAAGAACAAAATTGATGATAATTTTTAAAGATGAGTTTCAGGTACTTTTAAATGCTTTTGGTAGCAGCTACAAAAATCTGCATCAGTTTCTCCTGCTTTAAGAGACTGTTAAAGACAATCTTAGAGATCAGCCATTATAAACATGTACTGAAGTAAATACCACAGAGAATATGGTCTTTCAACATTTGGTCCCAAACAGTCTCTGATGCATTCAATAATTTTTCTTTACTGTTTTATTGCACTTTCTGTTATAACTATCAGTTAATGCAGTCATTGATTAAAAGACATTTCACTTTCCTCTAATACATGAGTCTCTTTGTTCTGAGTATAGTAACATAAGATAAACTGCAAAATTCTCATTTTTCAAGAAATAAAGAATAGGTTTGTTTTGCCTTTGTATAAGACATTGTGACCAAGATTGAAATTTTACTTGCTATAAAAATTTCAGAAATATTTTAAGTGCTTATAAAATTTCTGCTATGTCTATTGTTGTACATAGTCTTAATTAATAGATATCTTGATTAAAATTTTTCATAAAGTGTAAATCATAGGCAGAGATGTTATTTTGATGGTTTCAGAGCAGAAACCTTTAGAAATCATTTTAAAGTTGCTACTGTGACATATCAGCACACAGAATATAAGAATGCTTAACTTACGGAAACAGACACTTCTGTTTTGATCTACCTTGTAGGTAATTCTACTTTTTACCTTAGAGGTTGGTTTGAAGTAAAATGTAGTTTTCCAATATAAGAATATGATAATATGATTAGATGTTTCATCAAAAAAAAAGATATACATTGTTTCAGAGAGCAAGCATATTTGGTGAAGGTAAAAGAAACTGAAGAAGAATGCTTTATTACACACATGAGATTTGATAGAAATCTGTCTAGAGTGAAGAATAGTTGCTCATCTTACACTGTGTTACATTTCACCAGATAGAAAAAAAAAACAGATTTTAAAACCAAAAATCAAAAGTAATGACGTTTTTATTTTCTATGTTTAGGATATTAACATTTTACTAATTCCAAGTCTTGCACATATTCAAAACAAATCAACTAATATTCCTGTAGAGAATAATTGCCAGGATAGAATAACAAAAAATTTGAAAACTGTAGCTAGTGTGAATATACATAGAAGTAGGTGCTGTGAGGAATCCTATGTCTTTCAAAAGGTTTACATTTTCTCCCAGTGAGCTAACTCCTAACCCCTAGGGAGGCTTCTGAAAGCTTTCCACTGTGTCTTTGTTTGCCTCTTCCACTCTTTGCAAAACCTTCTTTCCTTCATTCTAGATAATACACTTAAGCTTCATGAAAAATTCCAAAGTTCTTTGTAAGAATTTTTTATATAAATCCATATGAAGACATTTGACACAGAAAGTAATAAATATTTTATATTGATTAAGTTATTTATTTATTTACACACTGATCACAGTTTCCCTTCCCTTCTCTCCACACAGTCCCTCCCTGTCACCTCCTCCTCCCCAATCAACCCTGGTCCACTTCTCAGAAATAATGGAGGCCTGCTATGTATTCAACCAGCCTTCACATATCATGCTGCAGAAAGACTAGCAGTGTTTTCTATTGAGGGTAGACAAGGTAGACTAATTAGGGGAAAGGGATCCAAGGTAGTCAATATAGTCAGATTCAACCCCTTCTCCTACTTTAGGGAGCCTGCATTAATGCCATGATGCACAGCTATTACATATGTGCAAAGAGTCTAGAAACTCATAGAGATAAGAAATGTGTAATCATTGAAATTTGATGCTGGTAGGCAGACAAATTGAACATAGATCTGAGTTGCACAAAGAAAACATAAATCTGAGTGCCTAGAGAATGAAAGCAGAGCATCTAAAATGACAAAAAACTACAGTGTGTGTGTGTGTGTGTGTGTGTGTGAGAAGAGAGAGAGAGAGAGAGAGAGAGAGAGAGAGAGAGAGAGAGAGAAAGAATGAGAGAGAGAGAGAGAGAGAGAGAGAGAGAGAGAGAGAGAGAGAGAGAGAGAGAAGAGAGAGAACTGAAAACTCAAGATAAAGATAACTTGGACAAAGAGAACTTGCAAATCTTTTCTGCATCCGCATGACCCCAAAGATCATTCTAAACATTAATAAAGGCAGGGATTCTTACATATGGAAAAACTAAGCATTTATTATATGAGATCTTATAAATATCATAAAAAAGTAATATTTAAAAATATAGAACACTCATTTATCAGTGTATATAGTGTATTTAGACCACATTCACCAAGCTGTTACACTCATTTATGCCCCTCTAACTGCTGAGGACCTTCGATTCCCTGTTAGTCGTCCCTTCTGATCACATTTCTTTCTTCTTTCTTTCTTTCTTTCTTTCTTTCTTTCTTTCTTTCTTTCTTTTCTTTCTTTCTTTCTGTCTTCTTCTGTCTTCTTCTTTCTTTCTTTTGTGTATTTGCTTTGTTGACAGAATGAAGGGCATTAGGTTCCTGATAAGGGTATCAATCTCAAATTCTACATACAGGTAAGCTGACACTCATTAATGATAACTAAATACAAGCATTCAAGACATAACCTAGGGCATTTATTTCACTAGGGAGACCACACTTAAACAATGAACAGACATGCACACTTTAGAATTCAAAGCTAGGCATGAAAGAAAGATAAAACATTTGGTGAGGAGGCATTTTCTACATACCAGAAAAATAACAGATACTTTGAGCATATTTTACCACATTCATTTATCAGAGATAAAGGACACACAAAAGGAGGTAGATTTGAGTTATAGTAGTTTCTATGCCAAAGACCAGCCTCTTCTTTGGGAGGGTTTTTTGAGTGAAGGGATAACTGGACACAGTGAAAACAAACAACTTGAATTCAAATCCTGGGTCCAAGCCGGCTGCCTCTATTTTGCTCTGGGCAGCTTTCCACTGCTTCCTCTACTCTCCAGTTTTTCTTTTGGTATTCTAAAACAGCTTTTCTGATAGTTTATCTCTTGCACAGCAGAAGCTCAGTTTTTTAGTTCACATATTAATCCAGTCTGGGTTCCTGTTTAATTATCCTATGAATCAGCTTCCCTCCACCCCAGTACCTTAATTCTCCGGAGACACCAAGCAATTTTATTTTTTAACCTGGCAAAAGAATTCAGAGATCTGCCTGTTTTTTTAAGCCCAGATGATAAGCTAGCTAGGTGGAACCCCATGTTGAAATTACCACTTCTACTACATCTGTTCCTAACCTTGTTCTGTCCCAGGCTGACCATGACTGAACTCAGAAATCTGTCTGCCTTTGTAAGCATAAACAAAGAACTTATCTGTGTGATATCTACTGCAATTACCACTCTCTCTCTAAATATCTTTATTGCCTTCCTTAGTATCTTTCTGACAGGCTGTCTCACAGCTCAGCTACTTTTGAATTTTAGATTCCTGAAGCCCCTCATATAATTTGCATCCTTATTTTTGGAAAAATTATGTATTTTTGAGCCCATGTTTTTCTGAGCTCTTTTCCACAGCCTTAAGGGCTGTACCATAAGTCCCAGGGGCAGGAACCATGTCATTCCATCTCTATCAAAACTATGCTATACCCGGTAAAATATTACAAAATATTACTAGAAATTAAGATATGTGAATAACAATTACAAAAATAAATAAAGCAATTCTATTATTCACAAGATGTAATTTACAGGAATGGTTTTGGGGGATAGTTAACACCTGACTTCTACCCTAAAAGAGCTATGGACTAGTATAAATGAAAAGGATAGAAGTATAGAGTAAACAAACAGGAAAATAAAAGAGTAAATTAGAATATATTTGGAACTCACAGTGACACATAGTCTGTCTAGTGAATGCTGAGATTAAAGGTGTGTACTACCATACCTGGAGTTTTTTTTTACCTAGAACTTGCTCTGTCCCAGGCTGCCCTGGAACTCAGAGATCTGCTTGGCTTTATTTCCTCGGATGAAAGGTGTGTACCGCCATGCCTGGGTCTAAGTTTTTCATAGCCATTGTTCTTCAAAATCCAGATCAAAAACCTAGACTTGCAGCCTCAGTATCTGAAACAGAAGTGTGCCCTCATTTCTCTATTATAATTCATTACAGAATAATAATCCAAATTATTCCTTGTTCAAATTCAAACACAAACAATAAGCTTAGCTTGGTGGGATCTTACCCTGACACCATCACTCCCTTAATTATTTTATCTCTTTGAACATAGGATTCAGTTCCATTTCATTTCCTGGTTCCACTTTATTATTACTTGAACCATATGGTTTGGTTTTCTTTTTTTTTCTTTTTTCATTTTCTATTTTCTTTTTAAGCTTGCTATACTTAATCAGAATGCTCAACATGAGACTAAAACAGAAAACAATGTCTATGCTGGACCTTTGTCAATGTAATTAATATAAATCTCTTTATTCTCAGGTATACACTTCAGACAAGGGCAAAAAACGGTCACAATCTTCACAAAACAGTCTCTGGGCCACATACTGAAATTCTTCTCCACTGAAATTTCTTGGGCAAGGTCTGCACAGCATAAATCACTCTCTGCAACAAAGTCATCAATACTCCTACCAGAGTATCCCATTAAGCCCCATTTAGAGCATTCCATTGCTTTACAAATATACATTCCTCCAAACAAAAGCATGGTCAGCCTTGTCACAGCAATACCCTAGTCCCTGGTATCAACTTCTATCTTAGTTAGGGTTTTACTGCTGTGAACAGAAACCCTGAGCAATGAAACTCTTATAAGGACAAGATTTAATTGAGACTCGCTTCTAGGTTCAGAGGGTCAGTCCATTCCAATGTGAGAGAATGGCAGTGTCCAGCCACACATGTTGCAGGAGGAGCTGAGAGCCCTACCTCTTTATTTGAAAGCTACTAGGAAAATACTGGCTCATGCATGGTAAGGAGTAGCATCTCATTTCCACATTCACAGTAATAGACTTCCTTCAACAAGGCCATCCCTACTCCAACAGAGACACACCAGCTAAGTGTGCCACTCCCTGGACCAAGTATATTCAAACTACCATATGTGGGTAAAGGCAGTACATACAAGATCTGAGCAAGCCCAAGCCAGAACAAATCCTAGAATAGAGAGGATAGTTTAACACAAACTTCTATCCCTAGCTGTGAACCTAATGGTAATTGTTAACTGTTATGGAGGCAAAACAGTTGTTTCTAAGAATGTAGCCCCTGGTAAGTCAACCATACCAATGGAAAACAACACATATAAGGATATTCGTGCATCACCAATTAGTCTGGACGTTAAAATGAATAATCAGATGAACAAACAAACAAATGAATAAAATATACTTGACACAAAATTAAGTATGTAGAAAATGAGTAGTTGATCTGGGTTGGATCTTTATGGGGTGAACAAGACCAAATTAGTCTCAAAGCACTAATTGTGATGGGATATGAAGAAGGAATGCGTTTTGGGGAGAGGGGAGGAGGGGGAATAGACAAGAAGGAGGATGGATTGGAAACTAAATTTGTGATATAATATATGACAGAATAAATAAATAAATAAATAAATAAAGTAATAAATAAGTTAATTAATAAGTAAGTAAGTAAAACCTTTAAATCTAAATAAGATAGTGCATGCCTTGCTGGGCAAAGAGGATCATAAATATTAGTTGAGCTCGGTTAACAGTAAAATCATGGATTTGAATGTATTTTGTTGAACAAAATAAGAAAATATGATAATAGAGTACCAGTAGCATGATGTCACATGATTTGAGTGGCTAATTATTTTACACAATGATCAGTATTAGGTGATTCTAGATCATAAAGGAGAAAGTTGGGATTTGAACAAATAGCATGAACTAATGTAATTACTTAGGTAAGTCTTTTTTCCACAGAAAAGGTGCTTTGATTATATTTAGTCTTTTAACAATAGTAGGAGAGGAACTATGTATCTTTATAGACTTTGAAATAGAAAAGATATAGACTATTGAATACAAATATCTAATCACTTCCCTAGGGAGTAAATGACATCTACTAGAGTAGGGTTTAGATATTGAAAGAAAAAAATATTTATGACCTAACTTGTAAATTCTAGAGTATTATAAAAAGATAGTGTTTTTTTTTTTAAATCAAGTTTTGTTAACTGTGGAATCCCTTAGGTAGTGAAATGTTATTGAGATCATCAATGGCTTAGTTTGTTTTCTTCATTAATTGTGATTTACAAATGTGCCAAATCTTCAGAGAGTTTGTGTACCTTTGGGAATGGATTACTTTTGTATTTCTAAAACCTAGCACAAAAATCTCAAATAATATAGGATCCCAGTGTTTGAAGCACACAGCTTAAGGTAAGTAGATTCCAAATTCTCAGAACTTGAATAAACATTGGATGATATATTAGTGTTAGTTTTCAAATGGTCTTAACAATACATAGATCATCAATACTGTAAATCCATCTTCCCAACTATCACATTATACATATAAAAACTTGAAAAAATATTTTAAAATTTACATTGACTTTATTAATTTTCTAAAAGGAATCTTACACAATGTATTTACCACTGAGGAAGTAAATATGTAGTTAATATGACTAACCTGAATTCACCCACAATTTGATACAATGTGGGATAGTTTCACAGTGACATTAAAATTTTAGCCCTATGCTATAGCATATTGCTATAGTATTAGTTTATGTGATTATATTCACTTACTTTTTACATGACTTAAAGCACAACCATTGCATAAAAGACCAACTGTTGGAATAATAACATCGAACAGTTCAACTATGTATTTAATATATTCTCATTTGCTCATTTTCTTCCTGAATGCACACAGTTCTAGTAATATGTTTTAAAACTAGGGATTTATAGAAAAAATTTTCATATGTGTGTGTGTGTGTGTATATATATGTGTGTGTGTTTAAACGCTGAAAATTTCATGAGTAACTTAATAGATCTTTTGAGCACTTGTATTCTTATCTATTGAGTAACCATTAACTTTTCTTGGATACTCATTCATGCATATCAAGAATGGCAGCAACCACTGTTTTGTCTGATACTGTTGTATATTATACAGAAGATGATATAATTGTAGGTGCAAAATATAGGGGACAAAACAGGAAGAGACAAACATCAATATATCATTGCTGCTTACAGATAGCACATGACCTATGCAATTGAAAGGTGCTGGTTTTCAATTTTCTTGTATATAATATTTAATTTTAAGTCAAATATTGAATATGCAATAGTTAATTTTTCTTCATCTGTGACTTGCATAATGGATTAGTTTGGTAGGAAATTTAAAACATTGTATCAGGTGCTCTTGCCTCTTTGAGATGAAAATGTCAAAGCACATTCACATAAATTACTTTACATAATCTATGTGGACAAATTTATGTGTTTTGCAACATGTGCAAATTTTCTGATATCTACATAACTCTGTGGTTTGAGGACTTTTGTTTTTTACTGAGTTTTAAGTTGATTTTGTAGCTGCCTTTTCTTGCTGTGAAACTGCTCTTACTGTGATTCTCAGCTGAGCTTAATGGCTTTCAGATGTCTTCCTTAATCTTTCTGATTCTGTTCTTTTTTTTTACCTCTTCCCATATGAATTAAAAGTGTTTCCTAAGAAAGCAAGACACTAAGATGGGCACATGTGTGGACCAATAAGAGAATAAGATTTAATACTTAAATATTATGATCTCCATTTTAGTTTTATATAGATACGATATTGTTAAGATAAATAACTGTCTGCAGATGAGTGAACTATGCATGCTTATCTTCTATTGGACTCTGCCAAACACATGATGATGAGGTTCATTTGTTTCAGTAGATGAACACTGTAAACCTCAGAAATATCTGTAGCCTATCTGGACAACTCTTCCTTAGAAAAGGAAATTCAGCCAGTTATTTTGGTGCCTACTCAAAACGGTGGAACTTTCTCAGCTTCACAAACAGCTGTATGCCTCTTTCTACTGTGCTGCATGGCATGATGAGTTTCTACCTGTGAAATTAAGTATCTCGATTTGATTCATGTGGTTAACTGATCAAGTTCAGAGCATCCACCTGACAGGGTCCCAATTTCACAGACGCTTTCAAAGATCTTCACACTTTAGTACTCTATAATTGTCCCTCAGAATATGACCCATTTCATTTTCTTTGTGGGACAGTTTATTGATATGTAGATCAGGGTAGAGGATAACCCTCCTTACTTTAGTTTTGTGTTTCAGATTCATTACTTTATTCTGGGAGATCATATACTATAGTATTCCTTGCAATAATAGCTTATCAAATCCTGGTCTTAAAGACACTGATATGCTGAATATACTTAAAAATTTTTAGAATACTTTCACAAAAATATATTGAAACACTCCACCTTGCTTGGATCCTAACCATGGTTTTCATAAGAAATTAAAGCACTTTATTTCATTGTGTGCAATAATGTTTTCTCAATTTACTTTCTTTCATTTTTGGAATAAATATATAATCTAAAGCCACATCAATGTCCAGACTCTATATACTTTTCTCTGTCATAACATTAGGAACAATTTAACCTTATTATGATAATATTCTGTCCATGGGGCTTTTGTCTGCATGTATGTCAATGTATCACATCCATGCTGATACATACAGAGGCAAGAAAACAGTGTCTGAAACTCTGGAACTGAAGTCATAAATGGTTTTCAGCTGACAGGTAGATACTGGGACATGAACCCAGGTTTTCTGGATAAAAGAGTACTTGGTGCTCTTAAATGCTATGCCATCACTGCAGCCTATAGGGAATATTTTAAAACAAAATTAACCCCAAATTATTAACATTAACTTTTTACAAAGCATATATTTCAACTCTGCTTGAATTTTAGAAAACACTCAATAAACATAAAAGTAATTTTGCAGTTTTGAAAGAAAATTTAGTATGACACTGTCTTCAAATGGTACAAGAAAAGGAAGTCCCTGAAGAAAACATTGATTTATGGTGGTTCAGATATAACACCTGGAAGTCAGCTGTAATTTGCTCTTTCATAGATATAGCTACCCTCAGCTGTAATTTATGGCTAGACTGTAGCACTGTTTTTATCTTTCTACTTCCATACCTATCTATCGGGAGAATGTCCTAACCCAGTCTACCTTTCCATTCTAAGAAGAGTTATAAAACTTTGCAAACCTAGGGTGAATAGAACTATTATCATATCCTTTCATTTAAACTGAGAATCTTCTTTATTTAAGTGTCTGTACTTCCAGATTAGAGATTGATAGAGTAATGGCGATTCATACAGCTCATTGAGAATTTAAAAGGGATTATTTTTAGATTAACTGAGCTATATTGCAAGCTATAATTTCATAAAACTGATGGTTCCTTTGGCAGGTACTCAGCTGAAAAGGGTAAGTAGTTTTATTCTAATTATAAAACCACAATAATTGAGCCTGAATTTGTGCTTACTTTTAATATGCAGTACTTACAGAGTTAAATTTTATGAACTAAAATGACACAACATGTCTTGAATTGAAGCAGTCAAAAAGGTGGAGTGCAAAAGAGACTATTAAATTTAGTTTTTTCCATAAGCTTTCAAAGTTCATGAGGCATCAACCATGTACAAAGAATAAAGACACCTAAGGAATGTTGAAACGAGAGACATAGTCCTACATAGGGAAGAGCATAATGATTTCTTATCCAATACAAAAGTCATCTCTGAAAACTTGCATACAAGTAACATAATACAGACTGAGAGGTTGTAACAAGGACTATATATGTATACGCATATACATACATGCATGTAACACTAGTTAATGAAAAAATTTTATGATTTTGAAGTAGAGCAAAGAAAAGTATGTGGGAGAGCTTTGAGGGAGAAAATTGAAAGGGATCAACATCATTATATTACAGTTTCAAAACTAACAGAAATAATTTTTGAAAAGGTCTATGGGGTAGACAAATAAATGGGGGAAATCAGGTTTTCAGAGATGGAATCCATCAAAAGAGAACCCAAATATAATAATCAAAACCAACCATTTCCGTCCCTTTTTCTTATAGTTAACATTTTATAGGAGATGACTACTACGAACCATTCTTCAGTGATCGACTTTATCCTCGAAGGACTAACAAAACGCCCAGAACTTCAGCTCCCACTGTTCCTCTTGTTTCTGGCAATATATGTGATAACAGTAGTGGGAAACTTGGACATGATCCTCTTAATCACCGTTAGTTCTCAACTTCACTCTCCAATGTATTATTTTCTCAGTCATTTATCCTTCATTGACCTCTGCTATTCCTCTGTCATTACCCCAAAGATGTTGGTGAACTTTGTATGTGAGAAGAACATGATCTCCTTTTGGGAGTGCATGACTCAACTCTACTTCTTCCTCATGCTTGCCATTGCAGAAGGCTACCTGCTGACAGCCATGGCCTATGACCGCTATGTTGCCATCTGCAGCCCCCTACTTTATAACATTGTCATGTCCCACAGGGTCTGTTCCATAATGATGGCTGCAGTATACTCACTGGGCTTCTTTGGGGCTACTGTCCATACAACCCGTATGACAATGTTGTCCTTCTGTGGGTCTCATACTGTCAGCCACTATTTTTGTGATATTCTACCTTTGTTGACTCTGTCTTGCTCCAGCACCCATATCAATGAGGTACTGCTGTTTATTATTGGTGGAATTAATACCCTAGCACCTACACTGGCTGTCATCATCTCTTATGCTTTCATTCTAACAAGCATTCTTCGCATCCGCTCCAATGAAGGACGTTCCAAAGCATTTGGCACCTGTAGCTCCCACATTATGGCTGTGGGAATCTTCTTTGGGTCTATAACTTTCATGTATTTCAAGCCTCCTTCTAGCAATAATATGGAACAGGAGAAAGTATCCTCTGTGTTCTACACCACAGTTATCCCATTGCTAAATCCCCTCATATACAGTCTGAGGAACAAGGATGTAAAGAATGCACTGAAAAAGGTGGTTGTGGGAAGGCAGTCATCCTAACAAACTGAGAGAACTAATAAATGAAACATGAGACATTCTCATAGGTTCTTTGAATGCTTAATTTCCTCCAGAGAAAGTAGTTGTCTCTTTTTAATAAGTGATTATATCATGTTTGATAATAGCTGATCCATTTCTGTAAATTACCAAACAATGTAGTCTTGAGATAGTTACTGTTATCTTTGTAAATATTTAAGAGTAACAGAAATTCATGAAAGAAGATTGTTTATAAATATGAAAATGTTATGATTATAATAAAACTCAATTATCATTGGTTGGACAATAAAGATAGCAAAATATGTTTGAAGAAAGATATTCTTAAATGTTGTCCACATGAACTAGTTCATACACTTACTTGTCCCATTATGGCCACAAGATAGAAACTGGAGTTCTGCATGTACACAGCAAGGCATGTCAGCTGCTGCAAGACTCTCAGAAACATTTGAATCTCCTCTTATAACATCTAGAAGTAGAGAAGTGTCGTCCACATATCATTTTGGGCCAGGTAAAATTAATTTTAAATATCTGTCTTGAGTTGTAACTTAGAAAACCCTCTTAATTTAAGCCCCTACATTTATGGAAATCATTACAACAAATCTAAAATAAATCAAAGCAGTGTTTACGGCAAAGCTTTGTCTATTTGTCATTAGCTTATTCTGAAGAATACTTTCTCTCATTCCATATCCTAATGTATGCTGTGTCCATGCAAAAAGAGCTGCGGTTATTGAAGACATGTCACTGATTGCACAGATTATACAAGATAACAGCATGGAAATGGCAAATGTGGGGAAAAAAAATCATAGTGTCCTCAGAATGAAAACAGCCATTTCGCCTACGTCTCTTAGATTGTGATATCCTGAAACTATTCACTGAAATTCATTCCTCGGAAGAGTACTTCATATTTTCTTCTGAGTATCTGTTCTTTTCAGCTTTGTCATGTTTGACTTGAGTCATGTATGTTGCACTTTGACAATGTCATCACACCGTGTTGACAATGAAAAAGTGTACGTACAGTAGGGCCAAATATAATCAGATTTCTTACAAATAAGTTATTTAAAACTGAAGACTCTTCCAAGGTACCCAGGAAAAATACTATGTAAAATGCCTCCTTCCATTTAGTAAAACACCATATTAAGAAAACATCCTGGAAGTGGAAGAGGATGCAGTAAAAGTATAAGAGCCTGAGGGAATGAAGAACTCTAAAGAGAGAGGTCACTAAATCAATTGGATTGGCTCACATATGAACTTATAAAGAGGGTGGTACCATGCTAGAGCCTGCAAGAGTCAGCAGCAGATGCTGTTCTGTGCTGAAACTGCACACATACACCATCCCTAACTCAGAATGATCCCCTATTGCTAACCACTTGTGAATGAAAATTTGATTTGCTCCATGAGAATTTCAGTGGGTCAATAAACTACAATTAAGGGTAGACTGCACGTTCAGAAGTGGATGGCCAATGGAAAATTAACTCAGTAGCATCTTTGTGTATTCCTCATCTCAGGCACTCAAGAACTCATTATCACGTGACTGACTCAGGCACATGCATGTTCTCCCCAGACGGTTTTGTCAGGGATTTTTTTTTAAAATATATATAACCTACAGTTCATTTGCATATGTATTATGTCTTCCATTTTAGTGTTTTTATCAGATTCTTGGGAGTACAATCAAATGTGTCTATGTGTCTATTTCTTGTGCGTTCTCTCAGACTCTGTTCATTCTTTATGTTTTGTCCTATTGTGATGTATTAGTTTTGTTTTATCTTATTTTATTTCATTATTACCTTTTAGAAGTGTGTTTTCATTCTAATCAGAGATCAAAAGGGACTGAATCCAGATGGAAGGGGATATGAGGATGAACTGAGAGGATCAGAGGCAGGGAAAACCCTGATCAGGATATATTACGTGGGAAAAATACATTTCAGCCACTGAAAAAATTTTTTAAAAGAACCAAAATAGTTGGGCCCACATGTAATCCAAGCACTTGGATGACAAAGAAAGTGAATTGCATATTTGAGTCCTTTGGCTTCACAGAAAGATGCTACCTCAACATAAATAAATAAATAAACAAACAAACAAACCAACCAACCAACCAACCAACCAACCAACCAAAAACAACAAAAGATGAGAGAAGGAAGTAATGGGAGAATTCTATATCTAATTTGGGGGTGACAAATCTCTGAATACATTACTGAAGGAACATCTTCAAGAGCACAGAGTATCTGGGCTTGAGTCTGGGGAGAGCTTGCATGTGTCTGACTCACTCACATGATAACGAGTTCCTGAGTGCCTGAGTTCTTGTTTAGTTCCTCCTCATCAATATGTCAGCTCTCTCAAGGGCCTTGAGAAAGTGTCAAGCGTTTGTTGGGTTTTGTTTCTTGCTTTAAGTTACTCAAAGCCAAACAAAATAAATCTTTCCTATATTAAAAAATAAATCAATAAAATCGTAAGCAAAACCCAGAAACTGCCATATGACTCAATTTTGCATCCTGATAGATGACTTGTGAATGCATAATAAGAACTTCCTTTCCAACCATTGTGATTACTCTTGGGACAGATGGTAACATGAGTCCCAGAAGACATTTTTGGAGGAGGTTCAAAAATGCTAGGGACTACTGGGGATTTATGTATTTATGAGTGTTTTGTACTCCTAATAAGTCCCAAGTCTCAGGAGTGTCACATAAAAGCTCCATATCACAACACACTCATAATTCTGGGTCTTGGGTAGCTAAAGGTGATCTGCTTTAGGACACTGATAATTTGTTCTATTATATAATTACTAATAATTCACTTAAGCTCAAAATGTTAATTCAGTCCTTAACACAAAGTGTGTAAGAAAGCAGGAGGCATTTCTCTGAACATTATAATAATTATCTATTATATGACAAAGAAACCAAACAATTTATAAGAACATTGCTGTCTTACAGTATCTAGGTAAGTGCCTAGTTTCACTTATGACAACAATATGATATCTCATAGAGGGACATCTGGTATGACAATCACTTTCACTCATATGCAACATGTCAGTTTTATTGGGGAGTATTTGTTTCAGTATTCACTCAAGGAGCTAATATTTTCCTGTTTCTTTTCATGTTATTGTTTGCTGTTATTTTTTTATGACTGGGTCACACATTAGGAAGGAGTGATTTCCAGTGCAAATTGAACCAGCTGTGTTACAAAGAACCTAACTGAGAATTTATGACTCTAAGGCATTTGATTTCTTCAAACATTTCTGTAGTGCATATTTACCAGGACTCTGTATCTTTCACATTTACTTACATATATCTTCAAAAGAAAGAAAGCAAGGGAAAAACTAACCTTAAACATATCATATCTTGGTATACTAAAATTCCTGCTTTCTTATTTTGAATGAATGAACCTTTTTAGACCATGAGGAGAAAGATCATTAATTTATCCACTGCATGTATCCCTCCTTCATTTCCTCCTGGCCTCAGAAGCACTAGACAGAGTACATCCTACAATGTCACAATATCTCCCAGGACTCCAAAACAGTACTTGGTACCTCTCACCTCAGCCTGAACTACAAAAGTTAGAAGATGTATAAAATGCAAATATTCTCAAATGTTAATATATTTTCATCACTCCCAACTAGGTGAAGAGTTTAGGATGAAGAAAAAAATACATAAACCTATAGTCCTCATTCCAAGCTGGTATATTTTCACATCTTCACATTGTATGACCATACTCTAGTTTTTAAATGTATATTGAATATCGACTTTTGGTTTATATATTGAATATTTAGATTCATGTCTTTCTTTGGTCATAGAGATTCTTAGAAAGTTGTATTGTCATTCTCACTTACATTGAAACTCACTAAATGACTTGGCCAAAATATCAAACTGATAAGCAAAGAAGTCAGTCTTTGAAATAAAGATTTATTGATGCTAAATCTATTCACAATGTCTCTGTAATTTTCTGCAAATTCGGTAAAATTCTGAGATAAAATACTCACTGCAGAAATTGGTTTGTTGCTGTTTTAAGACTTTCTAGGATGAGCTCCATTTGTAGTTTGTTCCCTTCAAGGAGACCGGAGCCTCTTCTCTTGCACATCATCTAAGAATTGCCCTTCTGTGAAGCTGTAGAAACTGGGACTGTCCTTTTTACGAATAAAATGTCACACCAACAATCTCTCATCCTCTCAGATTTGTTGTTATTTAGACGACAAATATCTGTAAAATATTAACTAATTCTTATGTAACGCCTGTGGAAGTGTTGTTCTGGGGCCATATAAGTGGACTGGAGTTGTGCGTCTTCTCTTAAATTATACTAATCTCTATTTCTTCATCAGAAGTATCTCACCTTTCAAGGGATAGAGAATTTAATGTCATAGTGTAGGTAAAGAACATGAAATCAACATGTAATGTGGGAGGAAGGAAGAGGTAGGAAAAGGGAGATGAAGAAGAGGGGCTAGGAAGAGGATAACCATTATCTCCAGCAGAGATTTGGTTTATATATTGAATATTTAGATTCATGTCTTTCTTTGGTTATGAAAATTTAACGGAAGTAATAACTGTACTCTGACAGCACACACTGCCACCTAACATGGCTCCATGCCGAAAGAATTTCACACTTGAAAATGGTGGACCCATTATATTGTCATTTTCCTTAAGGAAATAAATGTAGCACAAGCTTTTCTTTGTACAGATCAAGCATTAAACAGCCATGGACATACACTATCAGATGGGTCAAGTTTATCCTAACGCATTCTTTCTGTTCTGTTAAGTAGCAAATGCTCCTGTCTTGTATTTATTGTCCATTATTTTTAGGGGTTTTATAAGTAATGGCTTTTTAGCTTATGATGAGTGTATTAAGTGACACTTGAGAATGGTCGAGTAGGAGGAAAATCTCCTTGTCAACCTTGAGATAAGCAACAGTAGCACAGGAGGCTCTGTTTTGTCACAGCACAGTGGAGGAATAGCTATGTCTCAGCCTCTATCAGCTAAGAAGGGATCCAGGTGTTGGGTGATTATCCTGGTTGGGAACAGTTTCTTTCATGGAATGGTTGAGTGACTCAGTTGTATTTAGACACGTACATCTCTAACTTCCCTCTAGCTGGAGATTTTTAAAAAATACTATTTTCAATGCAGTGGGGCTGAGGCTTAATCATTCCTTGTGTTGGAATATTTCAAAGGAAACACTGTGTAAATAAAGGGACTAAACAGTGCAAGAATGCTCCACAATCTTTTCCCATTTTAATTCTTGCTTGATTTATTTCATTGAAAAAAATTTCTTGGTTTCCTCACGGAGCTTGATTTGTGTTTTTGAGAAAGGATTTAATAGTAGAACTCAGCTTGATACTGTACCCTACATAGCTAAATATGTGGCTCAAAGCCACAACAATTCTTTCTCAGCTCCATGAAGTGTGTTGTTAAGTGCAAACACTCAGAGTTTCTGCTCATCACCTTTCAGTAAAAACTGCATCTGTAGTGAAAAAAGAAACTGCCTTCTTGGAGCAAAATTTTTAAATCAAGTCATTTTAAATCAGTAAGAAAGCATTTTATCCTGTAATCTGAATTCACACCTGACTGGGAGACAAATTTAAAGGAGATACATTAGATGTTCGTGGACAGGAGATGAAAACAATGCATTGGCACTTTGCTAATTTCTCTTTAAAGCTTTGGCCTCATTCAGGAGAGGAGTAACAGTCTTCCAAGATGTAATTTTAGTTTCATACGAAAACAGGCATGTTCATGTTGGTGTGGCATTAAATGTAATACTTATTTTCTACTTCCACAGAAATTATCAAAGAATGGGCACTGGGAATCATTCTGCAGCAGTTGTGTTTGTCTTGGTGGGATTAACACAGCAGCCTGAGCTCCTGCTGCCCCTCTTCCTTCTGTTCCTGGGCATCTATGTGGTGACAGCAGTGGGGAACCTGGGCATGATCCTGCTCATCACAGTCAGCCCACTGCTGCACACTCCCATGTACTATTTCCTCAGCAGCCTATCCTTTGTTGATCTCTGCTATTCCACTGTCATTACACCCAAGATGCTGGTGAACTTCCTTGGGAAGAAAAATGTGATTGTCTATTCAGAATGCATGGCCCAGCTCTTTTTCTTTGTAATCTTTGTGGTGGCTGAGGGTTACCTTCTGACTGCCATGGCATATGATCGCTATGTGGCCATCTGTAGACCATTGCTCTATAATGTGACCATGTCCTCCAGAATTTGCTCACTGCTAGTGCTGGTTGCTTTCATCTTAGGCTTTATATCTGCCTTAGCACACACAAGTGCTATGATGAATCTGAGCTTCTGTAAATCCCACATCATAAGCCATTATTTCTGTGATGTTCTTCCCTTGCTCAACCTCTCCTGTTCTAGCACACATCTCAATGAGCTTCTTGTATTTATTATTGGAGGGTTCAACACATTGGTACCTACCTTAGCTGTTGCCATCTCTTATGTCTTCATCTTCTGTAGCATCTTGCACATCAAGTCATCAAAGGGTAGGTCCAAAGCATTTGGAACCTGTAGCTCTCATCTCATGGCTGTGGGGATCTTCTTTGGGTCTATCACCTTCATGTATTTCAAGCCTTCTTCAAGTAACTCTCTGGAGCAAGAAAAGGTGTCTTCTGTGTTTTATACCACAGTGATCCCCATGCTGAACCCATTAATATATAGTTTGAGGAACAAGGATGTGAAGAAAGCATTAGGCAGATTCTTTGAAGGAAGATAAGTCTTACTTTTGGCAAATGATACATAGCAGAAGGAATTGTTCCAATAATAATATGTTCTATATGTTCATTTTTATATCTTGAAATATGCAACATATCTGTGTCTGGTGCTGGGATTAACTTCTGACTCTCCTGTATTTTTAACAAGCACTATATCACAGTGCTAAATCCCATATATATCTTCTACAAAGTGCTTTGCCATTTATCATTGATATAATTTTTCCAATAAAATAGAAAATGACTTTGTAAAGGAGTTATTAGTGTTTTGACAGGAAAACTGATCTTTTTGTTATAAATGAAGTGATAACTCAGATTTTTCCCTAACTCGAGTCTTCTCTTCTTAATATTCATATTTGTTTTTGAAATCTTTCTATGTCTGTAGTTCAGCAGGATGGGGTGCACCCTTTGCACGATCCATGAATAAGTGTGAGTGCTGGTTCCTTAGATGTAGGCACAGCTTCTTAAATTCAAGATTACAATGACTATGTCATATTCAGATGATATAATTCTACTGCCTTTCTCCCAATCTTTTTACTCTTACTTTTTCCCCTTTCCCCTCATCTTCAATGTTTTTTGATCCTTAAAAGGGATAGTAGTACAAATGGTTAACTTAGGCTTAAGGACTTATCTGTCATTTATTCTCAGTATCTTAGGTAGCTATGAGTGGTTATTTACCATTGTTCAGTGTAAATGGAAACGTTTCTCTTTTAGTGTTGAGAATAGCTTTTGCCTAAGGGTATAAACAGAAACAGTTAGAAGGCAGTTTGGATTTATATCTATTTGGATAATCATTAGTAGTAATTTCCATCTTAGAACTGATCTATATGCTAGTGATGGAATCTGGGATTTGGAGAGCAACTCTCTTCAATTGTATCACCACAATGCTCAGGAAACTACAACACACATTTCTAATCTCTAGGACACAGGTGCTCATGTCAATAACCAGGGGAATGGAACATTTATAGACAATGTGAAAAGAGATTAATAGGGAAATGTGGAGTAGACAGGTGAAGGAAAGAGGTGAGAGAGGCTGGAGTTAAAAAGAATTAAATTGAATAATGCATCATACACATGTATTAAACTGTTAAAATACAAATTTTTATTTTTTTCAAAAGAAAACTTGCAATGTAAGAAGTAGTGGGGTGTTCACTAATATTGAATGTGTACTAGCATGAAAGTGGATTGTGGGTGCATTGATTAAAGTGTCAGAGCACAAGACAAATGTACAAAAAAAACCTCAAGAGAAACAAAGAAAATAACATTTGAAGAAATGATTGGCAGCTTCAGACTGCAAATTCTGCTCAATGGGATTAAATAATTTTTTTTCTATTCAGAGCATTCAAGATCCTTGATTTGCATTTGGTCCTGACTTTCCTGAGTCAATAATTCCTTATACTAAGACAAGGTCAAGGAAACTTGTACCCAACCCATCTTAATTTATTATTAAGTATAAATTTTTGCTCAATTAACTGTGATACAAAAAATTCCCTGGGAGTATAAGAATGAGGAAAGAATGGAAACGGTTATTTTTAATTGCAGACAGCATAATAGCTTACTCCAAAATCCGGGAGAATCAGTTACGGAGAGATAAATTAACATGCAGAATTCAGTAGGAAATATAACTAGCTATAAGACATAAAACTCAGTGTAATGCAAAGAGAGATGACAGAATATATGTGCATACACTGAACATAAAGAATAAAGAATTTATCTGAAGGAAATTTTCAAATACAAGAGGTGCAAAAGTAGACTTGAATAATACTCGAATAGAATGACTCCATTTGTAGAGACACTGTTTTTCACAATTAGTTTCTGAAGCTGCCAAAACACTAACAAAATGGCCCTAGTAATTTTTAAGCTTCTAGATATTCATGTTTTAATTTAGAGAAACATTCAAAAGAAGTTGAAATACATGATACACTTAAGAAGAACAAACTTTACTTTGACACGTTTATAAATTTGGAACTATTGCTGCAATCAAAATGACATATATCTAGTTATTTTACCAAATATTCTTTTGATCTCTGCCCATAGACAATTGCTGAATTTCACATTTTCATAGTGGAGTGGTGAATAGCATTTCTATCATTTCATGTAAGAAGACATTTTATAAATATGTATTTAGCCTTTTTTTATACAAAGTAAGCCTTTAAATATTTATCTATGAATCCATTTTTATTGTTTGGTATACTGCTGTATGGACATATGGCAATGTATTCACGTTGTTATTGATGAACACAGGGTCTTTTAGTCTATTACAAATAAATATGATACCAGTTCTATAATGTTAGTATGACATATATACATATATATACATATGTGTGTATGTAAAATTTAAACAAATAACTAGTTGAAATACTTGCACATTATGTTAAATGAGCTCTTAGTTGTTCATCAAACTGCCAATCTGCTTCTGAATGAGGTAAAGTTTAGATTTTTAACACTTACTGATAAGAGTTATATTTGGTCTATTTTTAAAGCTGAAACTCGATTTTATGCTTATTTTAATTTTATCCATTTTAAGATATGCATATTTCATGTTTTTATTTGCATTTCTCAGTGATAAAAGATAAAAAAGTGTCTTCATATACTTAATGTTCATATTTCATCTGGCCAGTTCTATTCATATAGATAACACTCACTAATAATGCAGAGAGTGGTTCACTCACTGAATCCTACTCACATCTGTTAAAATATGTTATTGATATGATTTGTTTTGGTTAAAGTTAAATATGACTTATTCTCCTGCATTATCCGTAAATATACTACCAATCACAATGATAATTATGTTATGTTACAAAATATGTGTTATTATTGAGATAAAATTTTTCATAGGCTTTCTTATAATTTACAAAAATTTGGTGGACTGTAGGAGCTTGATGAAAGCACCAAATGACAGATCTAGGTTAAAGGTTTTATGTGTGACAGACAAATCCTTCATCTAAATTTCTAAGAAAAAAAATTATCAAGAATTAAAAAATATATATTTTAAGGGAAATTGCTATTATATCCAATTACTGATGGAAAAAATGATCATAAATTATGACAAAGTAAAATGAATCACTTCTTCTATATACTAAATATGCTATGTTCCTTGTACATTTTTAGACAGAATCAACACTTGCTGTAGCGCTTTTTTCAAAGAACATCTTACTTCCTTATTTCTGAGGCTACAGATCAAAGGATTCAGCATGGGGGAAATCAGATTAGTGATGACTGGAACAGCGGCATTAAGTCAGGGATCGGGAGTAGGCTAGAGCTATTTACTGGTGTAAAGGTTAGGAGAATGGCAGTGATGTGGTCACTCTGGGTGGGTTTAAGCTGTCCCTCAGCTGAAGAGATCGTCAGAATGAAGCAGAGAACTCAGCTGTAGGACGTGAGGATGAGGAGGGAGCAGATTAGTGGCATCAGGCCCACACTGATGATCCCCGCCATCTTCAGGGCTGATATGTCTGCACAAGTCATGTTTAGCATCACGAGGATACCACAGAAAAAGTAATCCAACTCATTTGGACCAATAGAACAACTGTAGGGTGAAATTTGTCAAGAAGATAGGCAAAATCCTGTAACATGATGTTTTCAAAGCCAGGATTGAACACTATTTGTGGTTCATATTTGCTGAATATCTTAGATAGTGACATATGGAAATAAAGCAGTTATAGGCCATAACTGTGTACATGAAACATTCAGTACAACTCAGGAAATGGTAGAAGATCTAGCATACATGGCTGTGTAGGAGATGGCTCTGCTATTTCTAGAGAAGTAGAACACCATCTTGGGAGGGGTCACAGAAGTGAAAGATATGTCACACAATGACAGCAGATAAAAGAAGCAGATGGGTTTGGGGAGTTGAGTAGAGAAGACAATTGCAATGAGTATGATCGGGTTCTCCACTGTGGGGAAGATGTATAAACACAAAAACAGAATACTGAGCATCGACTCCAGACCTTCTGTGTGCTGGATTGCCAGCAGGAGAAACTGAGTCACCACAGAGAAATTCATCATAGCTTTGAGAATAGCTGACTTCAAACTACAACGCAGACCTCCAAGATGCAAGTATTGAAATCAAACCAAGAATTTCTCTCATGAGTATGTTTGTTTAATGTATATCAAAGAACTTTATGTTGTAGAAGCAGATATGTATTGAAAGAAAAACAAAACCATGAGGGCAATAAAAAGTTGATTGGCATAATTGACTGGGTTTTTTTCTGTTTGTTTCTTGTTTGTTTTGTTTTGCTGAGTTGGACCAAACTCTGATCTTGATTTGGATTCACTTACATTGACTTTGATTGCCAAAGATTGTAACTAAGATTTTAGATAGAAAAGAATTCATTTTATTAAGGACTTTGCTCAGCAATTGGTAGCAGATTAAGAAAAGAAGATAAACTCCTAAGGAAGACTTCTTCATAGATCATCTTCATAGATGACTTGTTAATGCATAATAGAGATTGTCTTTCCAGCCATCATCATTACTCTTGGGACAGATGGTAACATAGGCCCAAAAGTCATTCTTGGAGGCTGTTCTTAACTGCTAGAGACTATAGGGGATTGGTGAACATGTGAGTGTTTGAAATTGCTAATAAATCCCATGTCACAACACATTCAGAATTATAGGTCCTGGGAAACTAGAAGTGATCTGCTTTAGAACACTAATAGTTTATTGTATTAGTTAAGTATTGATAATTCATGAAAGCCAAAAAATAGTAAATTAGATCTTGACACAACGTATGTAAGAAAGCAGGAGGCATTTCTTTGAACTTCATAATAATCTGTTACAGGAACAAGAAACCAATCAATTTATAAGAACTTCGTTTTATGTGAAGGACTTAGGTAAGTGTCCAGTATCATTTATAACAACAGTATATTTTCTAGAGGCGAAGTTTGCATAGCAATCACGTTTACTCACATGTGCCATCACAGCTTTACCTGAGTGTATTTGTTTCACTATTTTCTCCAGATGCTAATATTTTTCTGTCATTTTTCGTAGTTATTTTTTTATGACTATGTCACAAAATCTGAAGGAATAATTCCCAGTCCAAATCTAATCAGCTGTGGTAAAGGAACCTGACCAGGAATACAGAACTCTAAGCATTCGATTTCCTAAAACATTCTGCAGCATGTATTTATGAGGACTCTGTATCTTACACTATCTTACACATTAACCTACACAAATCTCCAAAAAAAAAAAAAAAAAAACAAGTAACAAAACAACCTTACACATATCCTTAAATATATCCCTTGGTGAACAGGAATTCCTGCTTCTTGTTTATCTTGAAGGAATTATTTCAGACCCTGAGGAGATAGATCATTAATCTGTTCACATAATATATTCCTTCTTAGCTTCATCCTACCTCAGAAGCACAAGCCAGAAAAATACCCTAAAAGATAGAGTCAGTCTCATAATTTCTCCCAGATTTCCAGAATAGTGCTGCGTACTTCTAACCTCAATCTGACCTTCCAAATTTAGAAAACGTATAAAATCCAAATATTGTCAAATGTTAATATATTTTCGTCACCCACACCTAGGTTAAGAGTTTGAGATGAATGAAGAAATACATAAATACATATTCCTAATTCCAAGCTGTTGTATTTTGACAACTTCAGACTGTATGATCATATTCAAGTTTTTAAATGTATATTAAGTATTGCTTACAGGTATATATTGAAAGTTTACAATCATGGTATGGCTTGTCATAGGGACTCTTAGGGAGTTGTATTCTCATTCTCACTTCACATTAAAACTCACCAAATGACTTGCCCAATGTGCTATACTCATCAACGATGAAGTCAGCCTTTGAAATGAAGCCTTTATTGCTGCTGACTCTATCCATCATTTCAGTGTTTTAATCTAATTTGTCTTTTTTTGCCCCCCAAAATATGGAGAAAAAATGATGGTATGGAGAACTGTATTTCCAGGTGAAAATTATTCAATGATTTCAATACATTCATATTCACTCTAACTCTCTATGAGAGAAGTATGGAAACACTCACTTGGAATCATAATTACCTGTTTGTTGATTTTGTTCTTTCTCTTCAGTGGTCATTAGAAGACGATATTGTAGGAAATATATGTCAAAGCTCTTCACACAGGGCTTATTTCTCTTGCAGGATGCTTTGTAAGAATATTGTTTTATTTTGTTTTCCTAAGATTCAATCTCCCCTTTGATAAGCTTTATTAAAGCCAGACACATCTATTTTCCTTTTTTTATGTTTTTCCAAGACCTAGTTTTCTAGAAATTAGATAAAAGTTTGAGATAAACTACTCTTCGTTGGAATTAGACTCATGTTGGTGTAAGCCTCTTAAGAATGAACCCCATGCTCAGGTTATCACTTCAGTGAGACCCATGACTTCCATCTTGTACATCATATACAATTGCGTTTCAGGGAAGTTTTAGAAATCTGGACCATCCTTTGTCATCTAAAATGACTCACATTGACAGTCTCTCATCTGCTCAGGTTTGTGGTTATTTAGGTGATGAATATCAGGAAAATATCAACAATCTCTTATGTAAAACTGGTGAAAGTGCTGTTCTGGGACCACATACCCTTTATTCAAGTGTTGACTCTGCTCTTAAATTTCTAACTTTGATTTCTTCTTTAGAAATACATAATCTTTCAAGTGTTCTAAAGAATTCAATGTTATAATGTAAGTAAAAAAAAATTGAATATATTATGTATAAGGAAGAATGAGTAGGACAGGAGGAGAAGAAGAAGACGGTAGGAGGATAATGCCAGCCATTATCTCCGGCAGTCATTTCTAAATGAAAGAAATAATTGTATTTTGACAACACATGCTGTCAATTATAATGGCTCCATTAGAAAAGCAATTTAAACTGGAAAAGGTTGGTCCCATTAGACTATGATATTTCTTAAAGGAAGAAATGTAGCACAGGCTTCTATTTGTTTAGTTTGAGGCTCAAACCACTGTGGGCATCAGTTACTAAAAGGATCAAGTTCATAGTTCCAGGCTTTTTCGAGCATGTTCAGGAGCAAATGGTTCTGTTGCTCCTTTCTTGTAATGATTGTCCATTGTTTTGGGGGGAGGGCTTCATGAGCAATGGACATTTAGCTTATAATTAATGTATTAAGTGGCTGATACTTTTGAGAATGATTGCGTAGGGGGAAACTCTCCTTTTGAAGTCTGGAGAAAGCAATTGTACTACACAGGAGGCTCTGTTTCATCATAGCACTATGGGGAAACAGCTGAGCAGCAGTTTTTCCCCAACATAGTAGGGATCAAGGAGGTGGTTGGGTGAGTATTCTGGTTAGAGAAAGTTTCCTTCTTGGAGGGGCTCAATGAATGTTGCACAAGTACATGTCTACCTCCCTGCAGTTTGATATTAAAAAAGAAAACAAAACTACTTTCAATGCAATATGTCTGAGCCTTCATCATTTCCTTGTACATATTTTGAAGGTAACTGTATGTGAAGAAACAGAAAAAGAGTGCTAGAATCTTCCACAATTCTTTTGCCTTTTTTATTATTGCCTGATTTATTTCAAGAAAAAATTGTTTTGTTAGTCTACAGAGCTTGTGTGTGTGTGTATTTGTGTGTGTGTGTGTGTGTGTGTGTGTGTGTGTGTGTGTTTGAGAGTAGGTTTTAAGAATAGATGCCAAATTGATACTATAATACTAAATACTATGTAGCCAAAACTGGCCTGACAGCCCCCATAATCATATCTGTGTTCCTTAAGTTGTGTAGTTAAATGTATGAGCAAACACACACAGAATTTCTACTCTTCATTTTCAGAAAAAAAAAAGAAAAAAATCCCTTTGTAGCAGAAAAACTATGCCTTGTAAGGAAAAAATATTTTGCTGCTAGATACAGGAGGCAGATGTTTTTAAGTCATTAAGAAAGCACTTTAGTTTGTAATCTATATTCACAGATTAAAACAATACCTTGGAACTTTTCTAACCTCTTTGAAACTTTGGTTTTATCTTGAAGAGGACTTAAGGTCTTACCTCATGTAACTTTTATATGAGGTCAGGCATAATCATGGCTGTATGATACTATACTAAAGACATAATTTATTTTTTATTGGATATTTTCTTTATTTACATTTCAAATGTTATCCCCTTTAACGGTTTCTCCCTGGAATCCCACTATCCCTCCTCCTCACCCTAGCATTCCCCTACACTAAGACTTATTTTCTATTTATGCAGAAATCTTCAAATATGGAAACTGGGAATCATTCTGCAGCAGTTGTATTTGTCTTGGTGGGATTAACACAGCAGCCTGAGCTCCTGCTACCCCTTTTCCTTCTGTTCCTGGGCATCTATGTCCTAACAGTAGTGGGGAATTTGGGCATGATCCTGCTCATCACAGTCAGCCCACTGCTGAACACTCCCATGTACTATTTCCTCAGAAGCTTATCCTTTGTTGATCTCTGCTATTCCACTATCATCACACCTAAAATGCTGGTGAACTTTCTTGGGAAGAAAAATGTGATTGTCTATTCAGAGTGCATGGCCCAGCTTTTTCTATTTGTTGTCTTTGTGGTGGCTGAGGGTTACCTCCTGACTGTTATGGCATATGATCGTTATGTGGCCATCTGCAGACCATTGTTGTATAATGTGATCATGTCCTCTAGAGTCTGCTCACTGTCAGTGTTGGTTGCCTTCATCTTAGGCATTTTTTCTGCCTTGGCACACACAAGTGCTATGATGAAGCTGAACTTCTGTAAATCCCACATCATAAGCCATTATTTCTGTGATGTTCTCCCCTACTCAGCCTTTCCTGTTCCAACACACATCTCAATGAACTTCTTTTATTTATTATTGGAGGGTTCAACACGTTGGTACCCACCCTAGCTGTTGCCATCTCTTATGTCTTCATCTTCTGCAGCATCCTGCACATCAAGTCATCAAAGGGCAGGTCCAAAGCATTTGGAACCTGCAGTTCTCATCTCATGGCTGTAGGATATTCTTTGGGTCTATCACCTTCATGTATTTCAAGCCTTCTTCAAGTAACTCTCTGGAGCAAGAAAAGGTGTCTTCTGTTTTCTATACCACAGTGATTCCCATGCTGAACCCACTAATATATAGTTTGAGGAACAAGGATGTGAAGAAAGCATTAGGCAGATTCTCAATAGGGAGGTAAGCCTTACTTTTCTCAAATGATAGAGGGAGAAGTGAATTGTTCTAATGAAAATATATTCTCCCTACTTTTTCTCTCTTGAAATATATAGGATAAATATTTTTATGGAATTGGGATTGATCTTAGAACATTATGTATTTTAGGCAAGTAGTATATCAAGGGTCATACTACACACAGCATATAGATTTAAAAAAAAAATGCTTTACCATGTACCACTGATTTAAGTTTTCCAATAAAATGATGAGAATATGTTTTGGTGAATGGTATAAACATAAATATTTAGAAGTCAGTTTGGATGTATATCTATAGACTGATTGAATCTGGGATTTGGGGAGAAACTATCTTCAGTTCTGTCACCACTGTGCCCATGAGACAGCAAATCGGTAGAGTCTCTAAACCTAAGGACACATATATTCTTGGCCATAACCAGGTAACAGAAACTTCCATAGACAGTGAGAAAAAGGTATTAAAATAAAAAGAGAGAGTATACAGGAGAAGGAAGGAGATAAATGAGGCTGAACTTAAGAACAATCAAATGCATAATACGCATATATGGAGCTGTCAAAGTAAAATTTTCAAAGAAAATCTACAATGTGATAGTAGAACGCTACTCACTAATATTGAATGTTTATAAACTTGGAACTGGATTGTGTTTTCATCCATTCATCCATGAGAGGACAAAACAAATGCACAAGGAAATCGAGAGCATCACAGAAAACAAAAAGTTGCAGAAACAATTGCAGTTTCAGTCTGCAGCTTCTGCTCAATGTGATTTAAACACACACACACACACACATATATGTAATTCAGCATATTCAAGATCCTTGATTTCTATTAGGTCCTAACTCTTATTCGTAAATAACTCCTTTATGCTAAAACAAGGTAAAGTAAGAGTGTACCAATCTCATCGTGATTTATTATTATTAATTTTAAATTTTTACTCAATTAGCTGTGTTTTAAGAAATTCCCTGGAGTGTAAGAGTGAGGAAAAAAGGAAAACAGTTATTTTTAATTGCATATAATACAAGGTCTTGTTCACAAATCCATAGAAAATCAGTGATAAAAATAACTTAAGACTTCAGTAAGAAATTGAGAGAAAAAAATTGACACTCAGAATTCAGTAAAAAATATAATTAGCTACAACTTGCAAATTGTCACTGTCAAGCAATGAGGAGATTACAGGATATATGTACATGCACTGAACAAAAAGAGTAAAAAATTTATCAGAGAAATCTCAAGTACTACCAAGGGATCCAAAAGTAGACTTGAACAATGGAAAACTTAATACTTGAATAGAATGACTCAAAATAGATTTTACACTTAGTTTACAAAGTTGACAAAACACTAACAAAATCCTCATAGTAATTTTTATGGTTCTAAAAATTCATTTTTAATTTTGAGAAACATCGTCATGCACAAATTTATCCAGAGTAAGTTGTAGTACATGAAACTGCACCTATTTAAGAAGCACAAAAATTACTTTGGACACATCTATAAGTTTTGTAACTATTGCTGCAGTCAAAATGACAAATAGTTGATGATGTTTAATGACTCTTCTTTTGACCTTTGCCCATAGACAATAGCTGATTTTCACACTGTTATAGTGGACTGGAGATTGACAGTTCTATCACTTCATTTAAATAAATATTTTATTAATATGTGCTTCTCTTTTCTTTATCTAAACTAAACATTTATATATCTATCTATAATTCTATTTTTATTGTTTAGAATACTATTGTATGTATGGACTTTACAGTGTATTATCTTAGGAAATGGTGATCACCAGAATCTTTTAGTCTATTACAAATGAAGACTCTATCAGTTTCATAGTGTTATGGTCATATATATATATATATATATATATATATATATATATATTCATCTAACTTCCAACCTGCTCTGAATGAGGTAAATTTTAAACTTTTAACACTTATGGATAAAAGTTACAGTTGGTCTTTATTTAAAGGAAAAAATGATTTTATGTTTTTAATTTTATTAGCTTTAATGTATGTACAGCCTATGTTTTCAAATTTGCTTTTCCAGTGATAAAATATGAAAAAAGAGAGTGTTTTATGTACTCTGTGCTCATATTTTGTCCTACAGTTCTGTTTCTATAAATAACACCAACTAATAATAAACTCAGGAAGGATTCATTCAAGATTCCACACTTGTATCTGTATGATTTGTTATGATTAAAGTAAATTAGGATTTATTCTCCTACATTATGAATAAATATACTATCAATAACAATAATGACTCTATTATGTTTTAAAATATGTGTTATTATTCAGATAAAATTTTTCATCGGAATTCTTGCTTTTGCAAAATTTAGGGGAATATAGGTGCTTCAGAATATCACCAAATGGATATCTAGGTTAGAGGTTTGATATATCAAAAAGCTTTCATCTAAATTTCTAAGAAAAATATCTTAAGAAAAATTTTTTAAAAATTAATGGGCATTGTTATTATACACAAGTTACTAAGAGAGAAAAATATGCTCATATATTGTGACAGGGAATGTGAAATAAATCACATGATACAAAACCAAGCAATTTTATTTGGGGCCTATATGAGGTGAGTGGGGCAAGTTGGCCTTACACTGAGCCTTGACATCTCAGTGATCCACTGAATATCACCACTTGTTCTCTAACACATTAATCAGCATTTTGGCTTCCCTCATTCACTATCCTATCTAGTGACTGAGCATTCCATGAAGCTTTATTTGTTAACTAAATGGATAATATTGCTTATATGCTATCTCTTCTTTTAATAAGTTCCTTTTGAAATTATTCATATTTGGTTGTGAGCCTAGCATTTAATAGCTGAGGCATCTCTTCACTAGGGGATAGGTGGATAAAGACAAAAACAGGAAATGAAACATGATTTCACATCCTCTTCGTGTGTCATTCCCAGCAAGATAAATTAAACCACTACTGAAAGATTCCTCATAACTTTGAGAATGGATGATTTGAAAGCAGAACACTGACCTCCAAGACAAACACTGGAGTCAAGTCAAGGATTTCTCTCATGCATTTGTTGGTTTTATGTTTGCCAAACACACCTACATTATAGGAGATGATCTACATCAAGAGAAAAAAATCCATGAAGACAGTAAACACATACTAGTGTAATTGAGGAATTTTAGTTTTTGCTGAGTTAAAGTTCAACCTTGATTTGTCCTTTACCCATATTGAGCTCCCTTTTTTGCCAAAGATTATATTTAAATTTTTAGGCAGAAAACAATCATTTTATCATGGGCTTTGCTAAGCAATAGGAAGCAGAAAAAGAAAAGGAGAAAAAACTCCCAAAGAATACAGTCTGTAACCACAAAGCAACTACTTTGAACCCTTCCTTAAGTGCTTCTCATCTATTTGAGATTTCTCTGTTGGCAATTCTTTGTTTAGCTCTACATCCCATTTCTAATAGGATTATTTTAGTTGTTTGTGGGACTATGAGAGGCAGCTAGGTACCTGGTCGAGTTGTCCTTGAACCCCGGAGACACACCAGGGATGGTAGGAGTTCGGCCTCGCTCCTGGGCCCATGGTTCCTTTCACATAGCTACAGCCCCTTCCACAGAGTGGTCTGTGGCCATCTGTCACACAGCACAGGTAGAGATTGTGACACAGGCTGCAGAGCCTCCATACATCTCCATATTCATGAGATACCTAAAGGCCAGAGAGCATAGCCAATTAAGCATTCCTTCCAGACCCTCCTCCTGGCAAAAGGTATTTAACCTCAGGCCCACCCTGAGAATAAGGGGTATAGTTTCATCCATTTTCTGCCATAACAATAAACATTTTAAGATCATGGACTACCTCTCTTTTTTGGGGCCCACCATGAGGAACCATGGAGAAGATTTTCAACTACCAAGCTGCCTTCTAACCTCCTACCAATGACCTCTCTATGTTCCAGCCATGGAGACTCAGCCAAGAGAGTTGATCAAGCCAATATGCCCCCCAACCCCTTGGCCTCTCAGAGGTGCCTGAGTGCCTAAGGGCTGAAGACCAGTTGTCCTGGGTTTGTTGTTTTCCATATGAAGTTGAATATTGGTCCTTCAAGGTTTATAAAAAATGTGCTGGAATTTTGATGGAGATTGCATTGAATCTGCAGATTGCTTTAGTTAGTCAGCCATTTTTCCTATGTTAATCCTACCTATTCATGATCATGGGAGATTTTTCCATCTTCTGATAGCTTCTTCAGTTTCTTTCTTCAAGGACTTGAAGTTCTTTACATACAGACCTTACACTTGCTCGATTAGAGTTACATCAATATATTTTATATTATTATTGGCTATTGTAAAGCATGTTGTTTCCCTAATTTCTTTCTAGACCCATTTATCATTTATATGAAGGTAGGCTACTTATTTCTTTGAGTTAATTTTATATCCAGCCATTTTGGTGAAGCTGTTTCTCAGCTTTAGGAGTTCTTTGGTAGAAGTATTAGGTCTGCTTATGGATACTATCACATCATTCTCAAACTGTGAAAATTTGACTTCTTCCTTTCCTATTTGTACCCCCTTATTCTCCTTTAGTTGTGTTATTGCCCTGAGTTGAAATTCAAGTAATAAAATAAAGAAATATGGAGAGACTGGAAAAACCTTGACCTGTCCCTGATTTTTGTAGGATTGCTTTATGTTTGTTTACACTTAATTTGATGTTATCTATTGGCTTGTTTCAATTGTGGCAAAGATGAATATTGTGCAAAAAGTCCTTTAACTTGAGTGCTATGAACATGCTGTCTAATCTGTGGATTACAAGCAATACACTGGGAAATCAGTTGACCCATTTTTCAGAGACAAGGTTGGAGAGTCCTTCAAAAATTACTGCTTCACAGATCAGTCTGTCAGATCTAGGTCTGAAGGCCAAAGGTGAATGTCTCATTGACAGAGAGGATTCTTGAGTAACTGTTCAAGGAGCAATGAGTTTCTGCCACTTTTTTTCTTTTGGAAGATTCTTGCTCTGCACTTCCTGTTTGCAGAGGTAAAATTTATCCTTTTCATTTTTCTGATGGGGTTGAAGACTAGATAGTTACAGTCTTACAGTTTTCCTTGTTATCAGATATAGGAAACAAAACTCACAAAAGAGGTGTAAAGTTTATTAAAGTTGGAAAATGTGAAACTTTAGGGTGGCAAAGTTTGGAGAATATGAATGTTGGTGGGTCTAAGAACGTGTCTTAAGAATGACAAATGCAAGCTGTGAAAGTTAGAAGATGTAAAAGCCTAAGTGATGATAGAAATGACTTAGGTACAGAACTTTGGACTAAACAAGATAGGATAGTGTTGTATTTTCTCCAAGATTATCAAATACAAACAGACTGGACAGTGTGGTTATAATCCTTATCTGACAGTTCTCACAATTGCTAGTATGGTATATAGCTTATTGACATTAGATAAAACCCATTTATTGGACTAAAAGAGGGAGATGTTGAGGTACACTGTGTGGAGGCATGTCTCTGTATGTTCAAATAATTAATTAATTACTGGCAGGAAGCTATATACAAGATGAATCTTGGTATTTCTATTTCTATGGCCCATCTCTGGACTTTTACAAATATGTGTTTCCTCCTTACCTGAGAATGATATCTTATTCGATTTAATTAAGATGTGAAAGCTTGCTGGGTGGTGGTGGTGCATGCCTTTAATCCCAGTACTTGGGAGGCAGAGGCAGGCAGATTTATGAGTTCCAGGCCAGCCTGGTCTACAGAGTGAGTTCCAGGACAGCCCAGGCTACACAGAGAAACCCTGTTTTGAAGAAACAAAACAAAACATAAACAACAAAAAAACAAAAAACAAAAGATGTGAAAACCAATTGCTAGGCAGGCAGATTATCCTTGTCCAATGTTATATTCCTGCTGAGCAGCCCATTTCCTTCTCATTGGACCATGTCAGATTCTTGCAAGCAGCCCAAAAGCTCTCTGTCTCTCCCCCATTGTTTATTTCATAAATAAGACTGAGCCTTTCTTTAGGCAGCCGATTTAAGATGGTGCCGGTTTTCCAAGGCCAGCTCAGCTTTCTGAGTAAACAAGCCCGTTGTGCATGCGTCAGCCTTGAGCCCTCCCAAGTGGGCTTATGCTAATGAGGTATTGGCAGCCTAACCTATCCTGAGAGAACACACCACCTAGCTTGCCTAGGGCAGATTTATAAGCAGTTCATTTCTGTTGCTTGGGGTCCCTGTAAGTCAAGATTCGTTCCTGAAATAAAGCTGATTGAGAAGGATCTGACCGTGTCGTGTCTTACTTGCTGGTCGAGGCAGACGCGACACCTTGCTTAGTTCTTTCTACCAAGAATTCCTTCCTTACTAAACATGGAATTTGAAGTATCAAAAGCAATGCATTTCTGTCTTAGGTTGGTAAGGTTCTGTACAGAATCTGTACAGTATGGACTTGGCTTGTCAGACTGTTAATTTAATAACTCTGTGTGGGGGTCCACTTTAATTTTCAAGCCAGGTACTTTGGCTGCCAACATGTTGATGTTGTTAAAGACAAGCTTTAACATTATGTGCAGGATTAAAATTATTCCCAACACAAAAAGGGCTAGTATGATCAAGCTATATATGTTGTGCTTGAAGCTTGATCAAAATAGAAATACTGACCTCAGGCCATGGGTAATTTTATCAGCAGTATCTTCTGCTTTAAAGCTCAGCAGAGCAGCATTCTTTAAATTCATAGGCTCACTATGCAAAGTTATAACATCCAGAGAAGAGTTAGATTTATGCCAAATACAATGTAAATGTATTTAAACTTTTTCCTAATTATAATGACTACCACTGTAAATTTTAGAGCTAACATGATTCCAGTGGTATTTGGCATGGTGTTGTCAAACTGCAACATACATGACTCAAGTTAAACATTACAAAGCTGAAAAAAAAACAGATAATCATAAGAAAATATGAAATACACTTCAGAGGAATGAATTTCAGTGAATAGTTTCAGGATATCACAATGTAAGATATGTACATGAAAAGCTTGCTTTCATTCTGAGGACACTATGATTTTTTTTCCCCACATTTGCCATTTCCATGCTGTTATCTTGTATAATCTGTGCAATCAGTGATATGCCTTCAGTAACAGCAAATCTTTTTGCATGGACACAGCATACATTAGGATATGGAATGCAAGAGAAAGTACTCTTCAGAATAAGATAATGACAAATAGACAAAGCTTTGCTTGAACACTGCTTTGATATATTTTAAGAGTTGTTGTAATGATTTCCATAAACGTGGGGTCTTAAATTATGAGGAGTTTGTTAAGGTACACCTCCAGACAGATATTTAAAATTAATTTTACCTGTCCCAAAATGATACATGGATGGCACTTCTCTACTTCTAGATGTTATAAGAGGAGATTCAAATTGTTCTGAGAGTCTAGCTGCTGTTAGCATGCCTTGCTGTGTTCATGTGAAGAATTCCAGTTTCTATCTTGTGGTCATAATCGGACAAGTATGTTTATGAATTAGTTCATCTGGAAAACATTTAGGAATATCTTTCTTCAAACATACTTTGCTATCTTTATTGTCCAACCAATGATAATTGAATTTTATTATAATCATAACATTTTCATATTTATAAACAACCAACTTTCATGAATTTCTGTTACTCTTAAATATTTACAAAGATTACAGGATATATCACAAAACTACATTGAATGATAATTTACAGAAAAGAATCAAACATAATATAATCTTTTATCAAAAAGAGACAACTACTTTCTCTGGAGGAAGTTAAGCATTCAAAGAACCTATGAGAATGTCTCATGTTTCATTTATTAGTTCTCTCGCTCAATTTGTTAGGATGACTGCCTTCCCACAACCACCTTTTTCAGTGCATTCTTTACATCCTTGTTCCTCAGACTGTATATGAGGGGATTTAGCATTGGGATCACTGTGGTGTAGAACACAGAGGATACTTTCTCCTGTTCCATATTATTGCTAGAAGGAGGCTTGAAATACATGAAAGTTATAGACCCAAAGAAGATTCCCACAGCCATAATGTGGGAGCTACAGGTGCCAAATGCTTTGGAACGTCCTTCATTGGAGCGGATGCGAAGAATGCTTGTTAGAATGAAAGCATAAGAGATGATGACAGCCAGTGTAGGTGCTAGGGTATTAATTCCACCAATAATAAACAGCAGTACCTCATTGATATGGGTGCTGGAGCAAGACAGAGTCAACAAAGGTAGAATATCACAAAAATAGTGGCTGACAGTATGAGACCCACAGAAGGACAACATTGTCATACGGGTTGTATGGACAGTAGCCCCAAAGAAGCCCAGTGAGTATACTGCAGCCATCATTATGGAACAGACCTTGTGGGACATGACAATGTTATAAAGTAGGGGGCTGCAGATGGCAACATAGCGGTCATAGGCCATGGCTGTCAGCAGGTAGCCTTCTGAAATGACAAATATGAGGAAGAAGTAGAGTTGAGTCATGCACTCCCAAAAGGAGATCATGTTCTTCTCACATACAAAGTTCACCAACATCTTTGGGGTAATGACAGAGGAATAGCAGAGGTCAATGAAGGATAAATGACTGAGAAAATAATACATTGGAGAGTGAAGTTGAGAACTAACGGTGATTAAGAGGATCATGCCCAAGTTTCCCACTACTGTTATCACATATATTGCCAGAAACAAGAGGAACAGTGGGAGCTGAAGTTCTGGACGTTTTGTTAGTCCTTCGAGGATAAAGTCAATCACTGAAGAATGGTTTGTAGTAGTCATCTCTTATAAAATGTTAACTATAAGAAAAAGGGAGGGAAATGGTTGGTTTTGACTATTATATTTGGATTCTCTTTTGATGGATTCCAACCCTGAAAACCTGATTTCCCCCATTTATTTGTCTACCCCATAGACCTTTTCAAAAATTTCTTCTGTTAGTTTTGAAACTGTAATATAATGACATTGATCCCTTTCAATTTCCTCCCTCAAAGCTCTCCCACATACTTCTCTTTGCTCTACTTCAAAATCATAAATGTTTTCATTAACTATGTTACATGCATTATGTATGTGAGTATACATATATAGTCCTTGTTACAACCTCTCAGTTTGTATTATGTTACTTGTATGCAAGTTTTCAGAGATGACATTTGTATTGGATAAGAAATCATTATGCTCTTCCCTGTGTAGGACTATGTCTCTCTTTCAACATTCCTTAGATGTCTTTAATTCTTTGTACATGGTTGATGCCTCATGGCTTTGAAAGCTTACGGACCAAAACTAAATTTAATAGTCTTCTTTGCTCTCCAGCTTATTGACTGCTTCTCTTTAAGACATGTCTTTGTTCTACATTGTCTGGAGTTGGCATCTCCTGAGCTGAATTGCTGTCTCTAGACTACATGTAATAAAGTCTGTGTGTCATGTTTGCAGCAAGATCATATGCATATCATCCCATTGTAAAGCAACTTCAAAAACAGGGAACAATTAGTTATATTTAGCAGTTCATTTTGTTTGTGTGCATGTGCTGTCACTTGTCGACAACAGCTTTTTGTTTTCCTCAATCTGGAGTGTTGCTCATTTGTGAGCCTTCATTAACTCAAAGTGAAATGGTTAAAAATATTTATCCTGTTTGTATAGGCTGCATCTTTTATAACAACTCATTAAAAAAAAAAAAAAACAACAACAAAAACAAAACTCCAGCTTTTGAGATTACTTATAGTAATTTACATTGTTTACCAAGCTGTAGTGCTTTATGAACATTAATTAAAAGGCAAAATAAACTTGGTTTTATATATTTTTTTAAAAAGACATGTCTTGTCATTTTTGTTCATGAAACTTAACTCTTTAAGTACTGCATATTGAAAGTAAGCACAAACTCAGGCTCAATTACTGTGGTTGTATAATTGGAATCAAACTACTTACCCTTTTCACCTGAGTACCTGCCAAAGGAACCATCAGATTTATGAAATTGTAGCTTGCAATATAGCTCAGTTAATTCAAAAATAATTCCTTTGAAAATCTCAATGCATGATATGAATCAACATTACAATCTCTAAATCTGGAAGTACAGGCACTTAAAGTAAATTCCCAGTATAAATGAAATGGTTCTATTCACCCTAGATTTGCAATCTTTTATACCTCTTCTTAGAATGGAAAGCTAGACTGGGCTAGGACATTCTCCTCATATATATATATATATATATATATATATATATATATATATGGAAGTAGAAAGATAAATACAGTGCTTCATTCTGGCTGTAAATTGCAGCTAAGGGTAGCTATATCCATGAAAGAACAAATTACAGCTGACTTCCAGGTGTTATATCTCAACTACCATAAATCAGTGTTTTCTTCAGGGACTTCCTTTTCTTGTACTATTTGAAGCCAATGTCATAATAAATTTTCTTTCAAAACTGCAAAATTATTTTTATGTTATTGAGTGTTTCCTAAAATTCAAGCAGAGTTGAAATATATGCTTGTAAAAAGTTAATGTTAATAATTTTTGGAGAAATTTTGTATTAAAACATTCCCTATAGCTGCAGTGATGGCAAAACATTTAAGAGCACCAACTAGTCTTCCATCAGAAAATCCTGGGTTCATGTCCCAGTAACTACCTGCCAGGTGAAAACCATTTATGACTTCAGTTCCAGAGTTTCAGACACTGTTTTCTTGCCTCTGTATGTATCAGCATGCACGTGATACACTGACATACATGCAGACAAAAGCCCCATGGAAAAAAATTATTATAATCAGGTTAAGTTGTTCCTCATGTTATGACAGAAAGAACATATAGAGTCTGAAATCGATATGGCTTTAGATTATATATTTTTTCCAAAAATGAAAAAAATAAATTGAGAAAACATTAATGCACACAATGAAATAAACTACTTTAATTTTTTATGAAAATCATGTTAAGATCCAAGCAAGGTAGAGTGTTTCGATATGTTTTTGTGAAAGTCTTCTACAACTTTTTAAGAATTTCAGCATATCTGTGTCTTTACACTGCAGGATTTGACAAGCTATTATTGCAAAGAATACTATAACATATGATCTCCAAAAATGAAGTGATGTATCTGAATCACAAAAATAAAGTAAGGAGGGTTATTCTCTACCCTAGGCTACCTAGCAATAAACTGTCGCACAAACAAAATGAAATGGGTCATATTCTGAGGGACAATTATAGAGTACTAAGGTGTGAAGCCCTTTGAGAGTGTCTGTAAATTGGGACCCTGTCAGGTGGATGCTCTAAGTTTGATCAGTTAACCATATGAATCAAACTGAGAGACTTAATTTCACAGGTAGAAACTCATCATGCCATGCAGCACAGTAGAAAGAGACATACAGCTGTTTGTGAAGCTGAGAAAGTTCCACCGTTTTGAGTAGGCACCAAAATAACTGGCTGAATTTCCTTTTCTAAGGTAGAGTTGTCCAGATAGGCTACAGATGTTTCTGAGGTTTACAGTGTTCATCTACTGAAACAAATGAACCTCATCATCATGCGTTTGGCAGAGCCCAATAGAAGATAAGCATGCATAGTTCACTCAGCTGCAGACAGTTATTTATCTTAACAATATCATATCTATATAAAACTAAAATGGAGATCATAATATTTAAGTATTAAATCTTATTCTCTTATTGGTCTACACATGTGCCCATCTTAGTGTCTTGCTTTCTTAGGAAACACTTTTAATTCATATGGGAAGAGGTTAAAAAAAAAGAACAGAATCAGAAAGATTAAGGAAGACATCTGAAAGCCATTAAGCTCAGCTGAGAATCACAGTAAGAGCAGTTTCACAGTAAGAAAAGGCAGCTACAAAATCAACTTAAAACTCAGTAAAAAACAAGTCTTCAAACCACAGAGTTATCTAGATATCAGAAAATTTGCACGTTGCAAAACACATAAATTTGTCCACATAGATTATGTAAAGTAATTTATGTTAATGTGCTTTGACATTTTCATCTCAAAGAGGCAAGAGCACCTGATACAATGTTTTAAATTTCCTACCAAACTAATCCATTATGCAAGTCACAGATGAACAAAAATTAAATATTATATATGCAATATTGACTTAAAATTAAATATTATATACAAGAAAATTGAAAACAGCACCTTTCAATTGCATGGGTCATGTGCTATCTGTAAGCAGCAGTAAGATATTGATATTTGTCTCTTCCTGTTTTGTCCCCTATCTTTTGTATCTACAATTATATCATCTTCTGTATAATTTACAACAGTATCAGACAAAACAGTTGTTGCTGCCATTCTTGACAGAGAGAGAGAGAGAGAGAGAGAGAGAGAGAGAGAAGAGAGAGAGAAAGATAGAGAGAGAGGCACATCAAATATGTGTGTCTAAAATGAAAATAAACATTGATATTTTGCTTCTCTGTTTAACATAAACTATGGAAATCTTTTCTATAAATCCCTAGTTTTTAAACATATTACTAGAACAGTGTGCATTCAGAAAGCCCAAAGAGCAAATGAGAATATATTAAATCCATAGTTGAAATTTTCTATGTTATTATTCCAATAGTTGGTCTTTTATGCAATGGTTGGGCTTTAAGTCATGTAAAAAGTAAGTGAATACAGTCACAAAAACTAATACTGTAGCAATATATTATTGCATAGAACTAAGAATTTTAACATCACTGTGGAACTATCCACATTGTATCAAATTGTGGGTGATTTCAGAAGAGCCATATTAACTACATATTCTTTTCTTCAGTAGTAAATATATTTTGTAGGATTCCTTTTAGAAAATTAAAAATGTCAATGTAAGTTTTAAATTTTTTTTTAAGTTTTGTATGTATAATGTGATAGTTGGGAAGATGGATTTACAGTATTGATAATCTATGTATTGTTAAGACCATTTGAAAACTAACACTAGTATATCATCCAATGCTCATTCAAGTTCTGAGAATTTGGAATCTACCTACCTTAAGCTGTGTGCTTCAAACACTGGGATCCTATATTATTTGAGATTTTTGTGCTAGGTTTTAGAAATACAGAAGTAATTCATTCCCAGAGGTACACAAACTCTCTGAAGATTTGGCACACTTGTAAATCACAATTAATGAAGAAAACAAACTAAGCCATTGATGATCTCAATAACATTTCACTACCTAAGGGATTCCACAGCTAACAAAACTTGATAATAAACTCCATGCTACTTTTCTATAATACTCTAGAATGTACAAGTTAGGTCATAAATATTTTTTCTTTCAATATCTAAACCCTACTCTAGTAGATGTCATTTGTTCCCTAGGGAAGTGACTAGATATTCATATTCAATAGTCTATATCCTTTCTATTTCAAAGTCTAGAAAGATACATAGTTCCTCTCTTATTGTTAAAAGACTAAATATAATCAAAGCACCTTTTCTGTGGAAAAAAGACTTACCTCAGTAATTCAATAGTTTATTGCTACTTGTTCAAATCCCAACTTTCTCCTTTATGACCTAGAATCACCTATTTCTAATCATTGTGTAAAATAATTAGCCACTCAAATCATGTGACATCAGTCCTGGTACTCTATTATCATATTTCTTATTTTGTTCAACAAAATATATTCAAAACCATGATTTTACTGTTAACCAAGCTCACGTAAAATTCCTGATCCTCCTTGCCCAGCAAGGCATGCACCATCTTATTTAGATTTAAATGTTTTACTTACTTACTTACTTTATTAATTTATTTATTTATCTATTTTTTAATATATTTATTTTTATTTTTTCTGTCATATATCACAAATTCAGTTTCGACTCTGTCCTCCTCCGTGTCTATTTCCCTCTTCTCCTCTGCTCAAGATGCAGTCTTCCTTCATTTCCCTTCACAATTAGTTCTTTGAGACTAGTTTTGGTCATGTTCACCCCATAAAGATCCAACCCAGATCAACTACTCATTTTCTACATACTTAATTTTTGTGTCAAGTTTATTTTATTCATTTGTTCATTTGTTCATCTGATTATTCATTTTAACGTCCAGACTAATTGGTGATGCACGAATATCCTTTTATGTGTTGTTTTCCATTGGTATGGTTGACTTACCAGGGGCTATATTCTTAGAAATAACTGTTTCTGCCTCCCTGACAGTTAACAATTACCATTAGTTCATAGCTAGGGATAGAAGTTTGTGTTAAACTACCCTCTCTATTCTAGGATTTGTTCTGGCTTGGGCTTGCTCAGATCTTGTATGTACTGCCTTTACCCACATATGGTAGTTTGAATATACTTGGCCCAGGGAGTGGCACACTTAGCAGGTGTGTCTCTGTTGGAGTAGGAATGGTCTTGTTGAAGGAAGTCTATTACTGTGAATGTGGATAATGAGATGCTACTCCTTACCATGTATAAGCCAGTATTTTCCTAGTAGCTTTCAAATAAAGAGGTAGGGCTCTCAGCTCCTCCTGCAACATGTGTGGCTGGACACTGCCATTTTAATACCTTGGAATAGACTAACCTCTGAACCTAGAAGCCAGTCTCAATTAAATGTTGTCCTTACTGGAGTTTCATTGCTCAGGGTGTCTGTCCACAGCAGTAAAACCCTAACTAAGACAGAAGTTAGTACCTGAGACCGGGTATTGATAAGAAAAGGCTGACCATGCATTTGTTTGGGAAGAATGTATATTTGTAAAGCAATGGAATGCTCTAAATGGGGCTTAATGGGATATTCTAGTACAAATATTGAAGACTTTGTTACTGAGAGTGATTTGAGCTGTGCAGATTTTTCCCAAGAAGTTTTAGTGGAGAATTTCAATATGTTGCCCATAAACTCTTTTTGTGAAGAGTATGGCTCTTTTTTGCCATTGTCTGAAGTGACTAACTGAGGCAAAGAAGATTTGTATCAATTGCGTTGACAAAAGAAGTTCAAAAAAGCCCAGCAGAGACTTTGTTCTCTGTTTTAGTCTCATGCTAAGCATAATGATTAAGCATAGAAAACTTAAAAAGAAAAAAATGCAAATTGTGTGGTTCAAGTAATAATAAAGTAGAACTAGGAATTGAAATGGAACTGAATCCTGTGTTTGAGGAGATAAAAAGATTAAGGGAGTGATGGTGTCAGGGTAAGATCCCACCCAGCTAAGCTTATTGTTTGTGTTTGAATTTGAACAAGGAATAATTTGGATTTTTATTCTGGAATGAACTCTAATAGAGAAATGGAGGGCTTACTTGTGATGCAGATACAAAGGCTGCAAGTCTAGGTTTTTGATCTGGATTTTGAAGAACAATGACCATGAAAAACTAACACCCAGGCATAGTGGTACACACCATTAATCCCAGGAGATAAAGCCAAGCAGATCTCTGAGTTCAAGAGCAGCCTGGGACACAGCAAGTTCTAGGGGAAGAAAAATCCAGGTGTGGTAGTACACACCTTTAATCCCAGAATGCTGTAGACAGAGCCTATGTGTCATTGTGAGTTCCAAGTATATTATCATTTACTCTTTTATTGTATTGTTTGTTTGCTCTATAATTTTAACCTTATCTTTTATACTAGCCCATAGCTCTTTTAGGTAAATGTCGGGTGTTAACTATCTCCCAAAACCTTTCCTGTAAAGTATATCTTATGAATGATAAAATTGTTTCACTCATTTTTGTCATTGTTTTTCACATATCTTAATTTCTAGTAATATTTTGTATTATTTTACTGGGTACAACATAGCTTTGATAAGGATGGAATGACATGGTTCCTGCCCCTGGGACAGGGCCAGCACAGAATGGGCATCCATGAGTGTTGTTGGCTGCTGTGGACCTAGGCTTCATTGTACAGTAATGTACATGTTTTATATTCCTCCATCAAGGAATATCCTCCCTGTTACTATAATCCTTGATAATCAGAGACAGCATGAGAATGTGAAGGTGTGGCTAATGTCTCAGCAAAATAGTAAATGTTGGGACTTATGGTAGAGACCTTAAGGCTGTGGAAAGAGCTCTAAAATCATGGTTCAGAAATACATAATTTTTCCAAAAATAAGGATGCAAATTATATGAGGGGCTTCAGGAATCTAAAATTCAAAAGTAGCTGAGCTGTGAGCCTAACTTTCAGAAAGACACTAAGGAAGGCAATAAAGATATTTAGAGAAAGAGTGGTAATTGCAGTAGATATCACACAGATAAGTTCTTTGTGTATGCTTACAAAGTCAGACAGATTTCAGAGATCATTCATGGTCAGCCTGGGACAGAACAAGGTTAGGAACAGGTGTGGTAGAAGTGGTAATTTCAGGAAGGGGTTCCACCTAGCTAGCTTATCATCTGTGCTTAACTGAAACAGGCAGATCTCAGAATTCTTTGCAAGGTTAAAAAAAAAATCGCTTGGTGTATCCTTAGAAATAAGGTGCTGGGGTGGAGGGAAGCCGATTCATAGGATAATTAAAAAGGAACCTGGTGTGGATTAATATGTAAACTAAAAAACTGGGCTTATGCTGTGCAAGAGATAAGGTATCAGAAAAATTTTTTAGAATACCAAAAGAAAAACTGCTTGGAGAGTAGAGAAAGCAGTGGAAAGCTGTCCTGAGCAGAACAGAGGCAGCCAGCATGGACCAGGATTTGAATTCAAGTTGTTTTCACTGTGTCCAGTCACCCCTTCACTCAGAAACCCTCCCCAAGCAGAGGCTGGTCTTTGGCATAGAAACTCATAGAAGATCTCATGTAATAGATGTTTAATTTTTCCATATGTAAGAATCCATGCCTTTATTAATGTTTAGAATGATCTTTGTGGAAATGCGGATGCAGAAAAGATTTGCAAGTTCTCTTGTCCAAGTTATCTTTATCTTGAGTTGTCAGTTCTCTTTCCCTCCCTCTTTCTCTCTTTCTTCCTCTCTCTTCTGTCACACACACACACACACACACACACACACACACACACACACCACGCACTCTGCAGTTTTTGTCATTTAGATGCTCTGCTTTCATTCTCTAGGCACTGAGATTTATGTTTTCTTTGTGCAACTCAGATCTATGTTCAATTTGTCTGCCTACCAGCATCAAATTTCAATGATTACACATTTCTTATCTCTATGAGTTCCTAGACTTTTTGCACATGTGTAATAGCTGTGCATCATGGAATTAATACAGGATCCCTAATGTAGGCGCACGGGCTGTCTCTGACTATATTGACTGACTTTGGATCTCTTTCCCCTAATTAGTCTACCTTGTCTACCATCAATAGAAAAAAACTCCTACTCTTTCTGCAGCATGATATGTGAAGGCTGGTTGATATACATAGCAGGCCTCCATTATTTCTGAGAAGTGTACCAGGGGTGATTGGGGAGGGGGAGGTGACAGGGAGGGACTGTATGGAGAGAAGGGAAGGGAAACTGTGATCAGTGTGTAAATAAATAAATAACTTAATCAATATAAAATATTTATCGATTTCTGTGTCAATTGTCTGCATATGGATTTATGTAAAAAAATTCTTACAAAGAACTTTGGAATTTTTCATGAAGCTTAAGTTTATTATCTAGAATGAAGGAAAGAAGGTTTTGCAGAGTGGAAGAGGCAAACAAAGACACAATGAGGAGCTTTCAGAAGTCTCCATAGGGGCTAGGAGCTATCTCACTGGGAGAAAATGTAAACGTTTTGAAAAACATAGGATTCCTCACAGCACCAATTTCAATATATATTCACACTAACTACAGTTTTCAATATTTTTGTTATTCTATCCTGGCAATTATTCTCCACAGGAATATTATTAATTGATTTGTTTTGAACATGTGCAAGGCTTGGAATTAGTAAAATAAAATGTGAATATCCAAGATATAGAAAATAAAAACGTCATTACTTTTGATTTTTGGTTTTAAAATCTGTTTTTTTTTTCTATCTGGTGAAATGTAACACAGTGTAAGATGAGCAACTATTCTTCACTCTAGACAGATTTCTATCAAATCTCATGTGTGTAATAAAGCATTCTTCTTCAGTTTCTTTTACTTTCACCAAATATCTTTGCTCTCTGAAACAATGTATATCTTTTTTTTGATGAAACATCTAATCATATTATCATAGTCTTATATTTGAAAAACTACTTTTTACTTCAAACCAACCTCTAAGATAAAATGTAGAATTTACCTACAAGGTAGATCAAAACAGAAGTGTCTGTTTCCATAAGTTAAGCATTCTTATATTCTGTGTGCTGATATGCCACAGTAGCAACTTTAAAATGATTTCTAAAGGTTTCTGCTCTAAAACCATAAAAATAACATCTCTGCCTATGATTTACACTTTATGAAAAATTTTAATCAAGATATTCATTAATTAAGACTATGTACAACAATAGACATGCCAGAAATTTATAAGCACTTAAAATATTTTTGAAATTTTTATAGCAAGTAAAATTTCAATCTTGATTATAATGTCTTATACAAAGGGAAAATAAACCGATTCTTTATTTCTTGAAAAATGAGAGTTTTGCAGTTTATCTTATGTTAATACATTCAGAAAAAAGATACTCATGTATTAGAGTAAAGTGAAATGTGGTTTTTTTTTTTTTTTTTTTTTTTTTTTTTTTTTTTTTTTGGTTTTCCAAGACAGGGTTTCACTGTATAGCCTAGGCTGTCCTGGAACTCACTCTGTAGACCAGGCTGGCCTCGAACTCAGAAATCCGACTGCCTTTGCCTCCCACGTGCTGGGATTAAAGGCATGCACCAGCACTGCCTGGCGTGAAATGTCTTTTAATCAATGACTACATCAATGGATAGTTACAACAAAAAGTGCAAAAAACAGAAAAATTATTGAATGCATCAGAGACAGTTTGAGACCAAATGTTGAAAGACCATATTATCTGCAGTATTTACTTCCAGTAATGTTTATAATGGCTGACCTTTCAGATTGTCTTTAACAGTCTCTTAAAGCAGGAGAAACTGATGCAGATTTTGTAGCTGCTACCAGAAGCATTTAAGAGTAGCTGAAACTCTTTAAAAATTATCACCAATTTTGTTCTTTTGGTTTGTTTTTATGTAAAAACCCTGACTTTGTGTCTATGTCACTTGAATTCCACTGTGACACCAAAGACACACAGCAGAGCAGGATCCAAGGGTATAATCAACTTCCTATCTCAGTGTAAATGGGTGGTGTGTGGTGTTATTTGATTAATTGCTTATCTAATTGAGTGTATCTGTCCATGCAATAACCATATTTCCATATAGAAAAATTATAACATAACATTTTTTATTTGTTTCTTGATGTCTCAAGTATATAATTATCTATGTAAAGTTGTAAAATAATAAAAGAACAATGAAAATAAAGAAAAGCTATGAATAAAGCAAATATGGCTCTAAAGTAAAGGAGATAATAAGTTATGTTTGATTAGGGTCAATATCTAGTTATGAAAAATATCTCAAAATTATCAAGAGAATAATTTATTCTTAACATTTCCCTATCTCTGCTCAAGAAAATAGTTTTCTTTTCAGAGTTTTTTTCAGTGCAAGTTTGACGTCCTTATTCCTAAAGCTGTAGATTAAGGGGTTGAGCATGGGCTCAACATTTGTGTAAAATACTGAGGCCACTTTTCCCTGGTCCATAGATTCTACATCAGAAGGTTGCATGTACATAAATATCGCTGCTCCACAGAAGAGGGACACAGTCATTATGTGGGAACTGCAGGTGTTGAAGGCTTTAGCCCTGCCTTGTTTGGAACTGATGCGTAAAATGTTGGCAATGATGAAACCATAGGAGATAAAAGTAGTACTGCTAGATACCACAATGTTCATGCCGACCAGAAAAAAGACTACAACTTCATTGTTGTAAGTGCTAGTGCAGGAAAGCTGGAGCACAGGGAGGATGTCACACAGATAATGATTGACAAGGTTTGCATCACAGAAGGTCAGTCTCGCCATGCAAAGAGTATGGGCCAGGGAACCCCAGGATCCCATCACATATGCACCAAACATGAAGCCAGCACAGATCTGGGGGGATAATATAACATTATAGAGCAGTGGCTTGCAAATAGCCACATAACGGTCATATGCCATTGCAGTCAGTATATAACATTCTGTAATGACGAAAAAGCAGAAGAAGTAGAGTTGAGTCAGGCAGCCTGTATAGGAGATGGTGTTCTTCTCTACTACAAAATTAACTAGCATTTTAGGGGTAAAGACAGAAGAGTAACAAACATCTACAAATGACAAGTTAAAGAGGAAATAATACATGGGTGTGTGAAGGTGTGAATTCAGTGAAATCAGTGTAATTAAGCCCAGATTGGCCACTATAGTAACCACATAGATTCCTAGAAACAGAAAAAATAGAGGCATTTGGAGTTCTGGCCTGTTAGTTAAGCCCTCCAGGATAAATTCTGTCACCAGGGAGTAATTTCCATCTGTCATTCTTCTGTGGCTCTTCATCTACAAAGGTAAAGAAAGAGACAATGAACACAATATTGAACTGAACTAAGACATTTCACATCCTTGCTCTGGACTCTATTGTTCCCTCAAAGACCCTTAGATGGTTTGCAAATCATGTAGTTTGAAGAAATTCCTTGCAGTGGATGATTGTCCCAGGTTGCCTGTTTCCTATTTCAGCTTTTAGTGGCTTTGTGGGTACAATTCCCTTCCTTTCTACAGAGGAAACTGTACACATTTCAGAAGAAGCTAAAAATGTGTGATCATAAATGTGTACCTTGCCCAGGAATAATTATTTAAAATGCTATTGAGTAGATACCTCACCTAGGAAAGCTTAAGATACTGAGGGTCCATCTTTTGAAATGGAGACAGATTTTTCCACTACAGTTTTGTATGCCCAACTATTGCAACAGAACTTGCAGCCAGAACCTTCAAACTGAGAGTTCATAAAAGAATACTTTAAATGGTGCTTCATGGAGATGGAAACTTCCTTTTCTTAAATGAGTGACATTGGTTATGTACCATACTCCAGGGAAGGCCCCTTGCTTAGGAGTAAACGATGAGAAAAAGCAGACTATATGAGTTTCAGTGGTTTTTTTCTCTTTTACATTGTTTAAGAGAGAAGACAACAAAAAAAACTGGGTGGATATGTAAGGGTAGAAGAGATCAGAGTTGGGAAATAATTACCTAAAAAGTGTTGTATGAAAGTTTCAAAGAATAAGTAAAATTAGCTTTAAAAGACTTACGGAATGCAAACTAACCAAATACATTTCTAAATCTAAATTTGAAATCATATACTCACAATGGTCTTTTGAGAACAGACTGTTAGTCCTTATTATATTTGATTTATAAGTGGTTTGTATTAAAATAAGTCCAAAACGTAAGGAGAGAATGGTGACACAGACACCTCAGTCTTCTATAGTGCTGACTATGTCAGGACACAGCTTGTACCCATGAGTGATACTGGGACTCCTCCGAAGATGAAAGTAAAGTGTGCATTTTGCTTGTCTTCTGCAAGAAGTCCACTACAATCACACCAGAGGAAAGTTACTATTTATAATCAGATGAACAGCCCGGGCATTCAACCCAGGGGATATTTTTGTGGTTTGGCAACACCAATGAATAGTTAATTTTCAGAGATAGCTTTTCCAGGAAACCAATATCTGTTTACATCTTACCAGTGATGAGTACAACATCTCCTTAGAGATACAAACTTCCTCTCAGGTGGCTTCTCTGTGTTCATTATTTCATTCTCTCAGTATCACAGAGAAAGAGTCATGTGCAGTGACTCTCCAGATGATCTTAGGCCTTATCTCAAAAGTCAATATGCTTCACTGCCAGTCAGTTGCTAAAAGATTGTGTGCTGTATTTTATATGAAAGCAGAAAACTGTGAAACTAGACCTATCAACCCAAGATTACTAAACATGTCCCATATACAGGTCAGCCCCATCATGGTCCTCGGCTGTTAACTATCACACTTCTCAGGGTTTTTTTCTGATTTTACTTTGATGAAATGCCTGCCTCCAGGAAACACTTTTACTGGTTGTAGCCTCAATATATCCACTTGAGAAATCAAACTTTATTAAAAGTTCTTTTTACTCAACCTAAATACCAATCCCCAAATTCTTTTAGAATGTCTGAATATTCTTAGATAAACCACATGGTACTTTGCAAATATATAAATCTTTCTGGTTAATTTAACAGTATAAAATAAAAATCATGCGGCAGGAGAGATGACTTGGTGGTACCTGAGTTCAGTTTCCAACTATCACATGGTGGTTCACAGCCATTTGTAATGGGATCTCATGCCTTCTTCTGGGTGTTTTAATACACTACCTACAGTAATACTACAGTGTGTATTAATATGAAGTTAATTAATAAATTAATTAAAAAGCATAAAAAGCAGGTAAATCTCACAGTGAATTCTCATAACATTAAAACCAGTTGCCTTTGTTTCCTTATTTTCAAATTTGTGCCCAGGTGCTATGAGAAGTCTTTAAAGGATGTTAAATCAAGAAAAGGCATAATTAAACAAACTTTGCATTAAAATGGACTCTGAAGAAAAGGACAAGAATAAGAAGAGTTTCTTTTGTACTATTATTGTGTGTGTGTGTGCAAGCATTTTGTGTGTGTGTGTCTAGTGCCTGTGGAGGTCAGAAGAGGGTTTCATATCCTTTGAGACTACAGATACAGAGTTGTGAGATGCCATTCCAAACAGTAGGAATCAAACCTGGGTCCTCTCCAAGAGCAAAATGTTCTCTGAATTATTTACCCAACTCTCTAGCTCCAGGAGATTCTTAAAGCAAGAATTCAACAAAGGACTACCTTATCTGGCCTTAGTGGGAGAAGAGGCACCTAATCCTGTAGAGACTTGATACCACAGGGAAGGGGCATGCCTATTGTCAGGTGGCACTGTGAGAGTAACACACTCTCAGAGGCAAAGGAGAGAGAGAGAGAGAGAGAGAGAGAGAGAGAGAGAGAGAGAGAGAGAAGAGTTCGGGAAGGGACCTGGGATGGGGAGCTACATTTAAATGTAATAAATAAAATAATTAATTAAAAATTTCCTCCTTCTGAATTGCCTCGCCCAGCCTTCGTATGAGAGTTTGAACTAGTCTTATTGTATCTCTTTATGCCCCTTTCAGTTTATATCCCTGGGAGAAATGCTCTCTGCTGAAGCAAAACAAAGGAGGAATGCATTAGGAAGTGAGGGAGGCAGGAAAGATGGAGGGGAGACTATGGTCAGGATATATTAAAAACAAGCAAGGAAGGAAGGAAGGAAGGAAAGAAGGAAAGAAAAGTTCATATGGAAACAAAAATGAAGAAAATAAAATCATCATGTTTACAGATTTTGGAATATAGGAAAAAAATGACACAGAATTGAAAAGTTACTAAGATACCTGCAGAAACTACATTACGCAGATATGTTCATGAATTTGCTACTATTAATATAAAAAGAGTGAACTTAAGTAAATTATCTTTTGGCATGCGTGGATAGACACATGAAGATACAAATAAGAAAGTCTCATCTTCCTAACAAACCATATTCATAGTTAGATAAGCTTTTGCTTCATGTGGGTCTTTACACATATTATCTTCTTCAAGAAACCTCCTATGTTTCCCATTAATATATTTGGATCTTTCTCCCTGTATCCTCATGGGCTTCCTCCCTTTTGTAGAACTTACCACAATGCACTGAATTTTCTATGGGCACCTTTTACTGATTTTCCTTTCTAAGTTGCAAACTCCTCAATAGATAGAAGAATGCTCTGTTCAAAGCAACTAATGTAGCATTTTTCAAACCCCAGAAGCTTACTAGCAGAATATGATGGTGGTGATTGTAGTGAAGTTGGTTGAATCTACAAACTAGAATTAGAAGTTGCTTTCAGACAAGATCCATCTATATCCCAAATTGCCATTGATTAATGCTTAATGCTTCTTAGTGTTGGAAGTAGACCCATCTACTGATATGATCAATTGTTGGGAGCCAAACCCAGGAAACTACCTGCTGTTCTAAGAGAACCTCAGGAAATTACCTGCTGTTCTGGAAAGCCTAGTCAGTACAAGGTTAAGAAAGGACTTTCTCAGGTCTCAGGTCTCAAGAACTTAAAGAACATCTGGCATTTCCTGGGAGCTGGTTACGACAGTGGGATGGTTTAGGGCAATAAGCATTCGATAGTGGGATAGCCCTAAGCAACGACCCCCACCATGTTCTTGTTCCTCTTCCTCCCTTGCCTAGAGTATATCTGTAAGTTGCTTCTGCTTAAAGTAGACCTTGACAAGGCTACATTTTGCTTGGTCTCCGTCCTTTCTCTCTCCCGTGTTCCTTTACAGGTGAGGTCCCCTTCGACCCCCACGAATAACTGGACCCCAGGGTTGGGTCAATCAATGAGATTTTCCCTAATAGAAATTTATTCCTCAAGGTAAGTGATGTGAATGAAGTCATTACAGGGGGAAACAAGCCAAATGGTAGAAATAAGTTTAGATAAGGCCTATACTGAGAAATAGTAACATGAGCACAAGTATTTAATCTACCCCATTCATTGTCCTTGTTAGCCTTGGAAGGCTAGTTTCTCTCCTTCATAAAAAGCCTTGCCCATTGGAGTACAAGATCTGTTTTAGAGACCATATAATTGATATCATATTTAAGACATAAATAGAGACTACTAATGGAAACAAATAATGATATCTTTAATAATCAACAGGGTAAAATAATATGTAGTCATAGGATGCTATTTATATCTATGAGGGAGGATTACAATGGATTAGCATCTAGTATATATAATTTTAACACAAGTATTGGATATGTTTCTATAACAAAACTGTAAAAGAATGAATCTTAGAACACTTCTGGGGCTGGAGAGATGACTCAGTGGTTAAGACTGCTCTTCCAGAGGTCCTGAGTTCAATTCTCAACAACCACATGGTGGCACACAACCATCTGTAATGGGATCTGATGCCCTCTTGTGGTGTGTCTGAAGAGAGCAATGGTATACTCATATACATAAAATAAATAAATCTTTAAAAAAAAAAAAAAAAGAACAGTAAAAATACTTTGGTCAGCAGAACTTTGAACAGATTTGCCTGTAATTACCTGCAGGTACTGAAGGCCAAGGAAATACACTAACTTATTCATAAAAGTGTCTTAGTGCTTCAGTAACTCAGATTGTGTCACCTAGCGATACATAGAAAGAAATCCTGAGCCCAGCGGTGGTGGCACATGCCTTAATCCCAGCACTTGGGAGGCAGAAGCAGACGGATTTCTGAGTTCGAGGCCAGCCTGGTCTACAGAGTGAGTTCCATGACACCCGGGCTATACAGAGAACCCTGTCTCAGAAAAAAAAAAAAAAAAGAAGAAGAAGAAGAAGAAAGAAATCCTGAGTCATTTTTTTTTTTTTTTTTTACCAACTAAATAAGTGTACTTAAGAATCCTGCTTTATGCGGGCGTGGTGGCACATGCCTTTAATCCCAGCACTTGGGAGGCAGAAGCAGACGGATTTCTGAGTTCGAGGCCAGCCTGGTCTACAGAGTGAGTTCCATGACAGCCCGGGCTATACAGAGAAACCCTGTCTCAGAAAAAAAAAAAAAAAAAAGAAGAAGAAGAAGAAGAAAGAAATCCTGAGTCATTTTTTTTTTTTTTTTTACCAACTAAATAAGTGTACTTAAGAATCCTGCTTTATGCCGGGCGGTGGTGGCACATGCCTTTAATCCCAGCACTTGGGAGGCAGAGGCAGGTGGATTTCTGAGTTCGAGGCCAGCCTGGTCTATAGAGTGAGTTCCAGGACAGCCCGGGCTACACAGAGAAACCCTGTCTCGAAAAACCAAAAAAAAAAAAAAGAATCCTCCTTTATGGAGGGATGGGATAGAGGGTTTCTGGCGGGGGGGGGGGGAATAAGGAAAGGGGATAACATCTGAAATGTAAATAAAATAGCTAATAAAAAAAGAATCCTGCTTTATTTAAATAATTTGCTTTAAAGTGCCTTTTATAAGGTGGTGTATTGATGACTAGTTATGGTTAGAATTTTGGACCCAAATTTTGTTTTATTTAGGGTAAAACCCTAAATACTTATACAATTTCATGCTTATACAATTTCAGGAACCTCTAGTGTGTGGCTAGATATAATATTATAATATATGATAATATATAATATAATATATATTGAATATTGGATTATATAAGAAAAATTGATTAATTTTATGAATATTAAGATAAAAAATTTAAATAATAAAGATGAAGTTGGATGTACCCCAAATAAAGACAAAATTTGATTAATTTTAATTTAAATTCAGGGTAAATCAATTTAACAACCTAATGGAAAAGAGAAGAAAATTTATCCCTCAATATCAAACATTGTAAAAACATAGTTTTTTCCTCAAAGCATATTGATTGCTTTAAATAAAGCTAATTCCCCAATCCAATGAAAGAAGGAAAATTTATATTTCTCAATTGAAAAATAAAAATAAGACCCCGGTAAACTTGCTTTTTTGTCCTGAAGGAGATGAATTATTTATGGATTTATTAAAGTTAATTTTTCTTTGGGCTTTTGCAATTCCTTATTGAATGATAAAAAAAAAATGAGATTGGTAGTTTTTCTCATCTTTGAGATTTCTTGTTAAGATCAAGTCAGTTCATCCCATTCTGATGCCAAATGATTGAAATTAATAAACCATGTTGTTTAATCATTTGATTAGTTATTTTAATTCAAACTGCTTAAGAGTTTGAATGTAATAATAAATAAATGATAGGTATCTAGGAGTGATCTGTCAGATTAGAAGGAGGTCCCTGTGATGACATGACTAGGCAGATAACCTGGCAAACAACATTGGAGTAAGAGATAGAAGGACTAGTTGAATGTAAGGAAGGTCCTCTAACAGAAAGAACACAGGGCTAGTGGCTATGATGTAGGTTTGAATAGCTTGAAACCTGCCCAGTCTAGGCTTACAGCTTCTTAATAAAAGTTTCAGGTTTCTGTGTCTTCTCTTTGGGAGTTGTACAGGCAAGAGTGGAGCGGAACCCCCCCCCAACTAAATATTTCAATAGTCATGTGTATTTAAACTCACTTGAGTATCACCTTACAACCTTATATATTGTATGTCCAGGAATCTCTTAAAATTCTCTCTCTCTCTCTCTCTCTCTCTCTCTCTCTCTCTCTCCCCTCCTCCCCCCACAGGAACTTCTACTGTACAGTTAAAGTTAAAGCCTAGGAGATCAGGAAATTTTTCCCTTATTTAAGAGTATCTTCACAGTGGGTAATATTTCACTGTTTATCAAGTTGTAGCTCTGGTACACTCTTTGTCAATACATCAGAAAGAGCAAAATGTTTCATATATACAATAAGACTACTGATAACTTGATACATACATTAGGGAATAAAGACACTTTGCTACAGAACTTCGCACTATAAATGATGTACTAAAGTCATTCGGGGACAAAATGACTAACCAAGTCCACATATCTAAAAGATGTTTCCCTTTTGTCTGGAATGATCCATCCTCCTGGCTCTGACTCTTTCTGTATGAACTGTGTGTAAATAATGTAAATGTCTTTTGTGTGCTAAGGTATATCATCCTGGAGAAAACAGGGAAGCACAGTAAGCTAGCGAAACCTACAAATCTCCGGATGGTCGAGAAAGTTACAAGACTCTCCAGGCCTTCCTTGAGGTTATACAAGTAGCGACTTATTTCTGCGTAGGGGAGACTCTCTTCAGGAGAGTTTTCAGGAAGATTCAACGAGACAGTTCTGGTGAGTCATTTCTCATTCTGGAATGAGCTTTTCAGTGAAGCTGCTACCCATGTCATTCAAAATACTTGCTCCTGTAAGTATAAGTAACCTAGTAACCTACTGTTTCATCATGATGGTCATGAGGAAAATGAAGTCTCTAGTCTTTTGTCAGTGCCGCACTTTGGATGAATAGGTGTTTTGTTTTTACATTGTTTCAAGGAAAATCAGACAATAGTTTTCTCTCATCCCACAAATGCAGAGGCTATTTAGTTTCTGCTTTTACATTCTCAACCTTCTCCACATATAATCACTTCCAACTATAACCACTCAGAAAACTAGTTTAGCTCTTTGTCCCTTACATAGATAGCATTTGCTATTTCTTTTGACCTATCTCCTTGGTGTTATTTATTTACTTAAGCATGTATTTATTTAGTTGGTGTCTGGATATGCATCTCAGGCTGGTCTAGTCTTTGCACTCTTCATGTCTGTACACAGCAGGAACTAGGATACCATGCATGTGCTACCAGACATGGTATACATTTTTAAAAAGTATACATTATTTTACAGTATTGTTGTTTTTACAGTAAAGATGAGTAGAAAGTACAGTATAAACCTGTTAACTCTAGATGCTATGTTTTTTTAGGTTTTGATAAGTACCAATACAAGTAGTTTACTGCCTTAAACAAATCTGCATATCATTTATAATTTTCTACACCCAAACCCCAGTAACCATGAATAATTTTAAACACCACAGTTCACTGCTTCTGGAGGTCATATATTTAGAATCATATTGGTACAATTTTCAGATTGACATTTTTTTTAACTTTGTGCTTCCTTTGTATGTTTTTGTGATTTGACTCATTTTGATTTTTAATTAAAGAAAATTCCTTTGTGTCAATGTGCCAAGGACTATTTATCCCTTCACATACTGAAAAATATTTCAGTTTCCACACTCTCATGTCCTCTTCCTTCTTAATAAACATCTTTACATATCAGAGTGCAAGTTTGGAATGGCATTTGGCTTCATTTTATTAAGATAAGTTTCAGTTAACTCACTTTATCAGAATATGCTTTCTGACATTTTTCTGCATGTTTAAAAGTATGATCTTAAAGGCACAGGCAACAAAAGCAAAAATGTACCCAATGCAATCTCATCAAACTTAAAATTTCTTAATAGACAAAAAAATTCAACAGAATAACTAGATAGTTTGCAAATATTAAGGAAATACACACAAACAATATGCACAGAAAGGTCCAGTATTCAAACTATATGAAGAAATTACGTGGTCATGAGCATATGGTAAAAATTCAGCAGCATAAATCATAAAGAAAATCAATATAAACCAATATTATATACCAAATTATAACTGTTAGAAAAGCTATTACCAAGAAAGATAAATAAAATGAGGTTTTGGGAGGATGTTAGAGAAAAGGAATATTCTATGGTTACAGAGATATTATAAAAAAAATAAGAAATTCTATCATTCCAAGGAATAGTTAGATAACAAACTTAGTGATATTTCTGTAGAGTTAAAGTTTCATTTTGCTTTGTTTAGGTAGTGTGTGTGTGTGTGTGTGTGTGTGTGTGTAAAATGACCCATTCTACCTCACGTTTTGGGGTCACTATGTCCCAGCCCACACTGCCTCTCCGGTCTGTGGGTCAGGGTCTAGCAAGAGAGAGAGTGGGGATGGAGGGGCAAGAGAAGCAAAGAATGGAGACAAGACAGAGAGTCTGTTCAAGTCCCGTTTATTGAAAGGAAATCATGGGTATATATAAGCATAAGCAGGGGAATACAGCTGAAGACACTTTACCACGTGCGCCTTGCAGCTGGGGCCATTAAACAACAAAACAAGATATGTGAGCAAAACAAGATGTTTATCAGAGTGTGCTCAGCTGTTGTAGGCTGTTGAAAACAACATTGAAACATGAAATATGAAAACATATTCCCTTGTCAGGGAATATGGCCTGAGATGGCTGCGAAGATGATAGCCGTTTTCTGCTAGGAGTCGACTCCCAACATGTGTGTGTGTAATTATTGCTTCATGTTTTATTTATATTTTTAATTTCTTGATTTTGATTCTCTTTTGTAAAGAGAGAGAGAAAGGGTATGGACTTGGGTAGCTGGGAAGGTAGGAATAATCTGCAATGATTTGGAGGATGAGAAAGTCATGATGAGAATATATTGTACGAAAAACATTTCAATCAAAAAGGAAAAATAAAACTATTATGTAAGTTAACTGTGTCCATCTGCTGAGTACATACTCAAAGGGAAAGAAATCTTTATGTTAAAAGATTAAAAATGTTAGGGATTGGTATTGGGCCAGTCACTGGTTGGCCATTCTCTCTATCTCTCCTCCATCTTTTATGCAGAATACATTCTGAGATGAAAAGTTGATGGGTTGGTGTCCTTAGTTGAGTAGATACAAAACTATATCCACATGTGTAACAAATAAACTCCCCATGATATGTACAGAGTTTTTCACCTTAGTCAAGATGTGCAATAAGCCTAGATTTCCTTTCCTTTCCTTTTTCCTTTCCTTTCCTTTCCTTTCCTTTCCTTTCCTTTCCTTTCCTTTCCTTTCCTTTCCTTTCCTTTCCTTTTCCTTTTTCCTTTTTCCTTTTTCCTTTTTCCTTTTTCCTTTTTCCTTTTCTTTCTTTCTTTTTCCTTCCTTCCTTCCTTCCTTCCTTCCTTCCTTCCTTCCTTCCTTCCTTTTTCCTTCCTTCCTTCTTTTGCTCTCACTCTCTCACTCTCTCGCTCTCACTCTCATTCACTTTATATCCCAATAGCAGCATCACCACTGCTCCTGGTCTTCCATCTTTCTTCACACAACCCCTCACCCCCACCCTCCCAACATTTCTTATCAAGTCACTCAAGACTAGTCACACTGAGGCTAGACAAGGCACCCTAGTTAAGGGAATGGGATTCACAGGCAGGCAACAGAGAAATGGCAGCCCCAACTACAGTTATTGAGGGACCCTCAAGAAGACCAGGCTACACATCTGCTAGATATGTCTGGGAGACCTAGACCCAGCCAATGCACGCTTATTAGTTGGTGTTTCAGTCTCTGGGTGTCCCCAAAGTTCCAGATTAGTTGACTCTGTTGGTCTTCCTGTGTAGTCTGTATCTCTTGCAGATCCCTCAATCATTTCCCCAACTCTTCAAGACTACCTGAGCCTGTAGATTTTTGCATTTGTTTCCATCAGCTGCTGGGTGGAGCCTCTCAGAGAACAGTTATGCTAGACTGCTAACTGCAAGCTTAATAGAGTATCATTAATAGTGTTAGGGATTGGTGTTGAGCCAATCATTGGTTGGCCATTCCCTCTGTCTCTGCTCCATCTTCTATGCAGGATACATTCTGAGTTGAAAGTTTAGTGGGTTGGTATCCTTAGTTGAGTAGATATAAAACTATCTCCACATATGTAACAAATAAACTTTTTTTGATTTTTTTTGCTCTGGCATTTAATTTTGTTTGTTTTTTGTTTCCACTTTTTAATTTTCAAACTGAGAAATAAATAATCTTAAAGTTGGAGGGTAGGTAGGTAGGTACTTAGGAAGAATCTGGGATGAGTTGAAGAAATGGAAAAGCAGAGTTAATTAAGTATAGTTTATATAATTATATTATATTTATAGTTTAATATATTACAGTTTATGATATCAAAATATTTTAATGTAATAAGTACCTGAAATTTATTCAGATATTTTATGATTATATACCTGAAATTTATTCATATATTTTATGATTATATAAATAATGATTAATTATGTAAATTTACTATTCTAATCATTAATTTTATTATACTATGCACACTGAATTCTAAAATATCATTTTATTAATATTAATATATGTTATAATGTATAAGACTCTTTACCAACATGAAAGTAATAATAGTAAATATTTATAAAATTACACATATTTTAAAGATTATTTTCCATGTGTTGAGTTCAGATGCTTAGAGAGAATTCAGCTTTGCAACAATGAAAGTTATAGATTTGAAATTTATATAAAATTATTTGTCTAAGAAGGGATTCTTTACATGATAATAATATTTTAACCTATAACTGACTGGTAATGATGCTGTAAAAGATGTTGTAATTACTCATAAAACACAAACAGGAAACACTGTGGAGCTCATAAGATATAACTGCCATAAGAAAAATAGCCAGATATGGTCCTTTATTACTGTAATTCCTTCAGCCAGAAGGCTGAGGCAAGAGGATCACCATGAGTATAAAAAGGAAAGGAAAATGAAAAAACAAAGGAGAGAAGAAAGAAATTTCACAATCAATATTACCAAATATTAACTTATTTTTTCCTAGTAACCCTGTCAGATTATATGATATTCTTAGTTTTCCAAAGTTTCAGACCAGGTCAACTGCAAAACCAGTGCTCTATCTGTGACCCTTCTTTTGTTTTCATATTTCAAGAGAAGCCAATATTCTGTTTAGTAACTAATATTATCCCCAACTCAGGAGAATATTTTTATACTCAAGGTTTTTCTCAAGGCAACCTTGACCTCCTTGTTCCTAAAGCTGTAGATCAAAGGATTGAGCATGGGTACCACAATGGTGTAGAATACAGTAGACACTTTCCCTTGATCCATAGACAAGACAGAGGAAGGATGGAGATACATAAATGCCCCTGACCCAAAGAAAACAGAAACCACAATAATATGTGAGCTACGGGTGCTGAAGGCCTTGGACCTTCCTTCAGTGGAATGAATGTGAAGGATGCTAGAAAGAATGAATGTGTAAGAAACAATGATGGTGATGCTGGGCACACCTACATCAAAACCTACAACAATGAATACTACAAGCTCATTGATATAGGTGCTGCTGCAGGAAAGCTCTAGCAGAGGAAGGATGTCACACATGTAATGGTTGACAGTGTTGTCCTTACAGAAGGTCAGCCTCAGCATGCACCCTGTGTGGGCCCATGCACCAATAAATGCTCCCACATAGACAATGAGAGTCAACAGAGAACAGACCTGAGGGGACATGGTAACAGTGTACAGCAGGGGCTTACAGATGGCTACATAGCGATCATATGCCATCACTGTCAACACATAGCATTCTGCACTGACAAAGAAGCAGTAGAAATAGAGTTGAGTCATGCATCCTTCATAGGAAATTGTGTTCCTCTCAGAAACAAAATTTACCAACAGTTTTGGGGTGATGACAGTAGAGTAACAGAGATCAATGAAAGATAAATTAAAGAGGAAGTAGTACATAGGGGTGTGAAGAGGGGAATTCATTCCAATCAGAGTGATCAAGCCCAGATTTCCTGCCACTGTGATAACATAGATGCCTAGGAAGAGGAAGAAAAAGGGGAAATGGGTCTCTGTATATTCTGTTAAGCCAACCAGGATAAACTCAGTAATGAAGGAAATGTTTTTACTGTCCATTCTCTTCTACCAGGATCTGAAAGACAGAAGTCATGTTCAGAATTAGGAAAACATGCTGTGTCTAGTCATTTTTCATCCAGGAGCCAAAAGCCTCTGCTGAAACCTGGCTATTTTATAGCTTTATTGCTGCTCTTATGAAGGAGACATGTCGAAAGTTAAGCAATGTAAAAACACATGGAAGAAATGTGCCAAGAATATCTTCAAGCATTCATTCTCTTTTTTGTTTGTATTTAGCATTTCAATTTATGCTTGTCAACCTTCACTCACTACATTCTAAATACCCTGCATTGACAGCCAAATAAGACTCTGTCTAAGGATGGAGACCATGAGGACTCAGTTAGAACAGAGACTGACAGAGGTTTTTTTGGCTTCCCAAGCATGACAGCAAGCATTAAGTTGGCAGGAAATCTGGAGTATCCTTCAAGAAAATTCTCAGAAGTAAAGACATCCTGGAGAAATGGCAAACTTTCAACCTACACTCCTTCTGCAGGAAACTTACAACCTTCTAGACTTCGTGCTTAGATCTGGACACAGCAGGAAAGCACATGAACGCATGATGATAGTGCTCACCCTTCTGTGTAGAGGACTCAGACTTTTGCCTGTGGTCTGCTCTTTGCCTTTGGTGTCTTCAGAGAAACAACTTCGCTTCTGAAGGAAGTGGTAGTTCGTTCTTAATATCCCTCCCCTCCTGAGCATTTGCAAATCTCAATCTCTGACTTTATCCAAGTGTTGGATTAAGACCATCATTTTTTATTAATATTATTCCCATCACAGAACAGAAATCTAAATAAATCTCATTTCTTGTCTAGACATAACACCAAGTAGAGTTATGTAAATCATTTTATCTGAGTGCCATTATCTTTATGACTTGATATAGAACATGTCTAAGACATTATTTATACAGTAATGAAGATGATTTCACTCTGGTACCCTTTGAGATTATCTTCAACTCTAATTTTACTTGTGAGATTGTATATTCCCTAGGGAAGATGAGGTAGAAAACTTTCCACTTCCCTTGTCTTTCATTGTGTTTCTTTTGTTTATAGCTATACATGCAAACATATGCAAACATATGACTAGTGGCATTGTAAACAATTACAAAAATATCAGAGACTCCTGCACATCTTTCCACCTATAATAACATGTTGTATCATGAATAATATATGATGCATGATACTTTATGTCCAGTACTTCCTTTTTTATTTTGTCTTAGTATTTTCCCCAGTCAAGGGCCATTCATACGCATCTTCCACAATTAAATGTTTTTATCTTAGCAGATACATTCTATACTTTTCCTTCGTTCTCATATAACTAAATATTGTTATTGAATTTTGCACTTGATTTACAAAGATCTTTTAAATCTTTTAAAAGATGATTACATTTGTTTTTTTTTTACTTTTGTTATTTCAAAGGACTTAAAGTGTTACCAACATTGTAACATAACCAACCAGTCCATTGGTTTGAACACTATTGTCTCTTTTTTGTAAAAAAAATTATACACTGAGATTTCTCTGCATATACATATATGTACATATACATATTATATATGTAACTGTGTCTATATATCATACAAATGTATATGTGTATATAATATATATTATATATAATAGTATATATATGACAACAATTAATGAAAAGAGAGACATGAATATTGAAGAGAACTAGGTGAGGTATATGAATTATTGTCAAGGAATGAGAAGGGAGAAATTCTGTAATTATAGCTCAAAAAATTTAAATAAACAATTTTTGTTTATATTTTTATTGGATGTTTTCATTATTTGCATTTCAAATGTTATCCCTTTTCCCGTGCCCCCCACCACCACCAAGACCCTCAATCTCATCCTCTCCCTTCCCCTGTTTCTATGAGGTTGTTTACCTACCCACCACACACTCCTGCATCTCCACCCTTAAATTCACCTACACTAGGACATTAAACCTTCACAGGACTAAGGGACTCTCCTCCCATTGATGTCCAACAAGTCCATCCTCTGCTACACATGCAGCTGGTGCCATGGGTGTCTCTATGTGTACACCTTGGTTGGTAGTTCAGTCCCTGGGAGCTCTGGGGGGAGTCTGGTTGGTTGATATTATTGTCTTCCTATGGGGTAGCAAACCCCTTCAGCTCAACCAGACCTTTCTCTAACTCCTCCATGGGGACCTCCATTGGGAACCCCGTGCTCAGTTCAGTGGTTAGCTGCAAGCATTTGCTTCTGTATTTGTCAGGGTCTGGCAGAGCCTCTCAGGAGACAGCTATATCAGGTTCCTCTCAGCATGCACTTCTTGGCATCTGTATATGGGATGGATCCCCTGGTGGGGCAGTCTCTGGATGGACTTTCCTTCAGTCTCTGCTCCACACTTTGATTGGGTATTTGCTCCCATGAGTATTTTGTTCCCCATTCTAAGAAGTACGGAAGTACCCACACTTTGGTCTTCCTTCTTCTTTAGCTTTATGTGGTTTGTTAATTGTATATTGGGTATTCCAAGCATTTGGACTAATATCCACTTATCAGTGAATTCATACCATGTGTGTTCTTTTGTGATTGGGTTATTCATTCAGGATGATATTTTCTAGTTCCATCCATTTGCCTAAGAATTTGATTAAGTCATTGTTTTTAATAGTTGAGTACTACTCCATTGTGTAAATATACCATATTTTCTGTATCCATTCCTCTGTTGAAGGACCCCTGGGTTCTTTCCAGCTTCTGATTATTATAAATAAGGCTGCTGACAGGAGCCTGATATAGCTGTCTCCTTAGAGGTTTGCCAGATCCTCACATATACAGAGGCAGATGCTCACAGCTAACCACTGAACTGATCATGGGGTTCCCAATGGAGGAGTTAGAAGACAGAAGGAGCTGAAAGGGTTTGTGGCCCCATGGGTGTTGGTCTATAGTGTGTGGTGGGCATGGGTTCTGTTGGGCTGAATTGGTGGGTCCGTGTGTTGCTACCCCAAGGCGCAGGGCCTGCACTCGACCAGGTACCCAGCTGCCTCTCACAGCCCACTGCCCCACAATTCTTCCATTTTCTTTTTTTTAAAAAAGAGAGGTGTCACTGAGGACAATAAACATTTTAAGATCATGGACTACCTCTTGTCATTGGGGCCTGCTGTGGGGAACCCTGGAGAAGTCTTCAACTATAGAGCCGCAGCCTAACCTCCCACAGAGAACCACAGAGACCTAGACAAGACCTAGACAAGACCTAGACAAGTGAGTCGCCTCGACCAAGAGTCTCATCTACTCTTCAGGGCATCGCCAGACCTCATCTCCCCATCACCCCTTTGTGGCTGTGGGCCGATCCAGCCCTTGTTCCCTGTCTTGGCCCTTCTGCAGCCTCTCAATGGAGCCTGACAGCCCAAGGGCTGAAATCAGCTGGTCTCTGGTCTCTGCCTTGCCCGGGGATCCACAACCCAAGAGCTCTGCCCCAAGGGACTTCAGACGTGTTCTCTACACCTTGGAGCAAGTCAGGGGCTTCTCACAGCCCGCATCAGCCTAGCACAGCACAGTCAAATTCCGACTCTTCTGCCTTCTGAGATGCAGCCTAGCCCCTTGAGGGGCAGACATGTGGAACCCACAACTCAGCCCAACAGAACCATGCCCTGAGCAGTTACAGCCCCACAAATGGGGAGAGCAAAAATATCAACAAACCAGAGCTCCCAGGGTCTAAACCAACAGCCTGGTAGCACATAGGAGGGACCCATGGCTTCAGCTTTATATGTAGGGAAAGATAGCCCTGTGGGCATAGTTAGGAGAGGAGTTCCTTGGTCCTGTGAAGGCTGGATACCCCAGTGTGAGGAATTCAAGTGTGGGGAGTGGAGTGGGTTGGTGGGGGCACATCCTCATGGAAGCAAGAGGAAGTGGGATGGAATAGGGAGTTCCTGGGTGGCAGGGAAATGAGGAAAGGAGATAACATCTGAAATGTAAATAAAATATCCAATAAAAAATAAATAAGGCTGCCAAGAACATAATGGAACATGTGTCCTTTTATATGTTGGAGCATCTTCTAGGTATATGCCCAAGAGTGGTATAACTGGGTCCTCAGGTAATACTATGTCCAATTTTCTGAGGAACCGCTAGACTGATTTCCAGAATGGTCGTACCAGCTTGAAATCTCACCAACAATGGAGGGGTGTTTTTCTTTCTCCATATACTTGCCAGAATCTCTTGAGAGTGGTTTGTGGATCTTCATCTAAATGTTGTGAGGTGAACTCAGGGTTGTTTTGATTTGCATTTCCCTGATGATTAAGGATGTTGAATACTTCTTTAGGTGTTTCTTGGCCATTCAGTAATCCTCAGTTGAGAATTCATTGTTTAGTTCTGTACCTCATTTTTGATAGGGTTATTTAATTCTCTGGAGTCTAACTTCTTGAGTTCTTTGTGTATTTGGATATTAGCCCTCTATCTGATGTAGGGTTAGTAAAAATCTTTTTCCCAATCAGTTGGTTGCCATTTTGTCCTGTTGATAGTGTCCTTTACCTTACATTAAAATTGCTTTGGAATTTGATGAGGTCCCGTTTGTCGATTTTTGATCTTAGAGCATAAGCTATTGGTGTTCTGTTGAGGAATTTTTCCCCTGTGCCCATGTGTTCAAGGCTCTTCCTGACTTTCTCCTCTTTTACTTTCAGTATATCTGGTTTTATGTGTAGGTCCTTGATCCACTTAGATTTGAGCTTTGTACAAGGAGATAAGAATGGGTTGATTTGTGTTCTTCTACATGCTGACTCCAGTTGAACCAGCATCATTTGTTGAAAATGATGTCTTTTTTCCACTGGATGGTTCTGTCCTTTGTCAAATATCAAGTAACCATAGTGAGTTGGTTAATTTCTAGATCTTCAATTCTATTTCATTGATCTACTTTCCTGTCTGTGTACCAACACAATGCAGTTTTTAATCATTATTCCTCTATAATACAGCTTGAGGTTAGGTATGGTGATTCCCCTAAGAATTATCTTTTATTGTTGAGAAAGTTTTTGCTATCTGGGTTTTTTGTTATTACAAATGAATTTGAAATATGTTCTTTCTAACTCTCTGAAGAGTTGAGTTGGCATTTTGATTGGGATTGCATTAAATCTGTAGAGTGTTTTCAGCCAAGATGGCCTTTTAACTATATTTATCCTGCCAATCTGTTGGGAGCCAACCCCTAGCAGAAAGCGGCTATCATCTTTACAGCCATCTTGAGCCATATACTCTGACAAGAGACTTGTTTTCAACAGCCCAAACGCTGAGGACATTGATAAACATCTTGTTTTTCTCACATATCTTGTTTTGCTGCTTAGTGCCCCCAGCTGCAAGGCGCATGTGGTCTCCATGGCTGCAAGGCACACATTGTATCCATGGCTATAAGGCACGTGGCAAAGCACCCTCAGCTGTGTGCCTGACCATAGGGCAAGACACATGATAAAGCATGGATTTCCTTTCAATAAAGAGAGACTTATCAGACCTCTGTCTTGTCTCCATTCTTTCTGCTCTCGCCCCTCCATCCTCACACTCTCTCTTGCTAGACCCTGTTGACTGATGGAATGGATTTTACACCAGTCCATGAGCATGGAGAGCTTTCATATTCTGAGATCATCTTTATCTCTTGCTTCAGAGACTTGGAAGTTCTGGTCATATAAATCTTTCAGTTGCTTGGATATATTCACAACAATGTATTTTATATTATTTGTGACTGTGAAGGGTGTCATATCCCTAATTTCTTTCTCAGCCTATTTATCCTTTGAGTAGAGGAATACTACTGATTTGTTTGAGTTAATTTTATATCCAGCCACTTTACTGAAAATTTTTTTTATCAGATTTAGGAGTGCCCTGGTAGAATTTTTGGGATCACTTAAGTATATTATTGTATACTCTGCAAATAGTGATATTTTGAATTTTCCTTTCCAATATGTATCCCTTTGACCTCCTTTTGTTGTCTAATTACTCTAGCTAGAACTTTGAACTCTATTTTGAATAGATAGGGAGAGAGTGGAAGCTGCCTATGCTCTGATTTTAATGGGATTGCTTCAAGTTTCTCTCCAATTAGTTTCATGTTGGATACTGGTTTGCTAAATATTGCTTTTACTATGTTTCAGTAAGGGCCTTGAATTCCTTATTTTTCCAAGACTTATAACATGAACGGATGTTGGATTTTGACAAATCTTTTTCAGCACCTAATGAAATGATATGTGGTTTTTTTTGCTTTGAGTTTGTTTATGTAGTGAGTGGATTACATTGATGGATTTCAGTATATTGAACCATCCCTGCATCCCTGTAATGAAGCCTACTTGATCATGGTGAATGACCATTTTGATGTGTTTTTTTGATTCAGCTTGTGAAATTTTACTGAGTATTTTTGCATCTATGTTAGTAAGAGGAAATTGGTCTGAAGTTCTCTTATTTTGGGGGGGTCCTTGAGTTTTTAGGTGTAAGTGTAATAGTGGTTTCATAGAACGAATGAGTGGTGTTATTTCTGCTTCTATTTTGTGGAATAGATTGAAGAGTATTGGTATTAGGTATTCTTTGAAGGTCTGATAAAATTCTGCACTAAACCCATCTGGTCCCTGGTTTTTGTTTTTTTTTTGTTGTTGTTGTTGTTGTTGTTATTTGGAAGATTTTTAATGACTGTTTCTATTTCTTTAGGGTTTATGGGACTGTTTAGAAAGTTTATCTGATCCTGATTTAACTTTGGCACCTGGTATCTGTCTAGAAAATTGTCCATTTCATCCAGATTTTCCAGTTTTGTTGAGTATAGACTTTTGTAATAGGATCTGATGTCTTTTTTTTTTCTGGGTTTCTGTTGTTATGTCTCCCTCTTCATTTCTGATTTTATTAATTTGGACACTGTCTCTGTGTCCTCTGGTTAGTCTGACTAATCTCAAAGAACCAGCTCCTGGCTTTGTTGATTCTTTGTATAGTTGTTTTGTTTGTTGTTGTTTTTACTTGGTTGATTTCAGACCTGATTTTGTTATTTCCTACTGTCTACTCCTCTTGGGTGTATTTGCTTCATTTTGTTCTAGAGCTTTCAGGTGTGCTTTCAAGCTGCTAGTGTATGCTCTCTCCAGTTTCTTTTTTGTTAGGCACTTACAGCTATGAGTTTTCCTCTTAGCACTGTTTTCATTGTGTCCCATAAGTTTTGATATGAAGAGCCTTCATTTTCATTAAATTCTAAAAAGTCTTTAATTTCTTTCTTTATTTCTTCCTTGACCAAGTTATCATTGAGTAGAGCTTTGTTAGGCTTCCATGTGTATGTAGACTTTCTGTTGCTTTTATTGTTATTGAAGACAAGCCTTAGTTGGTGGTGATTTTATAAGATGCATGGAATTATTTCAATCCTCTTCTATCTGTTGAGGCCTGTTTTGTGACCAATTATATTGTCAGTTTTGGAGAAGGTACCACTAGGTGCTGAGAAGAAGAAATATTCTTTTGTTTTAGGATGAAATGCTCTATAAATATCTGTTAAATCCATTTGGTTCATAACTTCTCTTAGTTTCATGGTGTCTTAGGTTAGTTTGTTTCCATGATCTGTCCATTGCTTAGAGTGGGGTTTGAAGTCTCCCACTATTATTGTGTGAGGTGCAATGTGTGCTTTGAACTTTAGTAAAGTTTCTTTTATAATGTGGGTGCCCTTGTATTTGGAGCATAGATGTTTAGAATTGGTAGATTTTTCCTTTGATGAATATGAAGTATCCTTCCTTATCTTTTTTGGCAACTTTTGATCGAAAGGTAGTGCCTGTTTCGGTCACTGAGGTATATTTCCTGTATGCAGCAAAATGTTGGATTCTATTATCATATCCAGTCTGTTAGACTATTTCTTTTTATTAGGGAAATGAGTCCATTAATGTTAAGAGATATTAAGGAAAAGTGATTGTTGCTTCCTCTTATTTTTGTTGTTAGAGGTGGAATTATGCTTGTGTGGGTATGTTCATTTGGGTTTGTTGATAGAATAATACTTTCTTGCTTTTCTAGGGTGTGGTTTCTCTCCATGTGTTGGAATTTTCCATCTATTATCCTATTTAGGGCTGAATTTGTAGAAAGATATTGTGTAAATTTCATTTTTTTCATGGAATATTTTGGTTTCTCCATCTATGGTGATTGAGAGTTTTGCTAGGTAGAGTAGCCTAGGTTGGCATTTGTGTTCTCTTAAGATCTATATGACATCTGCCCATGATCTTCTAGCTTGAATTGTCTCTGGTGAGAAGTTTGGTGTAATTCTCATAGGTCTGCCTTTATATGTTTCTTGACCTTTTTCCCTTACTGCTTTTAATATTCTTTCTTTGTTTTGTGAATTTCGTGTTTTGTTATTATGTGACAGGAGGAATTTCTTTTCTGGTCCAGTCTATTTGGAGTTCAGTAGGCTTCTTAAATATTCACAAGCATCTCTTTCTTTAGGTTAGGGAGGTTTTCTTCTATAATTTTGTTGAAGATATTTAGTGACTCTTTAATTTGGGAATCTTTACTCTCTTCTACACCTATTATCTTTAGGTTTGGTTTTCTCCTTGTGTCCTGGTTTTCCTAGATGTTTTGTATTAGGAGCTTTTTGCTTTTTGCATTTTCTTTGACTGCTGTGTCAATGTTTTCTATGATGTCTTCTGCCCCTGAGATTCTCTCTTTTATCTCATGTATTCTATTGGTGATGCTTGCATCTAGGACTCCTGATCTCTTTCCTAGGTTTTCTCTCTCCAGGGTTGTCTCCCATTTTGATTTCTTTATTGTTTCTATTTTCATTTTTAGATCCTGGATGGTATTGTTCAATTTCTTCTTCTGTTTAGTTGTATTTTTCTATAATTCTATAAGGGATTTTTGTGTTTCCTCTTTAAGGGCTTCTAGCTGTTTATCTGTGTTCTCCTGTATTTTTTAAAGGGAGTTATTTTTGTCCTTCTTAAAGTCCTCTCTCATCATCAATAGAAGTGATTTTAGATCTGAATCTTGCTTTTCCAGTGTGGTGGTGTAGTCCAGACTTGCTACGGTGGGAGAACTGGGTTCTGATGGTACCAAGTAACCTTGGTTTCTGTTGCTTATGTTCTTATGTTTTCTTCTCACCATCTGGTTATCTCTAGTGCTACCTGCCCGCATTTTCCCTAACTGGAACCTCTCACTCCTATGATCCTGGTTGTGTCAGAACTCCTCAAAGTCTACTTCTCTATGTGATCCTGTGATTTTGGGATCCTATGATCTTGAGATACTGAGTGTATTAGAGCTTCTGAGAGTCAAGCTTCCTCTGAGATCCTGAAATCCTGGTTTGACCAAACTCCTAAGATCCTGTGACCCTAGGCATTTTAGAATGCCTGGGTGTTGAGCTTCTTCTGGCTGTTGTGGGACTGGGTACAGAGCTAGTGCCCAAGGTCTGCTCAGGGCACCGGCTCTGACAGGAAAGAACCCATGCCAGTGGCTGGATAGGGGATCCTATGTCTCTGGATCCCTCTGGTCCCAGTTAGTCTGGTGTTTTGCTATTGGGGAAGATATTATGACCTCCTCAATTATGATCCGGGGCATGTTAGAGCACCTGGGATTTGAGCTTCTTCTGAATGTTTTGGGACTGGGTATGGAGCTAGTGCCCAAGGTCTGCTCAGGGCCCTAGCTCAGACTGAAGGGCAAATAAACAATCTTTAAACCGTGACAATCTATTAAATGACATGTTACTACTCATTTATATCAAATTCCCCTGTTACCCTGTTACAAATCTGTACTCTTATGAAATGTTTTTATATGCCTTGCCTTCTTTTGTCCTTTCCCCGTTTCTCTGGGATCATTCTCTGTTTGTACAAGAGAAGAATGAAAATCCAGGATAGTAAATGTCACTTGCTTTCAAACTCAGTTAAGTCATCACCAGTACATTGAGCTATATAATTTTATATTTAGCAAAAGTTTGAAATTTCTAGACACAAATATGTCCCAAATACTATTTGAAACATGTACACAATTACCTTAAAATCACTTATTTTATAATCAAACATTTTTAAGAGACCATTGTCTCTTGTTTTTATCACTGTAAAGCCTTTAGAACGAAAGCAGTGCTTCATGTATTGATGTCTGTTTATTCCCCCAGACAGCAGTCAGGATCCTTTTGTGTTTTGCTTGTTTCTGTGTTTGTTTGTTTTTACATAATCATAATAATTAAGTCAGATTGTGGTTTAAGACTTGACATTGACTTAACATAAAGAAAAAACAAAACCCAAGTGTTACAAATATCTACAGTATCCCAAACCACATTCCTCACATTCCCTCCTTGTCTCCATTCCCCTCTGACTCTCATTCACTTATTCCTTTCACAATAGGATGCACACAACTTCAGTCCAGTTGTTTCATTATTATTATTCTTAATATTAAAAGCATATTTTCTTAAGCATTTGCTTTAAGTGGCACCCTTTTATTAAATGAGGGACCATGTACAGTTGATCTTTAAATTTTTTACATGTGTTTTTTCCATATATTTTCTGTTTGTATTATCTGGTATAGACTGTCCCCTGTTTGGGATTCATTTTCTATGTCTGAGCACATGAGAAAACACAGAATAGAATGCTAGGAGATAGGGCACTGTGTCTTTAAATGCCATTTGAATATAAAATAATCTACACTAGAATCTGACTTAAAAGCTACCAATAAATAATGTATTTTTATTTTAAAATGAAAATTATGTGGTCCCAAGCTTGTTAGGTCATGACACACATAGGGGCTGAGTTATTCCCTTCAATTAAGGCTCCAGGTCAACCTCTGACGTTTTCATCCAGGAGGCTGAAAGAAAAAAAGTGGATGGAAAGAAAAGAGTAAGTCCTGATTTTCCTTTACATTTTCTACTCAATTCCTTTGTACCATTGTGTATACCAGAAAATTTAATTTTAGTTTTACAAAAGGATCTTAGATATAAATACTGATATGATGTTTGTAATAAAATTCTTTCACTAGCTCTAGATCAAAGCTAAACGTGAAAAAGATACAATTAAAAAATGAGTTTTGGTAGCTAAATTTTATATTTGAATAAGTTCTAAATACAAGACTACAGCTTCTGTTTTCACCATTTCAAACTTCTTAGAATTGATGCCTTTATGACAAAAGCTTCATGTGTGTTTGACCTCAAATCCTCACATTTGACTGACAGGCACTCTACTGACTTAACTATCCCCTGAGCCCTGTATTGCCTTTTTCTAAGTAAATCTGATATCGTTTTGTCTCAAAGACTGGAACATTTCTCCGTTACATTGAACACTAAAGAGTGAATGATTTGCTAAGATTTGCTGGACAAAACACCTTTGGACATTGAAATCTCATTATAGAGATGCGTTAGATCCTGATCTTGAAGTTTCCTTCTTCTTAACAGAAAAGTATAGTATGTGGGGAATCATGAAATAGAAACATGCTAACTAGGTTTTACAGGTTAGAGTTAGTGGCTCCTGGGGTACTACATGCCTTTCAGGTCTTAAGAAACTGAAGCATTCCCACGGGAGTGGTGGTGGGGATAGAGGTGAAGCATTCAGGCAGGTTTGTGTTTCTCTGTATATTCCCTTAGTAGTCAAAGAAGCATGGAAGATTGACAGGACACATGGTCTTAGACATTAATCTTGTGAACTTGGTAAAATTAGCAAACATCATTGTATCCTGGCAATGACAACTGTACTGATCATGGCAATTGCCACTATATTCTGATAAAAGTATAAAAAGGCACATGAATTTCAATAAAATTCTTAAGGTCTCAATATTGCTGTGGCCCTCCAACTGGCCTAATTTAACTATTTGGGGACAGATCATGTGACTTTGGCCTGGTTAGTAAGCTTGGATATTTACAGTAGTAGAACAGCCTATAATGTTTCAAGTCTCTCTCAGTACTAATTTAGCCACTGTGAGCATCAAGTTTGGGATAATATACCAGCAGAAGGAGGAAGAAAGCTTCACATAATTTTTTTTTTTGGCATTTATCAAGTGTCAGCTCTGCATTCATTAGGGAAATGACATAGCTGTTGGAGACAATGAACAAATGGGAGAGAATTGGTTCTAGTATTCTTATCATAAACTCTTCAGGTTTGAAAAATGAAGAGCAAATTGACCTATTGTTTTCAAAGATAGAAATAGGAAAAATGGTTTTAGCAAATAAAAAATGTCTTGAGATATAAGTAAGATATACATAATACAAACAAAATCAGAGTACTCCACAAAATATGGGGGAATGTATCCCTGACATCACATATTTCAGTCTCTTATTTTAAATGTATTAATTATTCTACATCTTTCATATTTGTTTGAGTCAGAAAGCACATAAGCTTGACCAATAGACAATGTTGCTAATATTGATCCCTTTTGTAACTATGTATATATGTATTTTCATGTGAATACAGTTCAGGCACACATATTTGTGTGTAGATATGAAGAACAGAGGGGACATCTAGTGGCCTGTCTTGTGTGCTCATTTTCTGGAACTTTGTCAGTTATTCAGCTAAGCAATTCTCCTGACCCTTCCTGTATGAGTGAGTGAGGGATTACAGGCATGTACAGTACCACACCCTGCTTTTGACATGGATTCTGGTTATTTAAACTCAGGTCCTCACGCTTGCACAATAAATACAATCACTTACTTGACTGTCTCTATTGTCCAATAGTGATTCCTAAGTTACAAGTTTACTATTTTATGTAATATCATATCAGTTGATATTTATTTGATGGGTACCAACACGAGAACCCTCAAGTAAATTAACTCTTTTTATTTTCAGAAAATAGAATGGTGGAGAGATCACTGTTGGTAAAGTGGTTGGCATATGATCTGAGTTTGGATTTCCAGCACACATATATAAATATGAATGTGGTATATGTGTATGTAATCTCAGAAGATTAAGACTGGAGGATCCTGAGGATTGCTAGCCAACTAGCCTACCAGCCAGTGAATTCCTGGTTCAGTGAGACTCCGTCCCGAAAATAGAAATAAGCTAAAAAGCAATTGAAACAGACATCTAGTGCTGATCTCTGGCTTCTATAAATGTGCACACACACATACACATACACACACACACACACACACAAAGCTCATACCTCCAGATGTACAATAAAAAACATTCTACCTAGTTAAAGATGGAAAAATAGATTTTCCTAATAATACCTTAACTATTTTAATCATAAGAATTTCAGTTATGTATGTCCTATCCTCACCGCCAGACTATATTTAAGTACTGTACTCTTCCTTGTAGTAAAATCCTGTATACACAGTACTTTCAAGTCTTGAGTTTCTCAAGTGGTTTAGTAAGAATTCTATTCTATGGTATTACTTCTCCCTGCAAACACATTCTGACAGAGCATCTCTTCCTTTGAATTTCATTTCTTCCTCCAAGACCCTCATATTCTCAAATACAATTTCCAGTAAATATTTCAAATGCTTTTCTTAAAGCCACACAAAAACAAAGCAGCTCCCAACATGGACCAGTTATGGTGTGACTACACTGCTCTAGTAAGCATGTTCTTTTCCATCAGAAAGAGCCATTACATGGTATACTTAAACAGAATCTACTGTGACTAAAACCCTTAGAAAATTCATGCCACTGAGAAGAAACGATAGCATTTTAAACTTGAAATATTACAGCCTCTTTCTTGTTTGTTAAATAAAATTGATACAGTAGGTAGAAGGTATACTTGAAAGGATATCTCTGACAGTTAGGCACTAACTACTTATTTGCTTTTTAAAATTGTTGTGACTTTAAATAATTTGTGTGTTGTGTGTGTGTGTGTGTGTGTGTGTGTGTGTGTTTGGGAATGATCAACAAGGCAAAAATACCCAATGTTCTTATTTGTAGACAAAACGTCTGCAAAAATATAGAGTTACATTGTGTTGGCCTAGGCATGGTTTCTATTTTGAAGTATAGTTAATATATCCACTGAGATGCCATTGGAGAAAAATAGTTTTTGTTTGCAAATAAGTACTACCAATTGCAGATAGCTTCTTGGTTAGGCATGGTAGCCCATATCCTCTTCCCTGTTAATGCTGACGCATAGTCTGGTTTGAAACCTGTGCAAACCCTGTGAATGCTATCACAGATAATTCCATGTCTGCATCAGTCCTGCTCACACTGTTTCCTTGGACTAATTCATCACCTTTGGTTGTTATAAACTTTCGGTGTTCTTTGATCATAGCTTCCTGAGCTCTGAGTGGATGGATTTGATGAAAATATCCCATTTAGACTGAGTGTTTCAAAGTCTCTTGCTCTCATACAGAGAATTTTTATTTCTTACAAATGATTCTATTGACCTGTGATCTGTTATTTCCTTACTTTCCTGAACCTGCCTTTCAACTCTCAGGGGTGAAGGAGAAGAAGGAATGGGGAGAGGGACCCTGGGAGGGAGGCACTGGGAGGAGAGTGGGGCCTGTGATTGGAATGTAAAGTGAATAAAAAAATAGATAAATAAATAATAAATAAATTAGGGGAGACAAAAAGCAACTTCAAGTACTACAAACATTTCCAAATAGTTTTTTTGTGTGTGTGAGATATGGAGTTTTACTTGAGTATTGTGCTTGCTTATAGACTTATATTTTTCAACACCTAGTTAATAAGAGTACTTAAATGCTTTAACCTCCCTTCTAGCCCACCACTCATCAGAGGTTGTGGAAAGGAAAGGTTAATAGGGCAAAAGAGGATGTGGATCTGTTAAGAGATAGTTCTTTGGAGTGAATCTAATCTGCCTTGTCAGGATATCAGCAGTTCAATTCACATGAAACAGCAGCAGTAGCTCAATCCACACTCAAAAACACCATTCGTGAGTCTGCAATTGCAGTTCAATCCTGATGAAAGTGAAAGGCTCAGCCAATCAGTCTGAGTCTGGGAGAGCAGCAAGAAAACTCCAGAACTCCATTGGAAGTTCTTTGGTGCATTTCTCTCTCCAACAATGATCAGCAAAGAATGGCAAGTCAACACAATATCACAGTGTCATCACTGTCTGTTGAGTCATATTTATACTCTTTTTAAACATCATATGTTCTTTCAAGTGTCCACTCTAGTAAAACATCATGTGCCCTTTTTCTAGGCAGCTACCAAAAACACAACATGTGTCTGTTCTCAACAAAATATCCTCACATATGTCTGTTTTAGCAGTAACATTGACCTTTTATGAGAAATCATAAGACAGTTTCCAAAAAAATATCACATGACACAACTAAGTCTCCAAAGAAACAAGAAATGTCTATTTCACTTGCCAAGTGAGAAAAGGTTATATGTTTGAGCCATGCTGCCTCCTAATAATCAGTAACTGATTTGTGGGAGAGCAAGAGAGCAAGAGAGAGAGAGAGAGAGAGACAGAGAAAGACAGAGAGAGACAGAGAGAGATTGATAGAGAGACAGATGATAGATGTATTACTGATATATAGAGATAGATGGATGGATGGATAGATAGATAGATAGAGAGAGAGAGAGAGATAGATAGATAGATAGATAGATAGATAGATAGATAGATAGATGATAGAATGTCTTAATTTTGGTTTTAGTGCTGTGATGAGATACCATGACCAAGTAAATTCTTATAAAGGCAAATTTCCTTTAGGACTGACTTACGGTTTCAGGGTTTAGTATTATCATCATACCAGGAAGCCTGGCAGAAGGTTGTGGAGTTGGAGGAGCTGAGAGCTCTACATCTTGTTCCAAATGCATATAGGAGAAGACTGGCTTCCTGGGAGCTAGGATGAAGATCTCAAAGCCCATGCCCCCAATGACACACTTCCTACAACGAAGTCACATCTCCTAATAGTGCCACTCCATGTACCAATCATGTTAAAACCACCACATTTCACTCCTTGGGCCCCCTCAACTTATTCAAAGACATGAGTCTATGGGGGCCATACCTACTCAAACCATGATACAAATACATTTAGTCCAACTTCCATAGTCCCCATAGTCTAGATCAGTCTCAACAATGTTAAAAGTCAAAGTTCAAAGTATCTTCTGAGTTTCATCTGATCACTTAGCTGTAATCTCCAAAGCAAGACAGGAAGCCAGCTAGGCTTTGTCAGATGTCAAAGCAGTCTTCAGAACCCCAACTCCTTTTTCATCTTTGTTGACTGTAACAAACTTCTTTCTGTTGGGCTGGTCCCCCTTCCTATTAGCAGCTTTCCTTGGCATCTTAAACATCTTGGAGTCACCAAGGTAACTTCAAGTTCCAATGTCTAGTATCCATACATGATCTTCTGGGCTCTTCAAAATTGGCTCGGGTCACATCTCCAGCTCGGCCCTCTGTAGCATTCTAGTCTTTAGTTGACTCTAATCCTTTGCTGGTTCTGTTCTGGTGGTCATCCCTTAGTATTGGCATCTCAAATACACTGGAGTCTTCATCTACATCAAGGCTTCACCAATAGCCTCTCTTCATGGTGCCAAGCCTATATTTCTTTGCAACCCCTTCAGTCCTGGGCTGTCAATTGCAACTGAGGATGTACCTTCAGCAGTGCCCTTCCCTGGCCTCTCACAGTGCTAAACCTCATCTTCTCTCCATGTCCCCTTCATACATACCATCAAAACCAGTACCATCTGAGTGATTCTTACACATTACCAAGTCCAGGTAATATAGCACAAGGTACAATCTTGCTATGTCTGTAACATAGCTTCTTTGTGCTCTCAGAAAATACTTCCCAGACATTTCCTTAGTGATGCTAGTCTCTTCTTAATCACAGGTAATTTCTTAGCTCTACCTAATGAGCATCAGTTGTCCCAGTAGTCCCTTCTATTCTTGCCTCTAAAGCCAGAGCCACAAGGCCAATGCTGATAAGTTCTGCTGCTTTCTGGAGATGGATCATGCCCCACTTATTCTATTACCAGCTTTCTGTTTTCCAGTCCCCCCAAAGTCTAAGCTTAGCTATCATGGAACTTGCTCTGTAGACCTGCACAGCTCTGTCTTCTAAATGCTGGGATTAAAAGCATATACCATCATGCCTAGATTTAAGCTTTTGTTCACCTAGAACTTGCTCTATCCCAGGCTGTTCTTGAACTCAGAGATCTGCTTGGCTTTGTCTCCTGGGATTAAAGGTATGTACCACTATATATGGGCCAAAGATTAGCCAGGTAGGATCTTGCCCCAAAGTCACCACTCCTTTAATCTGTTTATTTCCTTGAACATAGGATTCAGCTCCATTTCACTTCCTAATGCTAGTTTATTACTTGAATCGTACATTAAATATTTTCCTTTCTCAGCTTGCTCCTTTTCATTAAAACACTCTTTATAAAAAAGTTGACTCAGACAGATACAGACATCCAGAGCCAAACAGTGGATGGAGCTTGAGGACTCTTAAAGAAGAATAGGTGGAAGGATTGCGGGCCCTAAGGAGATAGGAACTGCACAGGAAGAGCAACAGAGTAAACGAACCTGAACCCTTGGAGCTCTGAGAGACTGAATCACCAACCGCGGAGCATAGGTAGTCTACACAGATCTACCTCCATGGGCTGAACCTAGGCCTCCCTGCACATATGTTGTAAATGTGCAGCTTGGTTTTCATGTAGGTCTCAAACATCTGGAGTGGGGGCTATCCCAAAACATGCAGCCTGTATATGGAGTATGGTCTTCTAAAAAAAAACAAAAACAAAAACAAAAACAAAAACAAAAAAAAACAGTTGTTCAGTTATTCATGGAATATTATTTTTTTATATCTCTTGTATTCAGTTTGCAACTACTTCATTGAGAATTTTTGTATGTATATTCATGAGGGATACTGGACTATAACTTATATATTTTTGTTGGGTTTACACTTGATTTCACTATTTCAATATTATTTGCTTTGTGAAGGAGCTTATTGTGGTTCTGAATTTTTTTAAACATAACTCAAAAAGTATTGCTTGTTTGAAGGCTCTAGAGAATTCTTGTATAAGTATATCTGACCCTTGGTATTTTGCTTGTTTGTTTCTTTTCATTTTATTCTGTTTGAATGCTTTTTAAATTTTTTTGATTTGCTGAAAATAAAAAAAAAAAAAAAGTTCTTTCATAATCACACAATGGAATTTATATCAGGCTGTTTTGAGACATCCTTTGTCAACGTAATCTAAATCCCTTCACTTTAGCTTCAGGTAGACTCTTCGAATAATGGCAAAAAGCAGCCATGTTCTTCATTAAAATATCACAAAAACATTCGCTACAGCACATTCTAAAATTCTTCTCCAATGAAATTCCTTGAGTCAGGCTTGTGCAGTTCAAAACACTCTCAGCAGTAAAGTCTTCCATATTCCTTCTAGGATAGACCATTTAGCCCCACTTAAAGCATTCCACTTTGCAAATCCAAAGTCCCCAAATCCACACTCTTCCAAACAAAAATAGGATCAAGCCTACCAAAGCAATACCCCAGTTCCTGATATCAACTTCTGTCTTCGTTTGGGTTTCAATGCTGTGATGAGACACCATGACCAAGGAAATTCTTATAAAGGCAATCATTTCTTTGAGCCTGACTTATAGTTTCAGAAGTTTAGTGCATTATCATCATACCAGGAAATGTGGCATCATCCAGAAAGTTGTGGGGCTGGAGGAGTTGCGAGCTCTATATCTTGTGCCAAAGGGAAACAGGAGAAAAGTGGTTTCCAAGGAGCTAGAATGAGCGTCTTAAAACCATGCCCACAATGACACACTTCCTCCAACAAGGCCACACCTGCTAATAGTGTCTCTCCTTGTGCCAAACATATCAAATCATCACAGATAGACAGGCCATGATAGATGATGAGATAGATAGATAGATAGATAGATAGATAGATAGATAGATGTGGGTTTTCAAGTTCAGTGACACACCAAACAGCCTCTATCCCAACATCGAAAACAAGGTACTCTACAGACTATGGAAAGAGGAACCTGGACATCAATCCAGCCACAAAGCTGTCCACCTACAATCTGTCCTGCCTGGGAGATGTGCTAAGGCAATAGTCGCACAGAACTTGTGGGAGTAGCTAACCAATGCCTGGTCTAATTTGAGGTCCATGCCACAAATGTAAGCCTATGTCCTACACTGCCTGGATGACCAGGAACTACAGACTGGATTCCCAGAAACCTAGGATAGAACCAATTATGACTGTAAAAATAAAGAGCCCAACAGGACCCACGCCCACACTCAAGCTACAGCCCAGCAATTCATATTTATTTCAGGTGCCAAATAGAAATGTTATTGATGATGGCATTCTATCAAAAGAGTACTATGTAATAAATGACAGTACTGTTCATTATTTCTAGAAAGATCTTATAATACTAAATAAATAAATTACTACATAATATTTTAAGTAGTTTTATTGTTTTCAAACTTCATACATGAGTACAGGGTCTTTATCACTTCAACCCTATTTCTTTATTTCAATCTCTTCCCATGACCCTCTTCACAAAATCATGGTCTCTTGTGTTATTGCTATCATTGCTATTATATGTATATGCAAAATTCATGCACACTTGTATAATCTAGTGAGTCTACTTAGTTTTGCTCAAATGTACAAATGTCTAGGGATGATGACTTGAGATTGAATAACCTATGTGGGCAGACCTCCATGGAAGAAAGTGATTCTCTCTCTCTCACTCAGCAGCCATTGACAACTTGTATCTCCTTTCCTGTTAGCATTAGCTTATTAACTGGTGTTATCATTATACTGTTCTTTGTCAGTCAATCATATTGTTGAAAGTGTATGGGTCTATTATTACCATGTCTAGGGGATCTTCTCAGCAGACATCCTAGGTCCCTGGCTCTTACAATCTTTCTGCTCCTTCTACTGTGATTTTTTTCCTGAGCTATATTTTGACCAATTATATAGTTTCCAATAGTCTCCATTATTACAAAAGAAGGAAGAGGAGGAGGATGGAGGAAGAACAAGATGAGGAGGAGGAGAAGAAGAAGAAATAAAAGAAGAAGAAGAAGAGCAAAAACACCAAGAAGAAGCAGCTTTGATGGGTATGTGAATATGTGAAAGCTTCATTTAACTGTAGGTATAAAATAATCACTTAAGAAACTTGTTCACTTCTGGGTATATATACCCAGACAATTCTATACGCTACCAAAATATATTTGTAGTCCCATATTTATTGTTTCATTTCTCGCTATAGCAAAAAAGTTGAATCAACCTAATTGTACTTAACAGATGAAAGGATATTGGAAAAATTGGCATTATACACATATACACAAAGAGATAGGTAATATTTAACTCTATAGAAAGATGCAGTTACAAAACGAAGAAAAATGGATGGTTTAGAATGCATACTTGTCATGAAAACTCAGAAAGAAAAAAAAACATGTTTTCCTTCCCATGTGGAATATAATCAATGATATATAAGCACACATGTGAACAGAATTACATGTGGATAGAGTAAAGAATATTGAAAGAGGAAAAGAAAGGATAAATATTAGTGGATGAGAAAGGACTGAATGCAGGCAATAAATGTGAGTTATGAAAGAAAGTATAAAACTAATTGCTTTTTATTTCTAACTCTGTATTTTTTAATTTTGGGTGATAGTTAAGTATATAAAAATATACAGCTTCTGTTCCCATTTGATTTTCAATTTTTTATTGGTTATTTTATTTTATTTGGTCATTTCAAATGTTATCCCCCTTCCGGTTTCCCTCCGAAAACCCCCTACCCAATTCCCCTTCCTCCTCCTTCTATGAGAGTGCTCCTACACACACATCCATTCCCACCTCACCACCCTGGCATTCCCCCTGACCTGGAGCATGGAGCCTTCACAGAACCAAGAGCCTCTCCTCTCATTGATGCCAGATAAGGCCATCCTCTGCTACTTATGCAGCTGGAGCCATGGGTCCCTCCATGTGTACTCTTTGGTTGGTGATTTAATCCCTGGGAGCTCTAGGCAGTGTGGTAGGGTGATATTGTTGTTCTTCCTATGGGGTTGCAAACCCCTTCAGCTCCTTCAGTCCATCTCCTAAATCCTCTATTGGGGTCCCTGTGCTCAGTCCAATGTTTGGCTGCAAGCATCCATATCTGTATCGGTAAGGATATGGCCTCTCAGGAGACATCCATATCAGGCTTCTGTCAGCAAGCACTTCTTGGTGTCAGCAATAGTCACTGTATTTGGTGGCTGCATATGGGATGGGTCCCTAGATGGGACAATCTTTCCTTCAGTCTATGCTCTCAGCAGTTAAGAGCACTGACTGCTCTTTCAGAGGTCCTGAATTCAATTCCTAGCAACTACATGGTGGCTCATGACCATCTGTAATGGGATCTGATGAAGTCTTCTGGTGTATTTGAAGACAGCAACAGTGTACTCATTAAAATAAATAAATACATCTTAAAAAATCTGTTCCCAATTTTTATTCTAACTATATAGTTTCAGAGATGTATAGACTTTGGATCTAAATAATTTTGGTGTGAGATATTTTTACTTATGTTCAGGATTTCTAATAATAAATATTATAAACATTTTCACAAATCAAAAATTATATTGATTTAGGAATCTGGTAGTTATAGGTTCAGGTAGTTATAGGTTCATCTCTTAGGTCTGCCTTCTTTCAGCCTTAGTTGTTGGCTAGGATTTCAGTAGTAGATATAAATTCCTTCCTGTTGAGTGGATTTTCAGTGCAAATAAACACCTGCTCAAGTTGGCATCCATAATTGTCCAATATATATTATTTTTTGAAAGCAAAAATGGTAAAAAGAAAAATCATGCTGATGTTGATCAAATGAAATCTATAATTAAATAACAGAAATGATTATAGTAGATAAATATAGATATTTTCAAAATTGCTACCCTATGATAAAGAAGTATAAATAGGTTGCCATTATATTTTTATTTATAAATAAAAACTGTCTTGATGATATACCGCCAGACACAGAAAAAAATTTTTATTCAACACATCTTTCTGCTTACAGGTTTTTCTCAGACAAACTTAAACAACTTTGTTTCTATAGCAGTAAATTAAAGGGCTCAACATGGGAGCTACAGTGGTAGAAAAGAAAAGATTATTCTCCTCTCCCATAAATGCATCTGAGGAGGTTTTCAGACACATAAATATCCCAGAGCCAAAGAACAGAGAAACAGCAATGAGAACTAAAAGTCCTAAATGCTTTCCAGTATTCGTCAGTAGTCTTTATTTGAAGGATGCTAACACAATGACTCTAAAAGAGATGAAGATAATGGTAGTAGGTGCGATACTTTTCCCAGTACAAAGAACACCTCTATCTCATTGTCATAGCTGCTAAATCAGGAGAGTTTTAGCAACCACAAAAATAGTGATTGATTGTGTTTCTCTCAAAGAAGGTTAGTGTCAGCATGGAGCCAATGTAGATCAGGGCACCAGAAAACACCATCAAGTATGAAACACCCTAGGGACAAGGCAATGTTGTTCAGGTGTGAATTGAAGATATCCACATAGTGATCATGGGTCAGTGCCATAAGAACCTAGCTCTGATGACAAATAAGCAAAAGAAGGAGCACTGTGTCATACATCCAATGTAAGGAATAAACGCCCGTTCTTGGTACAGAGACAATCAGCATTTTGTGTATGATTTCACAAGAACAACAAAACAGAACCCTACAAAGAATACAGTAAAGAGGAAATACTACATGCTAGTGTGAAGGTGACAATTAAACAAAATTAGAAGGATCCAAGTCAGATGCCCAGCATAGTTAGCATATACATTTATAAAAAGAGGAAAAATAGGGAAACTTGGAGACCAGGTTCATTGGGTAACTGCTAGAATGATTTATGTTATCAAATAGTCATTATGCAAACCCATTATTTAAGAAATCTATGGAAACATAAAATAAGTGTGACATTAGATGACAAAGGAGATCTTATGGGAATAGCTGTCTTCACAGCATGGAGGTATATGTTATGAATTTCTGAAAATAAACACCTTTAATTACAGAACATGCTTCTCATAATACTGACAGGCATAATCTTCCTTGTGTTATAGTCCTAAACTCAATATGTCAGAAAACAGCAGGATCCTACAGAACTAGGATCCATGCTGTAAATTCTGACATAACTAGGAAAAGTGGGGGAGGGGTGTAGTCTGGGCTCTCGTACAGAATCAAACCTGCCCTTATCTCATCATTTACTCATCTTTTCATACTCTCTCAGATACAGAAAGAAACTTTATTATCCCCTTGCTAAAATCCCATACAGATAGCATTCTCGTGGAACTGAAACCATAAATAATGCTTCCAATCTGAAACAAAAGAACCAGAGCCTGAGAATGTTTAAGATATGGCCTTTTGTGCTAGAACACTCAAAATCAAAGAGTGTGTGAGATCTTTCATAGAGAGGTAACTCCATGATGAAGACACTGAGGCCATTGTTTGCACTATTCACTGAGCAGGCACAAACTTACATACAGGGACATGTATCTAGTTTCACCAGAATTAGTCTTAGAGTTAATTATTAAGTCAATGATTTTTTACGAATTCAACTAAATTTATTGGGAAAAAATTTGTAGGGAAAAAGAATATATTCAGTAAAGTGAGTCTTATTTAGGACACTGGAGATCCTGGGTTTCATGTTTAGCACAACAGAAAAATGAAATTTCATAGAGTTTTTTTGATATTCTATTAATTTAGCTTTTTTCATATTCATGTAGAATTGTGTAATTAATTATCTTTAATCATGGTTAACATAAATCAAAAATCAATAGTAGCCAACAACGCAAACCTAAAGATTTAAATAATATTAATAACAAACTAAAAATAAATCAATAAATAAATCCACAAAGAGAATAACAAGTTGGATGAAAGAAACAAAATACAGCAAAAAAGGTACAAAACTTGGTCCTGCTGGGTCTTTATTATCAATAAGCAAATGAGAAGCACTGACTCTTCAAAATGATTTATAGTAACTGAACTCATTTTTAAGTGATGCACATATAATGTATTGACCAGAAACTTAATTCATTTTCAAAACAAAACACTGAAAGTTAGTAAAAAATTGTCCTATATTAGAAAACTTTTCAAAACCAATTTGTGCTCCTCATATAGTCTAGGATATGTGAATTTCCAGTGGTTAACTTATCAGTGTATCCAAGAAAAGTGGTCTTTCTTTTCCTATCAGTTAACAAGTACTAATCACTCCTTGGCTAAGGGATTGTATGGCCTGCTCCTCATGCTGGATTTGGTCTGGCTTACATTAGCATAGTTTTTGTGCATACTGTGGATGCATAAGTGTAATAAACTGTCCTACTGTATCAAGATTTATTTATTTATTTACTTACTTACTTGTTTACTTATTCATTTATTAGTCATCCACTACTTCTGGTTCTTATCCTAATTCTGGCCTCCCTTCTGAAATTATCTCTGCATCTTAGGATACAAATTGTGTTGTGTATGTTCTCCTTCAGCTGAGTATTCCAGTTTCTTATTCTTTACGTGTAGGCCAGTTGTGGGTGTCTGTGTTATTCCTAATGCAAATAGAAATGTCTCAGATGAGGGTGAAGGTATGTATGATCCTCTAAGATATCTAACATTACATGTGCTAGATTAAAAATAAAATTAAGTTGATCGAAAAATTAAAGAAAAAGGAAATGTCCTGCAGCAAAAATCAAAAAGGAGCCTAAGTTGCTAAGCTACACTTGTCACAATAAACAAGTCAAAACCTGTGAAACTAAGACAAAGGAGAAAATTGCATGATGACAAATGTGTTCAGTTCTCTCTGTGACTGTATGTGTGTGGAAGCCAAGAGCGAGAGCATCACATCCCAGTGGAGCTGGAGAAACAGGCCTTTGCATGATGCCTAGAGTCTTAAGTAGATCCTGCAAACTCCAGTCCTCATAAGGTCCTACCTAGTGTACTCACCTGCTGAGCAGTCTGTCTAGTTCCTAAAAAGTGTATCTGAAAAAAACATTTCAATAGAGTGAAATCACAACTCATATAGCGGTAGAAAATGAATATGATTAATTTACTAAATTAATACTGAATCTCGGGATATATGAGAAACAAAGAAATAAACAAACAAACAAAAAACAAACAAACTCAGAATGAAGACAACTAATCCAATTCAAAAATTATCAAAAGATTTCAGTAGACATTTCTTCAAGAAATATATATAAATTTTCAAGGCTTTCATAAAAGATGACCAGAATCACTATCAGGGAAAAATAAATCAAAAACACATTTGACAATCCACCTCAAAACCATAGCAGCAGGAAAATAACAAAACAATAACAAATTAAAAAAATAAAAAATACAAGGGTCTAGGACCACCTGCCCAGGGAATGATACTACAAACAGTGTGTTAGATCCTGCTACATCAATTCAGAGGACAGTTCCCACACCAGAGTCACTCCACAGGCCAGTTTTATCAGAAATATTCAGGTGACTCTCGACTGTACAGAGTTGTTGGTTTACTCTAAGCAGAATACTACTTGTACAATGTAAACATTTTTATCTTGTGAAAAATTTCTTTTCAAGCAAATTTTTTTCTGGTTTTAATATATAAATATTAAACTTTACAAATTCTTTCTGTCTCTTGGTGCCTCTATCTCTTCCTCTGACTATTTTCTGTTTGTCTCTTGCATATATGCAGACAAATTTTTTATCTTTCCAAACAATTGTCAAAACACTTGTTCATATGTGAAGTTAAGTACATAAAATATAAGTAATATATTGATGTGTTAGTTGAAAACTGCAGAAAATGTAAAAAAAATTCACAGAAAATTTCCAATTCTTATGACTTGTAATTGGACAATGGTAGCAACTAAAAAAAAAAAATATAAAAATAATAATAATTAAAATAAATGTTGAAAATAAATTTTACATAGGGATGTTTAGAAATTCACACACTTGTAGTCAATGAAAGGAATGTAAAATGGTGTATATCTATACAATAAGGTACAACAATTCAGCAGATCCTCATCTGAGAATACACTTAAAGGACTTAGAAAGAAATTCTAAGACACATTCGTCCATATTCCAATTAGCATATTTGTAAGATAAAAAGCATGGAAGCTATCAAAATGTCACTCATCAAATTCATACATAAATTTTAATGCATTTTGTAGCCCTTAAAAAAGAAAAACATATAATTATTATGTAACATGAATAAACTGTGAATGTATTTTGCTGGCAATAGTATTATAGTCCAAAGATAAAAAATGCTACCAACTAATTTAAATGAGGTATTTCTAATAGACATTAATATTTTCAGAAAAAAATAGATGAATAAGTAAGGAGAAAAATTGATAGTATGCATAAAACTAAAAATTCTTCAGTATAATAATAATAGTTGCACAGTATTAAAATGTATTCACTAAGACTAAACAGTCCATTAGAAGTGATTAAGAATCTCCTTTTTTTTTTTTTTTTTTTTTTTTTTTTTCTTTTTCGAGACAGGGTTTCTCTGTGTAGTCCGGGCTGTCCTGGAACTCGCTCGGTAGACCAGGCTGGCCTCGAACTCAGAAATCCGCCTGCCTCTGCCTCCCAAGTGCTGGGATTAAAGGCGTGCGCCACCACCGCCCGGCTGATTAAGAATCTTCTAACCCCATCCCCTTCTTTCTTTCACAAATACTCAAGGAAATCTCTTTCTCTCTAAATCCTCTGATTAAGCTGTCCAGAACATCTGGCAGGCAATTTTTATATTCCTTCCCACCTTCCATTTCTAATTCTTCAGTCTCATTCCCAGACCTGTAGTAGACCACTTACAGTGGCATATCTTCTCTCTCTTCCTCCATTCACTGTACACTTTATAGACCCTTACGGCAGAGACAGCTTCCCTCATTCCTATGGATCTTCTCAGCACTATTTCCTGCCCTTCGAGCCCATCCTCATTCACCAATGACTAAAATCAAATAGCTCCCAATACCTAGAAACAAGTTGGATTACAGAATCCTAGTGGTCATACATGGCAAAGACACAAAAGTACTCCATACCGAGCAACCCGCAGTCACCACATGCTCCTAAGATCCAGATAGGACAACAAAACTCAAGAATCAGAAAATGAAACCAACAAAGCCAAGACCATAAATGAACACGTAGAATTACAATCATCCCAAACCCAGATGACTAGACACCAGGGAAAAATACAATCAACAACAGCCAGTACAATATGTCCCCACTAGAGCCCAATAACTATACTATAGTAGGCCCTGAGAAATGCAGCATATCTGAAGCACAAGGAGAAGCCTTTAATATAGCTATGATGAGTATGTCCAAAGACCTCAAACAGGATGTTAATAAATCTATTAATGAAGTCTATGAAAACATAGTGGAATGATGTGGGAAAAGGGGGGCCACAGCAGAGGAATCCTGGAAAGTCTAAGGTTCCAGAGGCTGGAAGCTTTAGCAACGGCAGGCCCCAATGATACGAGGAAGTCCTTGGTTCCAAAAGGGTTTATTTTCATGATGGGTGGTGGATGGATCTGTTTGTACCCACCCACCCACCCCCGAAACTCAGGGCAGACCTGAGTTAAATAGGGAGGGAGAAGTGGGAAGGGTCTGGGAGAAATGCTTAATTGGCTCCGCCCTCTGGCCTTCATTAGTATGTAAATCTCTAGGGCCTGAGGCCTATAGTTACACCCTCTACCTGTGCACTTTGGGAGGGGCTGTAATGGCCTACGTGACTGAACAATGTAGGTCCATGGAGATTAGACTGCTTGTGAGGATCCTGGGTTGTGGGGACACCGGAACTCCTGCCGTTTCTCTCGTGGAGTCTCGGGGTTCCAGGCCCATGCCCAGCCAAGAACCAGGATACCCTTAGGCAGTCCCACAGAATGAAATACTACTACTACTCATAATAATAATAACTATTCAGGATGTGAAACTGGAAATTGAATAAAAGCAAGAACAACAAACCCAAACAAATAAACAAAAACAAATTGAGGGAACCCAGGAAATAAAAAAAAAAAAAATATATATATATATATATATATATATTATAATATTATATATATAAGGAACTTGATCAGAAACCTCAGAGGTAAGCTTCACCAGCAGAATAAAAGAGAAAATTACAGGACTTAAAACATGATAGAAAAAATTGGACACCTCAATCAATGAAAATGTTAAATCTAATAAATAAATAAATAAATAAATAAATACAGGCACAAAATAGTCAGGAAATCCAGGAAACTATGAAAAGACAAAACCTAAAAATAATAAGAATATAGGAAGGAAAAGGAAACTCAGGTCAAAGACAGAGCATATTTTCACCAAAATCATAAAAGAAAATTTCCTAGCCTAAAGAAAGAGTTGCCTACAGAGGTTTAAGAAGCATATAAGTAGATCAAATACAGCCGGGCGGTGGTGGCGCACGCCTTTAATCCCAGCACTTGGGAGGCAGAGGCAGGCGGATTTCTGAGTTCGAGGCCAGCCTTGTCTACAGAGTGAGTTCCAGGACAGCCAGGGCTACACAGAGAAACCCTGTCTCGAAAAACCAAAAAAAATAAATAAATAAAAAAAGAAGATCAAATACAATGGAGCAGGAAAGAGAATTCCAATAGTATATAATAAATAAAACATTGAATGTCCAGAACTAAAGAAAGAATATTAAAAGCTGCAAGGTAAAAAGACCATGAAACATATAAAGACAGATCTATTAGAATAACACCTAACTTTTCACTGAAGACCCTAAAAGCCAGGAGAGCCTGGATAGATGTCCCAAAGACTCTGAGAGACCACAGATGCCAGCCCAGACTATTATACCCCTGAAAATTTTCAATCATAATAAATGGAGAATGAAAGATAGTACACAATAAAACCAAATTTAAGCACTATACATCTACAAATCCAACTCTACAGGAGACATTAGAAGAAAAACTTTTAATGTGAAGAGATTAAGTACACCCAAGTAATCTGAGATAAGTAATCTCAGATGAGCAGTTCTAAAAGTAGAGGAACCCACATGCCGACAAAATAACAGCAATCAATAAACAATGTTCGTTGATAGCTCTCAACATGAATGGACTCAATTCCACAATAAAAAGACACTGACTAACATATTAAAATGGAAACTGGATTCTTCCTTCTGCTGCATTCAAGACAGACCTCAACACAAGGAATCAATATTATTACAGGCTAAAAAGTTGGAAAACATATTCTAAGCAAATGGACCTCAAAACCAAGCTGATGTAATTATTGTAATAGATGACAAAATAGACTTTAAACAAGAACTAGCCTGAAGAGATAGAGAAATATATACTCATTAAAGAAAAATTCACCAAGAGGATATAACAGTTCTAAACATCTATGCAAGAATCACAAGGCAGCCAAGTTCACTAAAGAAGCACCAGTACAGCTAAAATTGCATACCGACCCACACAGAGATAGACACAAAGTCTATGGGTACTACCAACCAATATATGAATGAATTTAAAACTCATTATATGAGATGGAACTGGTTCCCCACACTGCTTGTGTGGCTAAGAACTTGAGACTAGATAGTCTAGAAATGTTAGGGAACCCATGTGTTATTGTCCTGCTAAAGGAATGCTACAACAAAATGAGTCCTAGTGACATTCCGTATACTCATTGATAAATGTCTTGCTCAGCCATCATCAAAGAAGGATCCTCCTAAATAAAGAGACTCATGGTTGGGCAATGTACAGACTGAGAAACCTTGAAACACTCAGTCCTAAATGGATGTCAACAACAGTTCCCTCCCTCACTGTCTAGAGAACCCTGGCAAGAGGAGGCAGAAACAGTTTAAGAAGCAAAAGCGGGTGGAGGACACCAAGGAAACAAGGCATTCTAAACAAGGCAGGACCAATATATTTGTACTGAAAGGGACTATGGCCTTTGGACAGAGCCTGGACATGCCCCACATCCCTAACTCCGAATCTATCTCCAATCAAGAACCACTCTTAAATAAAAGAAAAAAAATTTTTTTTCTCTACTGTATTAGAGAAACATAAAACCAATCTCAATGTCAGGCTTCATCGTCAGCATTAGATGCCAATCTAAAATGATCTTAATGGTATCTATCTATCTATCTATCTATCTATCTATCTATCTATCTATCATTTATCTATCTATATCCATCATTTACCAATCTCATAATGCTTTGGTTATTTTTTTTCTCTTACCATTTGTCTTTTGCTTATATACTATGGTTTCTCATTTGGTACTTTTGAGAGATTTCTGTGCATCCCAATGTGTATGTCTTTACCTCTGTATGTACTTCTTGTGATTTTTTTTCCTTTGGTCCCCTTTTCTCTGTTCAGTTGTTTGTTTTGTCCTATGCAGGTTTGTTCATTTATCTTTACTGTGTTTTTTTTTCTTTAAGATTCCTATTTGTTTTCTAATGAGCGAGAGCAAGAAAGGATGTGGGTTTGGGTAGATGGGGAGGTGAGAAGGGTCTGGGAAGAGTTGGAAAGGGGAGACTATAATCATAATATATAATATAAAATATATTTTTAATAAAAAATCAGCCTAATTGAGACAGTAACTTTTATGCAGTGTGTGAGTGAGTGTGTGTGTGTGTGTGTGTGTGTGTGTGTGTGTGTGTGTGTGTGTGTTTGTTCCACACTAAGCAATTACAAGCTCAGTATGGTGTCATGTGGCATGATTCTGAGCATGAGAGCATAAGAGATAAAGTGATAGCAGCTAATTCATTTTTATTCTTTTTATTTTTTGTTTAAGTCTACCACATCCAATTTATGCTGTGCATATATTCTTAAGTGTTTAATTTTTTCACTGAAACATGATCAACCTTTCAGGAGCCACCCCTTATACAAAACTGACTATCCCTCAGCTTTCAGGCTCCAACAGCTGGTTGGGTGTGAATAGGACTTCTCACCCACTTTCCCTCTCAATATTAAGATTGTGTCTGCCCTGGACTTATACAGTTCTTGGGCATGATGTCACAACTTTCTGGAATTAATATGTGTAATTGCCTGATATATCCATTGTCTCCTTGTGGTCAGTTACCACCACTGGATCATACTTTCTTTCTGCTGCTTCTGAGCTGATCCCTGAACATTGAGAGGAGAAATGTGATACAGTTGTCCCAGTAGGGCTGAGCACTTCATGGTCTCTTATGCTCTGCACCTTTACCACATGTGGCTTTCTGTGTCAATCACAGCACTTTTGTTAGGTTTCATAATTACCAATTTTGAATGAAAATACAAGTGTTAGTCATAGCACTTTTGATTGTGATTTGGAACAAGTCAAGGACATCCCTGAGTATCAGGATCAGCATCTATGGAGCTGGATGAAGCTCTCTTCTACTTTGGTTTCTGAATTTTCCTAGTTAGCACAAAGGTTGATAACATACCGAAAAGAAAACAATGTGCACCGTTCCTCCTGGGGCGATATATAGGTGGTGTGAATATCACTGATATTTGTCTATAGTTAACTTAATTCTGTCTGAGAGAGACTTTAAATCATGCAGATGACATCAGACTCCTCACTGAGGGAAGCAATGGCCTTGCTCTCAGAATGTAAATCTTTGCAGGGTGGGATTTCAATATGTAAAGGTACATATTTTGTACTTCAGAGCCCATCTTATGACCCAATCCTTTCTTTTTCTTTTTTTTTTTTTTTGTTTTTTTGTTTTAAAGATTTTTTTTTTTTATTTTATGTATGAGTACACACCAGAAGAGGGCATTTGATCCCATTACAGATGGCTGTGAGCTATCATTCGTAGCTGGGAATTGAACTCAGGACCTCTGGAAAAGCAGTCAGTGCTCTTAACCTCAGAGCCATCTCTCCAGCCTGAAACTTCTTACAGTAGATGGTATTTAATACAGAGATCCATGCAGAGAATAGGAGACTATAGAGTGTCCAACCATAAATGTGACATATTTATCACATTCCTTCCCCCAAAGCTCAAGGTACTTCATGGAAGAGGGAACTAACAGGTTATATGAGCCAATATAGCCTCAGAGAATTCTCAGAGAATTTAAAATGATTCAAGAATCTTAAAGAAAGACTTATTTTGTGTAAAATGCCAGGGCACACTTCATCATGGCAGGCAAACCCTGGCATCTTGAGTATCAGGAGGTAGCTGGCACATTATATGCATAGTCAAGAAGTAGCAAGAGATAAATGCTCTCACTCAGTGGGCCTCTTCCATTCTGAACAAGAAACAAGCAAGGGTAGGTCTTCCCATTTCTATTAACCCGGTATAAGCAATACCACACAGGCATTGCCAGATCCTATCCTAATCTAAATAATTCCTCACAAATGTACCTGGAACTTTGCCTCTTGATCATTCTAAATTCTATCAGATTGACAGACTACATTAACCATCACAGATAATGGCCTCATTTTGTAGCTTAGGTTGGCATCAAATTTATGATCTCATTGCTTCCACACACACAGTGTGCAAACTGTAGTCATGCACCATGTCAGGCTTTGTTTGCTTCTTTAACTCAGGATAATTATTTTCATATTTATCCACTATAAATATTTAATATTACTTGCCATTGTATGTGTAAATAAATTTTCTTCCCTTTTATGTCTCAGTACTATTCAACTATGTGAATGCATATAGTTTGATTTTTTCTTCTGTTGATGGCCTTTTGTGTTGTTGCCATCTTTCATGTCTCCCAAACAAGACTGCAACAAGCATCGAAATATACATTATTATATTCACATATAATTTAATTTCTCTCTGGTAAATATTATGGGTAGAACATCTTATTATATTCCAAGTAAACATTTAACTAGATATGAAGATCTAACTAATCTTCAAACCAAATTTGCTCTCCTACATTAAAAACCATGGTAACAAGACAGAAATGGAATCATCTCCAGCTGGGAGGTGAGGTACGGGGGAGGGTGGGTGGGAGTACACCAACGTGGAGGCAGGAGGAAGGGGGAAGGGATAGTGAGTTCCTGGGAGGGAGGGGGGGAAATGGGTAAGGAGAGAACATCTGAAATGTAAAAAAAATTTCCAATTAAAAAAAAAAAGAATTTGGAATTTCGCTGGGCAGTGGTGGCGCATGCCTGAGTCCCAGCACTTGGGAGGCAGAGGCAGGCGGATTTCTGAGTTCGAGGCCAGCCTGGTCTACAGAGTGAGTTCTAGGACAGCCAGGGCTACACAGAGAAACCCTGTCTCGAAAAAAAAACAAAACAAAAAAAAATGAATTTGGAATTTCTCAGAAAACCTTATGCCCTGAGAAGAAAAACTAGAACATCTAGAATGGAAACTCTTCTTTCCAGGAGCTATACAATGTGATTGAGACTGTGGTAGGTCATGGTATATGGGACACTCCTTGACCTAGACTTTTAAGATGTAAATATCCCAAGTCTGCTCTATATACTTTACCCTCACTACAGGACACAGATGAAGGACGTGAGGGAGTCAGTGGATCTCTTGTCTCTATTCCTTATGATGGCACATTGATTAAACCTCATTTTCTAACCTTTTAACTATATTAATTTGGCTGCCTCTAT
>JAJTUV010002467.1:0-169637 GCA_021653895.1 Mastomys natalensis
GGAGGTCTTTGCTTCCCTGGTATAGGCGGCCGAAGAATATGGCTGGCGCAGTGTCCTGCATAAACAAGCCTATTGCACATGCGTTGGCCTTAAGCCCCTCCCGAGAGGGCTTATGCTAATGAGGCTCGAGCCCTAACCAATCATGGGGCTTATGCTAATGAGGTATTGGCCCTAACCAATCCTGAGAGAACAGGCCGCCAGACCCGCCCCCTTGGAAGGGTATATAAGCAGTGCATTTCAGCTGCTTGAGGTTCCCCATTCGATGTATGAAGATTGTTCCTAAAAGAGCTGTGAAGAAGGACCCAGCGTTGTCTGGAATAAAAGAGCTGTGAAGAAAGGACCAACATCTGCTGTCACCTGTGTTTCGGATCTTAGCCAATCTGACTGGTGTGAGCTGGAATCTCAGTGTTGTTTTCATTTGCATTTCCCTGATGACTAGGGATGCTGAGCACTTCTTTAGATGTTTCTCAATCATTCGAGTTTCCTCAGTTGAGAGTTCTTTGTTCAACTCTCTACCCCATTTTTTAATAGGGTTATTTGATGGTCTGGAATCTAGTTTCTTCAGTTCTTTGTATACCTTGGATATTAGCCCTCTATCAGATGTAAGGTTGGTGAAGATCTTTTCCCAGTCTGTTGGTTCCCGCTATGTCCTGTTGACCGTATCCTTTGCTTTACAGAAGCTTTGCAGTTTTATGAGATCCCATTTGTCAATTCTTGATCTTAGAGCATACGCCATTGGTGTTCTGTTCAGGAACTTTTCCCCTGTGCCCATATGATCAAGGCTTTTCCCTATTTTCTCTTCTATTAGTTTCAGTGTAGCTGGTTTATCCAAAACACAGGTGACAGCAGATGTTGGCGAGGATGTGGAGAAAGAGGAACACTCCTCCATTGTTGGTGGGATTGCAAGCTGTACAACCACTATGGAAAGCAGTCTGGCGATACCTCAGAAAATTGAACATGGTGTTACCTGAGGACCCAGCTATACCCCTCCTGGGTATATACCCAGAAGATATTTCAACATGCAACAGGGCCACATGCTCCACTATGTTTATAGCGGCCTTATCTATAATAGCCAGAAGCTGGAAAGAACCCAGATGTCCTTCAACAGAAGAATGGATACAGAAAATGTGGTACATTTACACAGTGGAGTACTACTCAGCCATTAAAAATAATGAGCTCATGAAATTCTTAGACAAATGGATGGAGCTAGAAAATATCATCCTGAGTGAGATGACCCAATCACAAAAGAACACACATGGTATGCACTCACTGATAAGCAGATATTAGCCCCAAAACACACAATACCTAAGATGCAACCATAAACCTCATGAAACTCAAGAAGAAGGAGGAAGACCAAAGTGAGGGTGCTTTTGTCCTTTTTAGAATGAGTTTCAAAAGATTCAACCAGAGCTCCCAGAATCTAAACCTCCAGCCTGAGAACAGACAGGGGCAAGCTGTCCTCTGAGAGGCTCTAACCAGCAGCTGACTCAGACAGATACAGACATCCAGAGCCAAACAGTGGATGGAGCTTGAGGACTCTTAAAGAAGAATAGGTGGAAGGATTGTGGGCCCTAAGGAGATAGGAACTGCACAGGAAGATCAACAGAGTAAACGAACCTGAACCCTTGGAGCTCTCAGAGACTGAATCACCAACCGTGGAGCATACCTAGTCTACACAGATCTACCTCCATGGGCTGAACCTAGGCCTCCCTGCACATATGTGGTAAATGTGCAGCTTGGTTTTCATGTAGGTCTCAAACATCTGGAGTGGGGGCTATCCCAAAACATGCAGCCTGTATATGGAGTATGGTCTTCTAAAAAAAACAGTTGTTCAGTTGTTCGTGGAATATTATTTTTTTATATCTCTTGTATTCAGTTTGCAACTACTTCATTGAGAATTTTTGTATGTATATTCATGAGGGATACTGGACTATAAATTATATATTTTTGTTGGGTTTATACTTGATTTCACTATTTCAATATTATTTGCTTTGTGAAGGAGCTTATTGTGGTTCTGAATTTTTTTAAACATAACTCAAAAAGTATTGCTTGTTTGAAGGCTCTATAGAATTCTTGTATAAGTATATCTGACACTTGGTATTTTGCTTGTTTGTTTCTTTTCATTTTATTCTGTTTGAATGCTTTTTAAATTTTTTTGATTTGCTGAAAATAAAAAAAAAAAAAAACAAACAAAAAAAAAAAAAAAAAAAAAAAGAAAACACATTCCCATATTTCTGTGTTTTTAAAAAGAAACCAAAATTTTCATTAGAGTATTCGATTCATCTTAAAATATTATCTGTATATTAAACATTTGTCACATGAATAGTAACTAAAGACACAGCAATGAGGATGACACGTGTGGTCCCTGAGTCCTTGGTTACTTATCTCCATCCACATTCCCTCTACCAACTCTTAGCCTCTTCAAGGCAGACTTCACTTCCTGGTTCCTCAGGGTGTAGATGAGGGGATTCAGTAATGGAGTGACAACAGTGTAAAATACAGCAACTGCTCCATCGAAGGGACTCTTGGATCCTGCTCGAAGGTAGATGAAAATACAGGGGACATAGTAGACTGTGACCACAGTGAGATGGGAGCCACAGGTGGAGAAGGCACGTCTCCTGCCATCAGCAGTGCGTATCTTCAGGATGGCATGAACTATGTTGGCATAGGAGAGCAGAATCAGCATGAAGCAACTGGCAGCCACTACCCCAATGTCCACAAAGGTCACCAGTTCATTGATTGTTGTATCAGCACAGGCCAGTCTCAACACTGCAGGAATGTCACAGAAGAAGTAATCCACTTCCTTGGGCCCACAGTAGGGCAATCGGAAGGTCAGAATGGCTTGAATAGACCCATGGATGGAGCCAGACACCCAAGCTCCAGCCACTAGGATTGTGCATAATTTCCCATTCATGAGCACAGGGTAGCGAAGAGGCTGGCATATTGCCAGGTACCTGTCATAGGCCATCAAAGTGTAGAGGAAGCACTGGGTGCTGCCTAGGAAGTGGAAAAAATATAGTTGAGCTACACAGCCACCAAATGCGATAGCCTTGCTGGCAGGAGTGAAATTTAATATAATTCGAGGAACAATGACTGAGGAGAGCCACATGTCCAGGAAAGAGAGCACACCCAGAAGAATGTACATGGGACGGGCATGCAGCTTGGGGTCAGCCCACACAGTGAGCAGGATGAGCAGATTCCCGAGCTGTGTCAGGATGTAAATGAGGAAGAAGACCAGGAAGAGGAAGGTTCTTAGATTTGGGGGGTGAGCCAAGCCCAGGAGAAGGAAATCTGTCACCACAGTGTCCAGTGATGTGTTTCTGTTTCTTCTCATGTCTTAGTCTGTTAAGATGAACCATGAAATCAGATAAGAGGAATGCACAGAGAAAGAAGGTAAGGCAATGTTTATGTCTGGGAATGGGAGCTTAAGAGTTAAACAGAGAACTTCTATAATTTGAAGGAAAGCATTTGCCATCTGACTAATTTAATTTTTGTTGCTGTGTCAAATTCCGTGAGAACAAGTACTTAGGGGAGGAAAGGTTCCTTTCCCTTTATGATCCCAGGTTACAATCAATCATGTGGAGAAAATCAAGGCAGGAAGTAGCTGGCACTTCCTCTGTCAAGTGCAGAGAAACAAAAGCACCCATGTTGAGGGTTTGCTTGCTTTCTAGCTTTCTCTACTTTTATACAGTTTATGACTTGTAGGAATGGTGTCTCTCACAGTGGGTTGGGTATTTCTGTACAATTAGCTATTAAGAAAATCTCTCCCAGACATGCCCAGGCCAACCTAATCTAGACAACCACTCAACTGAAATCCACTTTCAGGTTTTTGAGATTATGTCAAATTGATAGTTAAAATTAATCAGCATAGCATCAGTCACCTGAGTTGTTTGGCAAGACAACACTCCAGGGTCTGCTAGTTTTCAGATGTCTGGACATTGCTGGCAAACACTACACAGAATTATTGGAAAGTATGTAACAGAAAAATGCATAAATAATCAGATAATACCATACAATGGGTCTGCACCCCAAGGAGGAACCACAGAGAAATGAATTTCAGTGGTTTGGAGAAGTGTGAAACAATTGCTCCACAATTTTCATCTGTTTTATTCATTTCAAATTAATTGCTTCACAATGTCTGTACTGGATAGTTTTATGTCAACTTGACATAAGCTAGAGTCATCAGAGAGTAGGAAGCCTCAACTGAGAAATGTCTCCATAAGATATGGCTGTAAGCAAGCCTATAGGACATTTTCTAAACCAGTTATGGCCCCAGCCCATTGTGAGTGGTATCATCTATATGGGCTTGTGGTTCTGGGTTTTATAAGAAAGCAGGTTGAGCAAGTCATAACAAACAAGCTAGTAAGCAGCACCCCTCTATGGTCTCTGCATCAGCTCCTGCATCCAGGTTCCTGCCCTGTTTTAGTTCCTGTCCTGACCTCCTTCATGATGAATGGTGATGTGGAAGTATAAGCCAGATAAACCTTTTCCTCCCCAACTTACTTTTTGGTCATGGTGTTTCATTGAAGTAATAATAACCCTAAGACAATGTCTCTTTCTATGAGGACTCTACCAGGTCTTTTGTGACATGGTCCTGGGTATTTCTAAGTTTCTTCAGGGTTCTCAGGGCAGCATGCTTTTGGACCCATGAATACATGGATCCATTGTAATACCTCTTTTTCCTCAACATTCACTTTGGCTGCTACCTCCTTGGTGAGAGTTCCTCCAGCCTTTGAAGGGATAAGAACTCCTATTACGAAAGGTGATTGCAGTACAATTTAAAGGTATCATCTGCTTAAATGTTTACATTTTTCTTCTATTGTAGCTGTAATCGACTTCAGAGCAAGGACCAAATCTATTTTGTTCTTTGATATAGCTGTAGCAACTGCCCTATTGCTTGGCAACTGGAAGGTAATTGAGAAATATCTGTTGGCCATTTGACCAGGTATGTGACTAATGCCTCTTCTGTTGATGCTGTGAGTACAGTGACCATTGTGCCTCATAAAATCATATTTTATACCTGAAATATACACGGTATATGACACTTCTCATACTTTGTGCTGCAGATTGGACTGTAGGAGAAGTACTTCAAGCAATGTGAATCCATGTTTAATATAAAAAAGCCCAAGCTTCCTGTTTGCTCAGGAATATTGTATTCACTTATTAAATGACACAAGGAGTCCATTGGTTTGAATTATGTGGATCATTATAGGATCTGATCTTTAGTACCTGTATTACTTACATTTTCTGTTGCTGTGAATAAAATACCCTGGCAACAGCAATTTTAGAAAAGAAGGGTTTGCTAGGCATGGTGGCACACATTTTTAATCCTAGCATGTGGGAAACAGAGGCAGGCATATCTCTGTAGGTCTAGACCAGCCTGGTCTACATTGTGAATTCCAGGACAACATAGTGAACACCTCTAACAAAAAAAATAAAAGTTTTATTGGCTTATCATTTAAGTATAATTCATCATGCTTCAGACATGTACTAGTTTCTTTTCCTATGTGATAAATCACTGTGGCCAAGGCAATTTATAGAAGGAAGGGTTTATCTGCGCTTACACAGTTCCAGAGGGTTAGAGTCCATCCCATCAAAGCATGGGAGCATGGCGGCAGGCAGCAAGTTGAGAGCTTACATCTTAGACTGCAAGCAGGAAACAGAGAGCAACTGGAAATGGCAATAGCCTTTTAAAAATTTTATTTTTTTATTCTTTTTTATTTTTGAGACAGGGTCTTACTATAAAGCTTTGGCCATCCCTGAACTCACTATGTAGACCAGGGCTGTTCTTGAACTCAGAGATCCATCTGCCTCTGCCTCCCAAGTTCTGGGATCAAAGCCATGTGCCACAACCACCACCTGGCCTTCTCTCTTTCTTTATTTCACTTTTGCAGTGCTGTGGATGGAACCCAGGACTTTGAAATGCTCAACAAGTGTCCAGCAAGTGCTCTACCATTGAGCTACACCCCTGGTTCCCTTTGCCTTTTGGAGAGGATGATGTGATCTAGTTATCTTGTCAAGGTTGGTCTCAAACTCCGGAGCTCAAGTTGTCTTCCTACTTTGGTCTCTGGAATAGCTGGGGCTACAGAAATATACCACTGTGTCCTGTTACTACTTTAACTAACTAACTAACTAACTAACTAACTAACTAACTAACTAACTGTGTTTTTTGAGTTATTTATCATGTGTGCCACATCTTATTAATGAAGGTTTTTTTTTTCTCACAAAGTTTTGCTTTTTTCCCATGATGGTGTTTTAAGTACTTTTTGGTTCTTTGAGACTGAGTCTCATTATGTAGCCCAGACTCATCAGGGATTTGTGATCATCTTGCCTTAGTCTCCCAAGTGCTGTGATTACAGGCATGGATCACCATACCTAGCTAAAATTACTTTTACTGTATATATTTCAGGTATACAATATGATTTTATGAGGCACGATGGTCACTGTACTCCAGCAAATTAATATGCCCACTACCTCACACAATATCCTTTCCTGCAGAGAGAACAGTTCACATACACACATTGTTGAAGTGAACACAATCAGGAATAACCACCAAATTCTAGACTAAACTAATAAAAGTTAACTAGAATCCAGTGGTGGTGGCACATGCCTTAAATGCCAGCACTTGGGAGGCAGAGGCAGATGGATCTCTGGGAGTTCAAAGCCAGCCTCATATATATAGCAAGTTTTAGGACACTCAGAGCTACATAATTCAGAGTCTCTGTTTAAACCAAAACCAAAACTAAACAAATGAACAAACAAAAAAGTTAATTATATAGAGATCCTAGCATTAACAGGTGGATTCATAGAGGTATCATTAGAACATCCTTCTTTATAAACACAAATCTCAAACACATTTTATCCATAATACTGCTATTGAAAAAGGATTAGAGTATATAACAACATTTAGTAATTAATAATGCTGAACATATCCTACTTTATAGGACTCACAGAAGTGCTAATTTTAGAGACTGTTCACAAAGAGATGAAGTTAGATTTCTCTCACCTTGTTTTTAGGAGAGGGTGCTTTAATTTCCTTTGGAAGGATGACTGGCTCTTCGCTTGTCTGGAGGAGAAAGAGATGGTGCTCTTTTAGCATATGCCACAGCAGGAAATGAAGTTTCTAAAAGTTTTGTGAAAACTTGGTCATACTACAATTTTGAACAATGAAGAAGACAATTGTTAAATATCATAGACAATGAGCTTAAATGTATGTTAGGAATCCTTGCATGGAATACAACATGTGTTTCCTCAGCCTGAAACAGGAAACTCTGGTGATCCCTCCACCTTTTGCCTTCTTGTCTTGGCCTGAGGAACTCAGATGGTAGGGAGGGAGATGGAAGGTGCTTATTGTGGGTGGGCTCAAGGGACAGGATCCTTTTCTGGGTAGAGACAGCACAAGATGGTGGATTTGAGTTGGATGTGTGCTACTTGGGTCCCGGAAATTTGACCAAGGAGATAAGGAGAAGATAGTTCCCAGAAGTGGCTGCACCTACTGATAGAAAGCATGGTGCAGGATGCACCGTTATGAAAGATCAATTTTAGAAATGGATGGAGTCTCAAATGTTTTTAACAGACAAAAGGGAGCCAACCTAGGGGAAAAGTGAAAAACAAGAGCAATTGAATGTTAACCTGTGAAAAATTTTTATATGACTACTGATCATTGGTCTATGGAAACTGAGGTGTAAAAGCAATCCTAGATTCATCACTTAAAATATTTAAATATTGGGGAAGAAGTAAACTGTTTAGTTGGTCAAGTGCCTTCTGTACAAGCATAAGAACTTGTGCTTGGATTCCCAGCATCCACCTAAAAGCTGGACAAGATGGTACACATTTGTAACTCCAGTACTGGATGAGGTGAGGGTAGGGTGGAGGTGAAAAGGATCCTCAGAATTCATTGATCAGCCTGTAGAGACAATTGATGAGCTCAGGTTCAATGAGAGACCCTGTCTCAAAATCTAATGTGGTGAGGGGAGAGATGGCTCACTAGTTAAGAGCACTGGCTGTTCTATCAGAGGACCCAGATTCAATTCTCGGCACCCATATATTGGCTAACCAGTATCTGTAACTTTAGTTCTGGTGTACCCAATGCTCTTTCTGGCCTCTATGGGTACCAGGCACTCATGTGGTGCAGAGACAGACACACATGCATGCAAAACACACATATACATACAATAAAAGAATAAATTAAAAAATTCATGGAAAGCAATTGAAAAGGACACTTAGCATTGGCCTCTAGTTTCAACATATACACACCCACATGAACATACACAGCACACACACAAAACCTAGTATATTCTAGATGGAATAAAGCATATAAAATGAAGTATATGAGTATGTGTCTTGTCCAGTCTTAATACGAGGGGAGGTGCCAAGTCTTATTGCAATTTGATATGCCATATTTGGTTGATATTCCTTGGAGGCCTGCCTGCTCTTTTCTAAAAAGAAATGGAGGAGAAATGGAACTGGGGTAAGTGGAGGAGTTGTGGAGACTCAGAGGGAGGAGGGAGGGGCAACTTCAGTCAGCATGTAATACATGAGAGAAGAATAAATAAAAAGAATTTAAATATTTTGTCTTAAATACATATTCTAAAATTTCTTGTTTTAAATAATAGTTTGTTTAGTGTCTTCTTGTATAACAGCTGTCATTTAATTTTAAAGGCATACAAGTAAAGCAAATAGGAAGATGGCATCAGCATTTAAAACAGTGTGGCTCAGGGGTGTGGCATGGTAGTTTAAAGGAGAGAGACACTGTAATGAATGAGAGGAGCAAGGACAAACCACATAAGAGGAGCAGGACCCTCTTCTCTTAACCATGGGCTGGACCGTTTGCTGCGACTCTTCACTGGGAGACTGAATTCCTTTGAGGCCTGTGTAAGGTAATGAATGCTTCTTGCCTTTCACAGCACTAGATTGATGAAGGTCGTAGGCCTTTTTTTGTTTGTTTGTTTGTTTTTGTTTTTGATTTTGGGCATGTCTGCACTGAGGTTGATTTTGCCTAAGACACTTTGTATGGACAGGTGAATTGCTTAAGGCTGTGGGATGAAGAGTTAGGATCTGGCTCGAGTCTGCTTTTAGAGCCACATTCAGATGTCAGCCCTTTCAGGCCATTAGCAGCTTGAACTGAGAGGCAGAAGAGGCAGACTGAAGTGAGCATGCTCAGAGTAGGGGTGACAGAAGCCACATTATTCCCATCTGTTTATTGTACCAGTGTCCTTGCTTTCTAAGTTAAAAGAAAAAGAATATTCTTAAGGAAAGGCTCCTGAAAGAAGACACTGGCTGAATGTGCCTCATTAGGAGAGGGTTAGGGGCCTTACCTCTTACTGTACTTGCATGGTGAAGCTGAACCAGGAGTCATCTGTTACTTTATCATCCCCTAAAGAGATAAACAATAAGTAGAAAAAGTTAATGTAAAATTAATATGCCTAATGTTTTAACTTCAGGTGGACTGAGGAAGTAGGTTTTTTAAAAAGTAAATATTGTTTTTGATCAAATTTTTTAAAAAATTTAAGTTCTGGAGTGAATTTGGTACTAGTGTGAGTTGTTCTGGTGCTAGGAACACCTTTTCCTCAGATTCACAAGGACACAGCAGTCTGCAGTGTCCTTGGAGGGGGTCCCCTCTTCTCCAGGATGGGTGACCTCGAGGAAAGTGCCCTCAGAGTGTCCTCCCAGCTAGCTCTTTGCTTTGGAAGGCAATTAAAACCTTCCGGGAAGACAATGGCTGGGCTTAAGACTTGTGAGAACTGTTCTTGAAGGCTCTTTATAGAGTGTGGCTTCTCTCTCTATCCTAAATGTGGTTAGTTATTGAAAAATACCATCAAGAGATTTGAAAAAAACAAAATAAAACCAAACCAAACCAAACCCTCTGCCTCTTGGAGTTCCACCCCAAACACTTCCCAGGTGAGAACTATGTCTCCCAGGTCCTCATTACTCTTTGTTTTGGCAGAAAGCAAGAATAATTTCTACACATTTAGAAAGTGAATTGTAAAGAGCAATACAACCAGTTTGGATGAGCTACAATTTCTGTGATCCCCTTCCTTATTGTTTCTTGGAAGCGTATTGACATCTTTGTAAATTTTCAATAATTGAATATCTTCCTCACCTTCCCATTTCTCTAATTACTGAGAACAAAATCCCAAATAAAACAATAGACATCCTCTTAGAAATGGGGTGGGGAAAGGAGGAATGGGATGAGGAACTGTGGGAGGGCAGACTGGAAGGGAGGTAATGACTGGACTATAAAAAATAAAAGTAATAAAAATTATTTTATATATTTTAAATTATGTGTATGCATGTATTTGTCTGTATGTAGGGGCATGTGCAAATGAGTGGTGACCTCAAAGGCCAAAGGTACTGGATGCTATAGAGATGAACTTACAGGTGGTGGTGAATTGCCTGATATGGGTGATAGGGACTGAACTCTGGTCTTCTGTAAGGCAGTAGGTACTCTTGGCTGAGCCATCTGTCCAGTCCCTGTCTTTTTTAAACTAATGCATAATTTTACATATTCTACAATTTACATATGGCATAGTGTGATAATACCATATATGCATACAGTGTGTAGTGGTCAGAGCAGGGCGTTTCTCTCTGAAATTCCAACACATTTTTTTTCCTGGGAACTTCTAAACCCTTTCTTCCAATTCTTTATTAAAATAAAGCAGCTTTGTTTGGTTGTTGATCTACTCTATTGGGTCCTGCTAAGTGTATCTCTCCTCTTCTTCCCAGACTCTAGGAATTACTGTTGTACTTTTGTATAGTCAATGCTTTTAGCTTTCATCCATGAGTGAGCACAAGGGACACATCTGTGTATAGTTTATTTGACTTAACAAAGATTCTTCTACTTTTATCCACATTTCAGCAAATAACACACTCCCATTCTTTTGAGTGGCTGATAACAACTCCATTATATATCAACTTTTCTCTTTCCTGCCTCTCCTTTCCTTGCTGTTTTCTTCTTCCCATTTCTTTCCCTTTTTGTTTCCTTTCCCTGTCCTCTTCCCATGATCCCTCTCTTGCTTATTGTTTTAATATATGAGTCTTTGCCTGCATGTGTGCTGTGTGAGTGCTTGGTGCTCATGGTGGCCAGAAGAGGGCACTGGATACCCTGGAGCTAGAGTTGCATTATGATGAAGATGTGCTAGAACTGGTCCTCCTGCCTCCATATTGGGAGCGATGGTATTAGAGGCACCTAACACAATATACAGTTTATGGTTGTGAGCTGCTGGGTTCTGGGAACCAAACCTGGGTCTTCTTCAAGAGTACACAAAGTGCTCTTAACCTCTGAGCCATCTCTCTGCCTCCTTTCCTTCCTTTCTTCCTTTCCTTTCTTTTTTTTTTTAAAGATTTATTTTTTTATTTTATGTAAGTGAGTACACTGTCACTGTTTTCAGAAACACCAGAATAGGGGCATCAGATTCCATTATAGATGGTTGTGAGCCATCATGTGGTTGTGAGGAATTGAACTCAGGACCTCTGGAAGAATAGTCAGTGCTCTTAACTGTTGAGCCATCTCTCTAGCACTCTTTCTTTCCTTTCTTTAAAAAATATAAAATTGCCGGGCGGTGGTGGTGCACGCCTTTAATCCCAGCACTTGGGAGGCAGAGGCAGGCGGATTTCTGAGTTCGAGGCCAGCCTGGTCTACAGAGGGAGTTCCAGGACAGCCGGGACTACACAGAGAAACCCTGTCTCGAAAAACCAAAAAAAAAAATATATATATATAAAATTTACTCATTTTATTTATATGTGAGTGTTTGCCTGCATATAAGCATATGTGCCATGCGTGTGCTTGGTGCCTGAAGCTATGAAAAGTGTATCAGATCTGTAGCTGGAGTTATGGATAGTTGTGAACGACCCTGTGGGTGCTGAAAGTCGAACCTGGGTCCTCTTCAACAGCAACAGGAGCTCTTAACTGTTGAGTCATCTCTCAAGTGCCCCTTCTGCCTTTTCTCTTTTTATCCTATGCATCCTAGGGACGGCCTTAAACTCCTCCTGTAGCTGAAGTGCTAGAACTGGTCCTCCTGCCTGCATGTTGGGAGCAATGGTATTAGAGGCACCTAACACAATATACAGTTTATACCATGCTGGGGGTCAAAGCCTCTTTTATACTAGACAAGCACTCTACTTACTGAGCTGCATCTTCATCTCCCATACCTAACTTCTCTATCCATCCTGGGGTTGCACATTTTGACTAATTCAGTGTCTTGGCTAGTGTGAATAGTGCTGCACATATTTGCACTCGTATTCCTGTAAAGTCATGATTTCATTTTTCCTTACTGCCGCACAAAATTCCACTGTGTGGATGTACTATATTGTCTTCACATATTCATCTGTTGATGGATACAGCCTGGTTGTATGTAATGGTAGTAAGTCAAGCCACTCTGAATTCCCTGCTGGTGGCTTCTCAAGGTTCTCTCTACCACCACAATGTTGTGGATTCTCAAATCACACATACGCGCACACACACACACATACACACACACACAGAGTCTTATTTTAATATGCTCTAAGCAGCTCAATGGTTGGGCCAATCTCAACCTTCTACAAGCCCGATCTCCTGTTTCCAGGTCATGATGATTCTAAGTCCTTCTTCTTCTGGTGGTTCCCTTGCCTGGGGAATCTAAAGTCTTGCCTCTGTCTCCCAGCCCAGAGTCAACTGGGAGACAGGGATCTGTGGAGTCTTACATGCAGACATGCAAATTCCCATGTAATTTGGGAACTCAATTAACATAATATAAGCAATAAACCAAATCCACAACAGTTATATCTCATAAAAATTGTGAATACAGCAGCAATTAGACATGGTTGATTAAGCATCAATCTTTCGGGTGTATACCCAACAGTAAGATAGCTAGGCCTATGGTAGTGCTATGATTAGTGCCATCAGGAACCTCCAAGCTGATCTCCACTTCCACCAGCAGTGAGAAGGGTTCCTCTTTCCCTGCATTCTTGCTAGCATTTGTTGTTTTCTTTAAAAACAAAACAAAAACAAAAACAAAAATAAAAAAAATCCCCAAACCGGATAAAGGCTTTAAAAATGTTTTACTATGTTCTCAATTTTGATCCATTTGATACTGATATGTGTGTTGTATGTGTGTGTGTTGTGAGTGGTGTATATGTGTCTCTGTGTGTGTTGTATCTGTTCATGGGGCATGCTCATGAGTATGAAGTGTGCCTATGAACATGTCTGTGAAGGCATAACAATGTCTATCTCTATAACTTTCCACCTTATTGCCTTGGGGCAGGGTCTCTCACAGAATGGAATCTCACTATTCGCTAGACTGGATATCCAGCAAGCTTGGATCAGCTTGTCTCTGCCCCACAATGCTGACATCATAGACATGTATAACCATGCTTGGCTTTTAAAAATTTTTTTACTGGATATTTTATTTATATTTCAGATGTTATCCCCTTTCCCCCACCCAGAAGTCGCCTATTCCATCACCCCTCCTCCTGCTTCAATGAGGATGTGCCCCCACCCACCCACCCACCCACCCACTCCCACCTCCCTGCCCTCGAATTCCCCCACACTGGGGCACCCAGCCTTCACAGAACCAAGGACCCCCTCTCCCACCTATGCCCGACAAGGTCATCCTCCCCTACATATACAGCTGGAGCCATGGGTCCCTCCCTATGTGCTACCAGGCTGTGGTTTAGACCTTGGGAGCTCTGGTTGGTTGGTATTGTTGCTCTCCTCATGGGGCCGCAAAACCTTTCAGCTCCTTCAGTCTTCTCTCTAACTCCTCCATTGGGAACCTCATGATTAGTTCAATGGTTAGCTGTGAGCATCCGCCTCTGTATATGTCAGGCTCTGGCAGACCTCTAAGGAGACAGCTATATCAGGCTCCTGTCAGCATGTACTTCCTGGCATCCACATCAACGTCTGCCTTTAGTGACTGCACATGGGATGGATACCCAGGTGGAACAGTTTGCAGATGGCACCTCCTTCAGTTTCTGTCCCACATTTGTTTCCATATTTCATGCTTGGCTTTTTATGTGGTTGTTGGTGATTTAAACTCAGATCCTCATGTTACAAAGCAAGTGCTTACATCTGCTGAGCCATTTCCTAGTGTTGTGGTATCCACTAGAGAAGACTGTTTGGACACAGGTTTAAGCTGAAAGTCTTTATTAGAGGGTTGGTGATTACACTGGAAATTATTCAAGATTCCAATGTAGCCCCAAGCTTTTCTTAGAGTGAGCTGTTAAGCACAAAGATCATATCCTGTGTTGACATATTTCAATTAGCAAAAAAAGTTAGACAGAAGCAGAACTACAGAAGCCAACAAGCAAGATTAGTACATTTAGGGATTTTCTCAGAACTATGTGCTTTGATGGGTTAGGTCTTTTATTTATTTATTTATTTATTTTATTTATTTATTTATTTATTGCTGGTGGTGCGCCTATATGCTGGGTTTTATGGCCTAAATGGTACTTCCATCATGGCCTCAGTTGTGCTTAGGTCTAGGGGCCTGTTTTTCAAGTCCCTGGGGTTGATTTTCATACAGGGTGGAAAATATAGATTTAGCTTTATTACTGTATGTGCTGAGATCTAGATTTCCTTGCATGGTTACAGAGGATTTCCCTTGAACAGTCTGTTTTTTGTCAGCTTTGTCAAAAACTAGCTGGCATAAGTGTGGGTTCATTTCTGGGTCCAGTATCCAGTTGGTCCCATGTTTATTTTTGTGTTGGCTTCAGAGAGGCTATACCGCCCTGATGCTGTGTCTGGCCAGGAAGCTTCCTGCAGTCACTACACCACTGCTAGAGTGCCTCAACTCAAGTAAGCAGAACAGTCTTCTAGTGGACTCACTTAGAGGTTCTTCTCTCTATATGTTTCAGGAATTTTATTCTATTCTTTCTCTAAATTGAAGTTCAAACCACGATGATGTCTTTCTCTTTTCTCTTTCATCCAAGATTTATTATCTATGCTGGCTATTCTTGGTTGTCAACTTGACTACATCTGGAATCAATTAAAACCCAATGGCTAGGCACACCTGTGATAAATATTAAATTGTTGACTGTGTGTTTAGAGCACAGATACTTGGATCTTCTTCCTCTAGTTTCTTTGATCGCTAGTTTTTCCAGGTGAAAGTAAGACAGATAACAGGAATAACTGATTCTTTTTTTTTTTTTTCTGCTAAATTTTATTCAAAGTAAAATTTCCCAAAGGAGTAGCCTAAACCCTTGTCTCCCTTTGGAGACAGATGTGACAGCAAGGAGAGAAACGAAACCTCATGGGTCATCTGGCCATGAGGAGATGGAAGATCTTTCAAAGATTAGACTAAATATTGGGGAAAAACAGTAAGGTAAAGGTAGAATCTACTCTGATCAATTTATTGTCCTTACAAAGTTTCTACGGAGGCAGGATGGTGGGCATGAGAAGGAAAACACACCTTGTTCATTTTATAAGCTCAGCCCAGGGATGATGCAAAAACACAAAGAGGATATACTGTGAACTTTCTATAGATAAGTGGGGGCACAGAAAGCTATATAGAATTATCTATACCTCCAGGAACAGAGCTTACTTAGGGATATTGCAAGGTTAGCCTTTATCCTGAACCTAGGTTGGAATAACTGATTCTATCTTGACTTTATCTCTATTTTTTATTTTAAAAATGTACTCTTTGAAAATTCTATTCATGTATATATTGTATTTTGATCATATTCATCCACATTACATATTTCTATCTCCCGACTCCCTCCTACTTTCTGAGTTTAATAAGGCTGCTTGCTTGAGCCTGAGTGAGGGCCTATTCACAACTTACCAATGGTTACACCATCAAAGAAAAATGGCCGTCCTTCCCTCCAGCAGCCATAAACTGCCAATAGTTAGCCAGACAGAGGTGGAGCCTCATGATCTCTCTCCCAGCTGAGTCTGTGGATACAATGGTTCTGTCTTATCCAGAAGACAGCATTTCACAGTATTCTCTTCCATTTTCTAGCTCTTCCATTTTCCATCTCCTCTTCCATGTACCCTGAACCTTGCATGGGGTAGTGACGGTGATATAGATGTCTAGTTCAGAACCCAATACAGTTAGTTATTCTCAGTGGTTTGAATCTTTGTATTAACTGCTGCCCACTGCAAATAGAAGCTTCTCTGACCAAGCACTAATCTATAGGTATAAGCATAAATATTTAGAAGTCAGTTTGGTAACATACCCACTTAGCAAAACAACAGTAGTAGACTCCTCTTCAGGGCCTATGCTCTTTCTGGCTTTAGGTCAGGTTTACAGTACTAGCTGAGTTTCTTCCTGTGGAGTGGCAGAAGTTAACCCCACAGTACCCATGCCACCCTTGTACCAGTGAGCATGGTGACTTTGTTTTTATTTTAAACATTTTTATAATTTGATTTATTTTAATGTGCATTGGTGTTTTGCCTGCATGTATGTCTGTATGAGGGTGTCGGATCTCCTAGAACAGGAGTTACAGACAGTTGTGAGCCACCATGTGGCTGCTGGGAATTGAACCGGGGTCCTCTGGAAGAGCAGCCAGTGCTCCTAACCACTGAGCCATCTCTCCAGCCTGATGTCTTAATGTTTAAAGAAACATTTCAGGACACTTTTCCAGCAGTGTTTTGACTTGGGAAAAAATGGAATCTGATTGATAGTTATTAGGGTGAGAAACAAGTACAAATGAAAGAATGCCTTGTTTATCATGGGGCTCACAGTATATTTGGAGTAAAGAGATGACACCTCGAGTGTCATATAGGACAGATTGTCACATGGTCAGTAATAAAGTAATTGAGACTGGTGGCTTATGCTCGTAATCCTAGCACTGCAGAGGCCAAGACAGGGGGATTGCTGTTTGTGGCTTCAAATTTACTGTGATTCTTAGGCTGGCCTTGAACTCCTGATTCCACTGTTTAGTCTCTTGAGTGTCAGGATCATGGGCCTGCACTAGCATGCTTGGAAGAAAATTAAATTGATTATGATATAAACGAGGAGTAAAGGGAGACATGATTAGTCAGGAGTCAGTTTGGTATATAAGCATGGAGGCAGTAAGCAACAGGAAGGAACCATTGACAATTATATTATCCTTGTTAGATTTCTATTGCTGTGATAGGAGACTAAGCAAATGCAACTTACAGGAGGAAATAATTTATTTGGCTTACAGCTTGTAGTTCACCATCTAGGAACTTGGAGGCAAAGACCTGAAGTAGAGACTCTGGAGGAGTGCTGGATACTGGCTTGCTCAGCTACCTTCCTTATGCTATCCAGGTCCACTTACTCAAGGGTAGCACTGCCTGCAGTTGGCTAGGCCCTCATCTACTAATTAGCAATCAAGAAAATATCCCACAGACATGTCAACAGGCCAGTTTGATAAAACCAACTCTACAATAGCGGTCCCCTTCTCTCAAGCTGACAACCAAAATTAACTATTGAAATTATTTAGGATTTTCAAGTTCAACTACTTGGGAATATTGATGCCATAGACAAGCAAATCCCACAGAGCTTGGACAGGCCTGATTAAGGGTGAAGACAGTGAAAACAGGAGTGTGGTTAACATTGTTATATTTTATTTTCCTTTCAAAGCTTCTGGTATAATGATGTGCTTGTTAAGATGCAGATGATTAATGTTTGCCTCAGTCTTCCATAAAGTATTTTCTCCTCTCAAGAAGTTGTTAGAGATGGGAAAAGTCATGTGTCCATTTATTTCTAAAATTATCTACAATGAGAAGATTATGATAGGAAGTTTCTTCCAATCTTAATTAAACTCAGTTTAGTTTAAACTGTTACCATTGTTGAGCATTTGTCCCAAGAGGAGCAGTAGTTAAAAACACCACAGTTATGATGATGATGATGATGTGTGTGGTCGCTGAGCCACTGGCTACTTATCTCCATCCACCTTCCCTCTACCTACTCTTAGCCTCTTCAGGGCAGACTTCACTTCCTGGTTCCTCAGGGTGTAGATGAGGGGATTCAGTAATGGAGTGACAACAGTGTAAAATACAGCAACTGCTCCATCGAAGGGACTCTTGGATCCTGCTCGAAGGTAGATGAAAATACAGGGGACATAGTAGACTGTGACCACAGTGAGATGGGAGCCACAGGTGGAGAAGGCACGTCTCCTGCCATCAGCAGTGCGTATCTTCAGGATGGCATGAACTATGTTGGCATAGGAGAGCAGAATCAGCATGAAGCAACTGGCAGCCACTACCCCAATGTCCACAAAGGTCACCAGTTCATTGATTGTTGTATCAGCACAGGCCAGTCTCAGCACTGCAGGAATGTCACAGATAAAATAATCTATTTGGTTGGGCCCACAGTAGGGCAATCGGAAGGTCAGAGTGGCTTGAATAGACCCATGGATGGAGCCAGACACCCAAGCTCCAGCCACTAGGATTGTGCATAATTTCCCATTCATGAGCACAGGGTAGCGAAGAGGCTGGCATATTGCCAGGTACCTGTCATAGGCCATCAAAGTGTAGAGGAAGCACTGGGTGCTGCCTAGGAAGTGGAAAAAATATAGTTGAGCTACACAACCACCAAATGGTATAGCCTTGCTGGCAGGAGTGAAGTTTAAAATAAGTCGAGGAACAATGACTGAGGAGAGCCACATGTCCAGGAAAGAGAGCACACCAGAAGAATGTACATGGGACGGGCATGCAGCTTGGGGTCAGCCCACACAGTGAGCAGGATGAGCAGATTCCCGAGCTGTGTCAGGATGTAAATGAGGAAGAAGACCAGGAAGAGGAAGGTTCTTAGATTTGGGGGGTGAGCAAGCCCAGGAGAAGGAAATCTGTCACCACAGTGTCCAGTGATGTGTTTCTGTTTCTTCTCATGTCTTAGTCTGTTAAGATGAACCATAAAGTTAGACAAGGGGGAATGCAGAGAGGGAGGAGGTAAGATGATGCTTTTGTTTGATGATCAGTGGCTAACAGGAGAGAAATTACTGATGTATAAAAGTGTTCTGAAAGAAGAGTGGCATCATTTATTAATTATTTAGGTTTTTGTGGAAAAAATAACCGAGAAGCTGGGTGTTTTGGTGAATGTATGGAACCTGCTGCTCAGGGAGAGGCAACAAGGGACAGTATTGCACAGATAAAGGAACAGAAGAAGCTGTCAGCCCTAGGATGGACTGATAAGTTCAATCAGAAGGATTTTAATGAAGGGAGGCTAAAGCAAATGCAGGGCAGTGAACTAATATCCTAAGATTACATGTACTTCCCCTCACTGTCCTCACTGCAGCTCAGAATCAGTTATACTCACCATAGCATGCAAAATATGCAATGTCTGACCTTTCTTCACCATCACATCAATTTCCACCTAGTGTTTGGTCTATGCATGAGATTCTGAAGGCTCTCCTGAAGTGTGCTTTGGAACACCTGGACATGCTTTACACTTAGCTTTTCCCTGGGTAGGACTCACTCTTCCCTTCAGCTTTGTTTAGGGGATCATTTCCTTCAAGAATTCTTTTCTGATTCTTGATAACGACATATACCTTTTCCATAACTATCTTACTCTATTTACATTGTCTAATTCCTCACCAATCTTTCCATCATTCAATTGCTAGTGCATTAAAAGCTATAAATAATTTAATCTCGCCTGTTGGACCTTTCTACCTTTTTCAGGCCAAAGTCCATCTTTGGTATTATATAATATGGACCTAGTTTAATGATAACAAATTCCAGAGATCACTCATGCTCCTTAGTATTTCAGAATATTGTTTAGTTTTATTGATTGATTTAGATTGAATTTTGTAAAATGCAGAATTAGAAAGGAGCTTTTTATTGTTTGTTATAAAAACATTGACCAACATGTGGTTGTTAGCAAGTTGTTGCATGTATATACACACAGGTTTCTGTTTGTCATCCAGCAACTCTTTCTAAAGAATGTTAAAAATTTCAAATACCTGAACCAACCAGATGACGAGGAAACCAGAGGAATGTGTTCATATCTGCTTCTTGCTTACCAAGAAGTCTTCACCACAGCTTTCTATCATAAAGATTCTTCCAGGTACACAGAGCTAAGTCGACATGGACTGAGCTATGAACCAAATAGATCTTTCCTCTCTTAAAACAAACAAACAAACAAACAAACAAACCCCCAACTTCCCCAAACTAACCAATCAACCAACAAAACAAAAAAACAAATCAAACCAAAAAACCCCCAAATCCCCAAAACTCCGAAGCTCCCTCCTGGAAAAATAACAAGAACAAGAACAAGAACAAGAACAACAACAAACAATAACTCCAAAACAAAACAAAGAGACAAAGAGGAAAGACTTGTTATTTCATTGCTTTTCCTGAATAATTTTTTTTCCTATCCTGGATTTTAAAATGCATTCATCTGCCATTTAACCATAAAGTATCTATAGTTTTGTGAGTATTTTTAGAAAGCAACAAAATTATAGCCATGTTTAGCCATTTAGCTGCCATCAAAAACTCTCCTAGGGGATGGCAAGATGGTTTGGTGGTTAAGGGCCCTTGCTGACAGGCCTGACAACTTGAGTTCAATTCCTGGGACCCACACAGAAGAGAAGAACAAACTCTTGAAAGTTTCCCTCTGATCTCCACACTCATGCCTGTGTGTGTACACGTGTGTACACACACACACACACACACACACACACACACACACACACACACACACCCCTACCTCTCCAAATAGATTTTTATCTTATTTTTTAAAATAAGAATTCCTGTGTTAAAGTATTATCCCTAATGCTGCTGCTGCTGCTGCTGTCCTGAGACAGTCCCTGTCTCTAGACAGGCATGTAAATAACGTAGTTCAAAACTTGAGGTATGGTGTTCAGGAGCTGCAGAGAATCATACCCTGGATTTTCCAGATATAGATTTCTAGAACAATAGAGCATGTTTTTGCCAAAGATTTAGGTCTGATAATGAGACTAGAACAGGCTAGGCTAGCTTAAAGGAAGTAAAGACAGACTACCCAGCATCCTCCTGTACCATTCTTTAGCTTCCTGTAGTTTGTAGTCTCTTTCTTGTTTTTAGTTGTTGAAACTTTCAAAAACGTTGCAAATAATTTGAGTATATTTACTCTGGCTGATTAAATAATCAAGATACTCTAAAAAAATCCAAATATTAATCTGTATCTGATAATGATAAAATTATCTTGTAATATGATCAGAGCACATAAAAATACTAAATGATTAAAATTCAATATAAAGGCATTGCACAGTAAGACTCCAGTGACATCAGAGACTAAATGACACATCTCTGAGAAGTAATTGCAGTCAAAGTTTCAGGAAGGCTGTGAGGATAGGTGGAAGAGTGCCACTGAGGTGTTTAAGGACTCGAAGGGTAGGGAAGCATTACAGAGACCTCTTACGTCTTGGGACCCCAGGATGAGTTGCTTTGTGTGTATCCTGGACCTAGGTCAGGCTTCTCTGATATGAGCACATTTCCTGGAGAGGTTTAAAGTGTGTGAAGCAGTTCCCCAGCAATGTGAAACATTGGATTTCTACAGTGACTCTGGGGGGGGCGTGTCTAGGGTTCTTGGGATAGAGGTAAGAAATTCTGAAGATGGGGCGGGAAATGGGCTGAGTGCTTTGTCCAGCATGCTCAACAGACTCCTATTTACTGTGGGGGAAAATATCTAGTCCGAATCTGTTTCTGACAAAGGCATTTACCTTCCTCCTACTTAATTCAGCTAGATGTCCTGGTAAAGACAGGGCAGATCAAAGGGGATGTAGAGTATCCCAGGCACATTTTAAGAACTCCACAGAGCAGATTTCTGTCCTTTACCATAGGTTAAGTGAAAAAGAGCTTACCTTGGAAGAGACCTAGGCCGTCTTCACTGGAGGGTAGAGTGCATCTGGCCTGTCTTTGTTTCTGCATAACTAACACCTCCTCCTGACCTGTTCCCTGCCCTTGCCTTTCATTGCCATCATAATAAAAAGAGAAAGTAAAAAGGATATTAGGCTTTCTGAGTCCTCTTTCCAACTTTATAAAGGTCAAACTTGTAGTTGGGGAAAGTTCTAACAAGAAATGGGAAGAGACTTACGTTTAGACCGTACAATCTAGTCTCCAAGCTACAGGCTGACTGTTCTCTCTTGAGTGGAGCTCTTTCCACACTGCTTTCTCTTAGTCTTACCTGTATAGAGTGGCAGAATTGGTTGGCTGTCCCTGAGTGGACTTGTCCTGCAGATAGAGAGATGCTGTCCAGAGGCTCAGTCCAGCCTGTCGTTCAGGGCTCCTCTCTCTGTTTTAAAACGTATTTAGCATTCTTTTAGGTGTTTTCCCTGCAGGCAAATGCCCTTCAGGGCTCTCTGATGAGTGCGACTTCTATATCTCAAGTCATCAGTTTTTATCATGTTGCTTTTCCAGCTCTGATTAAAGGGGGGGCGGCGGGGGAGAAGCACTGCCTAGAGATTTGAAGCAGGATTCTGACCTCAAGGGAAATCCTACTGCAAATCCCTAATGAGGCCTCCCTCTCTGAATCCTCATTATTTTGTGTTGAGAGAGGGATCAGGCAACATGAATAGTATCTCACTGGAAAGGGGGCGTGGAGAATGCTCACATGTACATGAGCTCTTAGTACATGTTCTGAATGTGCTCTGTGTGACTGCTGACTTCTTAGCGATGTCTCAGGATCGCCATTTATCTCCTTGTCTCTCATATACTCATCCTGCTCTGGTTGCCACCTGCTTCCTTTTAAGACACCATTGAGTTGAGTGGATGAAATCTCCCTTGACCTTCCTCTTCCTCTATTTAGTCTTCTTGGTTCCCTTTAATGCTATTGGACATACTGTATTTGCCTGTCTATTGTTTGCATTCTTTCCTTAGAATGTGGGCTTCATGATAGTACCTTGGCTCACTATGGAATTCCTGGCACCATTTATCATAGTGCTTTGCATATAGTAGGTTCTTAATCCTTTTAATCAGAGCTGGAAAAGCAACATGGTAAAAAACTGACCATCTTGAGATATAGAAGTCGCACTCATCAGAGAGCCCTGAAGGGCATTTGCCTGCAGGGAAAACACCTAAAAGAATGCTAAATACGTTTTAAAACAGAGAGAGGAGCCCTGAACCACAGGCTGGACTGAGCCTCTGGACAGCATAGATACCTTTCAATAAATGTCTTGGGCAGGAAAAAAGAAAGCTGTGGTTTCAAATATGAACCTCACATTTAAAGTTACCTGGAGTAGGGCAGGGGAGGTAGATCAGTGGATGTAAGTGCTTGCTGCATAAGCATCAGGACACACCCCAACATGCATGTATACACATACACCACACACATATATGCGTGCACACACATGAACATATACATGTGAATACAGCATGTACCACCTCAATGCATTGACACATACATATATCACATGCACACACACAAACACATGAATATATTATATACCACCCCTACATGTACCCACATACATGTTTGACACACATAAGGACACATAAATACATAAATATACACATGGATATACCATATACCATCCCCACATGCACACACATATACACCACACATGTACGTACATACACCACATATATGGAAATATACAGTATGCACCCTACATGAGAACACCATACATATACCAACTACACATATATAAATACACTATAACACACACGCACAAGAGAGAGAGAGAGAAAGAGAGAGAGAGAGAGAGAGAGAGAGGAGAGAGAGAGAACAAAGTTACTTGTAGTATTCTTGATATCAAATTGATTTCTACATGTACTCTAATGTCTAGATTCCAAGGCAAGTCACACTGGAAATTTGTTTATTTGTTTTATAAAACTTCGTGTCAGGTGTATGTATGTGAAATGGTCTGTCACTTGAGACTTGCTGTGTGGATTCTGGGGCCAGTGGGTGACAGTGGCTGGAAAAAGAGTAGAGAAACACAAGGAGATAAGAATGGTTTCATAGAAAATGATGTAGCCTTGGGGCCAGCAAGATGGTTCAGTGGGTAAGGGCACTTACCACAGTCTGCTGTCTTAGTTAGGCTCTATTGCCATGATAAAACACCATGACCTAAAGTAACCTTAGAGGAAAGGATTTCTTTCAGCTTATAGTTCTACATCACCGTCCATCACTGAAGGAATTCAGGGTAGGAACTCAAATAGGGCAGGAACCAAGGGGTAGGAAATGAAGCAGAGGCCATGTTTACTGACTTGCTTTCTATGGCGTCTTCTTATAGCACCCAGGACTACCATCCCAGGGGTGGTACCAGCGCCACTGAGCTGGGCCCTCTCACATCTATCATCAATCAAGAAAATGTGCCATAAGCTTGCCCACAGTCCAAGCTGGGGAACATTTTCACAATCTCTTGAGATTCCTTCTTACAAAATGACTCTAGCTACTGTCAAGCCAACATAGAATCAGTTAGCATAACTACACACTTAAATTTGAACCCGAGACTCACATATAGAAAGAGAAAAATCAATTTTCATAACTTGTCTTCCAAACTCCACTTATGCACCATGGTGTGTGCATGGCCCTGCCAATAAATGATACCTCTAATAAACAATGAAAAAGGAAAACCACATAGCCTAACTGCATCTGTCGAAATTAGTAAATTGGTGGATCAAGGCCCTACCCCCCAGGGCTGGGTGGGAACCCCATCCACTACCACCAAACTTCTCTTCTAATATTTAGGGGATCACAGTGTTAGTAATCTGAAAGAAGTTTGGAAAATAGTGGATGATTCCCAGGGACAGGGACAGGGTTAGCTTTTAGAACTGTACTTCTGAAGGACTTCCCCAAGGTGTGGCCAGCATCCGAGACCCCATCTGTGAGGCATTATATGAATTTGACCAGAATTTGTACCCAATATTCCAAAGAAAGAGCTGGAAGTGAGGGCAGGATGCCTGCAAGGGAACTCAGGGATAAGTCAAGTTTCCAGGAGCTGCAAAGAAGCACTGAGAGACTTGAGGCTGGTCCAGAAATCAGTACAGACAGCAATCAGCTGCTTCTCCTTCTTCATATTTATCTCATATTTTATACACATCTATTTAGCCAACCATCTCATTCCTATTTGGTCTTCCCTCCTCCTGTTCCAGTCTCTCTTCTTTTACATTTTGCTGTCTTAAAGAATGCAGACTAGCCTTGTTTCTTGGCTCTGTGTGTTTCAGCCTGTGGAGACTATGTACTTTTCTATGTCATCTGATTACAATTTAATGAGAGGGGACAGTAGAACACAGGTGACATAGAAGAAGAGATGGGAGAATGCTCAGGGCTAAAGACCTAAGTGGGGGACAGTGGAGTTGTGGATACGAAAGAGTAAGTTGTGTATTCATAAGGAAATATAAATAAACTTTATGGAAATCCATTAGTTTGTGAGACAATTAAGAGCACACACACACACACACTCACACACACACACACACACACAAATGCATTTGGGCTTAAACAGAATCATCCTGTGCAGGTGGGCAATGCTGCTCACAGAGGACATGGGTTAGTAAACGAAATCTCAGTGCCAGGCTGTCATGCATAGGATACCTCTGTATCAATTACTGGTCAGGGAGGCCCTCAAATAACACAGGGTACTGTCACTGCTATTGGTTGCCCGCCATAACTAGATGGTAAGACCTCATTGTTGAAGATACCATTCACTTTGGACACAAGACATAAAAGAATCAACCTTGAACTGACCAGGGAACTCTGACTATACACATGTAGGAAAACGAAACTGGGTTCCCGTCTCTCACCCTGTATAAAAATAGGTTCCAAATGCAATATTAAGACGTTAATGGAAAACTTGAAACTCTGCAATCACTAGACGAAAACGTAAGGAAAACATTTCAAGGTATAGGTATGGGTGAAGACTTTCTCAATGGGAATCCCAACACTTTAATTAATTAATTAATTGATTGATTGATTTACTTTTTAAAAGTTTTATATGTATAATTTTTTTGTCTAAATGTATTTATGTGCACTATGTATATGTTTGATAACCATGGAAATCAGAAGATGATGTTGTATGGTCTGGAACTAGAGTTATGGATGGTGTTTATGCTGGATATACTACTGTTCTTGGGTCCTCTGAAAGAGCAACACTATTTCTCTCTCTCTCTGCCTGTCTGTCTCTCACTTTTAAAGACTGTAATTTAATTACAGCATTTCCCCCTTCCCTTTCCTCCACCTAACTCCTCCCATACACCTTTCCCACATTTCCTTCAAATTCGTGGCTTCCTTTCCATTAATTTCTATTACATACATATATGTATTTGTATCTACATATGTATTATTTCCAAATATAACCTGAAAAATCCCCTTAATTACTAAACCATCTCTTTAGCTCTTATTTTCAACAATTAAAAAAATATACCTTATAAAATTAAAAAGATTCTGAACAAGGAAAGGAACAACTGAGTGAAGAATCAGACTACAGAGTGGAGGACATTTTTTTCTAGCTATATACATCTGACAGAGGATTAATATAAAGATATGCAGAGGAAAAAAATGAAACATAGATACAATCGACTGAATCATAATATTAATCAGCTGAACAGATAACTCTCAAAGGAAGAAATACAAATGTAAATATTTAGAAGCATGTTCAACATTCTTAACCATTAGGGAAATGACAAAACTCCTTTGGGACTGAATCTCACCCCAATCAGATAGACTACTATTAAGGATGCTTCAGTCCTACTTAGAAGGGGGAACAAAGTAATCATGGGAAGTAGAGGGAGGAAGAGACCTGGGGGGTGGAGAGGAGGGAGAGGGAAAAAAAGGAGTGGGGCAGGATCAAGTATGGGAAGAGACAGAAGTTCAGAGGGCCAGGAAATGAATAGAAATATGTAGCAGTGGGGGATGGGGGAAACTACTAGAAAGTCTCAGATGCCAGGGAAGCAAGAGGCTCCCAGGACGAACAGGGATGACATTAGCCAAAATAACCAACAGAGGGGAGATAGAACCTGAAGAGATCACCTCTAGTAGATAGGCATGGCCCCCAGTGGAGAGATGGGGCCATCCACACATCTTAAAAATTTTAATCCGGAATTGTTCCTGTCTAAAGGAAACATAGGGACAAAAAATGGAGCAGAGGTGGAAGGAAAGGCCATCCAGAGACCGCCTCCCACACCTTCGTATCCATCCCATCTGTAGACATCAAACATGGACACTGTTGCTGATGCCAAGAAGTACTCCCAGACAGGAGCCTATGATGGTTGTCCTCTGAGAGTTTGTACCAGCAGCTGACTAAGACAGCCAACCATCGGACTGAGCCTGGGGACCTCAATGGAAGAGTTAGGGGAAGAACTGAAGGAGCTGAAGGGGATTATAACCACATAAGGCCAACAATATCAACTAACCAGACCCAGAGCTCCCAGGGACTAAACCACGAACCAAAGAGTATACATGGATGGGTCCATGGCTCTAGCTACATATATAGCCAAGCCAAGCCAAGCCAAGCCAAGCCAGCCAAGCCAAGCAGCCAAGCCAAGCCAAGCAAGCCAAGCCAGCCAGGCCAGGCCAGGCCAGCCAGGCCAGGCCAGGCCAGGCCAGAGCCAAGCCAGGCGCAGGCCAGGCCAGCAGCCAAAACCAACCAACCAACCAACCAGAAAAACAAATGAGGCAGATAGAAGATACTGAGTGGCCTGCCATCACAGGCACCACTACCATGTGCAAGAATGTGGTGGAGAGATGGGAGAGGAAGAGAAGCAGAATGGTTTGAGCATTGTGAATAGAGGGGGAACTTAGGACTCAAGGGTAGTGAGGAACAGCCTGGTGTGAGGAGCCTGTGGTGCCACCTGAGGCCATGGTGAGGTCCTGGCGTGGGCTACCACTGAGAACCATATCTGGGTCTGTGGCCTTGTTGGAGCAGGGGTCTGTGTCAAGGTCTGTGGCCCATGTTACTACCAAAGGCCATGCAGATATCCAAAGTCTAGGCTGCCACCTGGGGTCATGTTGATGTCCAAGGGCTGCCCAGATCTGGCCTCACCTCTTTCTGGCTGCAGCACTCTGGAGAGTGGACCCTGTACCCGCTTCTCCTGGGCATCACAATAGATCTGGCCCTGGTGTCAGGGGGGCAGGTGAGTTGGTGTGAGTGAAGAGTGAGTGTGGGAGACCCTGGTCCTGACCCTTGCTGGTTGTCACAGGCAAGAGAGCTAGTCCCTCAGCTGGGGAAAGCAGGAGATCTGGCCCTGGTGGTGTGAGTGCAGGAGTGTTGTCAGGCTGCCCAACTCAGCTACTCAGATCCAGGGCTCAGAGTTGGCACGGTCCAACATCTACCCCATCGATGAACTGCTGGAGTGTGTGATGAAGCTGGTTTTGCAAATCCAAAGCTGCAGGATCTCCATGACATAGGGCAACAATAGGACATCTGAGAGGAGTCCCAGAGAGGATCTAGTACTGATATTGTAGCAGAAGCCAGAGGCCTTGAACCAGACCAACGACTCATTGCAATGAACATTTGCAAGTAAAGACGTTTGTTATACTATGTGACACACCATGACACACTGTGACACACTGAAGCTTCCATGGCAAGATGATTTTTGTTGTTTTGTTTTCTTTCTTTTCTTTTCTTTTAGGGTGGGAGAGATTGCAAGTGTGGAGGGCAGATTTGGAGGGACAGGGAGACAAGTGGGATTGGGGTGCATGATGTGAAATTCACAAAGAATAAAAAGTTAAAAATAACACAAGTAATAGAAAAAAATACTACATGGAAGACATTAACTTGAGAAAACAATGCATTTAAAAAAAATAAGGTCTCATAGATCTCAAGCTGGCCTTGAACTTGTTATATAGCCAAGGATGATACTGAGTCCCTGATCCTCCTTCCCCAGGCCCTGAGTGCTGGGATATGGTACAGCACAGCACACGGTATTAACCGAAGCTTTTGATACTTAGGAAGTAGGCTGACGCGCAGGTTTCTTCCTGAATGTCCTCATCTAACCTTCCTTGTGTAGCCTAGTCTCCTGCTTCTTGCTTTCTGCCCTTTCTCTCTTCCAAGATTGCGTGTTACTGAGCAAAAATATTAAATAGCAGAGATATTTAAGAAAGTGTTAATGTTTAGTCTATTCTTATTTGAAATTTCAGGCATTTGATAATGAATAGTTTAGCTTTCTACTTCTGTTCTATTCACACATATCTTCACACATAGATGTATCATGTTTATTCACTGCTACAGACACCACTGTGGAGACAGCAGTGTATTCACACTGTGTGCATAATCTACAACCTTTTTTTTTTTCTATCCTGGGAAATTGACCACTTCTGCTCTTGTATTATGTTCCTATTTGATCTGCTGTTTTTTTTTTTTTTTTTTGGTTTTTCGAGACATGGTTTCTTTGTGTAACCCTGGCTGTCCTGGAACTCACTCTGTAGACCAGGCTGGCCTCAAATTCAGAAATCCGCCTGCCTCTGCCTCCCAAGTGCTGGGATTAAAGGCGTGCGCCACCACTGCCCGGCTTGCTATTCTTTTTAAGACAGGGTCTTGGTAGGAACTGCAGACTGGCCCTGGACACAGGACCCTCCCAGGCCTTTCAAGCGCTGCTGTTAGAGGCCTGCCCCACCTCTCCCCGCTGTCTTTTTTTTTTTTTTTTTTTTTTTGTTCTTCACAAGCAATACTGCCAGGTGAGCTTCATCAAAGTCACATGGGTTAAACTCTACGGAGTAGTCAGAACATAGTCTTCAGAAGGGACTCCTGATTTCAAAGGGACTTCCCCAGCTGTCACTGAAGCATCTTGAAGACACCCCTCAAGAAAAGACATCCTCTTTTTGCTTCTGTGGGTTTGCATCCAGGTTGAACCTCCTCCCCACCCACATAGGGTTTTCTCTCTGAACCTGCTGGTGCTCAGGAGCTGGGGACTCAGTGTCAGGCTGGCGGTGTCTTGCTGCAGATGTGGGGGTTTGTTCTCTATCTCTTCCTGATGGTGGGAGGTAAGTGCCAACTTCAGAGAGAACATGGCTGGGAGTTTTCAAAATACTTTTCCTCCAGCTAAATAGTTGCAACTTTTATAACAAAAAAAGCCTTTACTATTAGATATTTTCTTTTCTTTCTTCTTTTTCTATTTATTTATTTAATGTCTTTTGAGACAGGGTTTCTCTGTGTAGCCCTGGCAGTCCTGGAACTCACTCTGTAGTTCCTCCTGCCTCTGCCTCCTGAGTGCTGGGATTAAAGGCATTCGTCAACATCTCCTGTGGATAGATGTTTTCTTACGATGTACCCACTGTTTCTGGCCTTCTCATAATGAGCAGTTGCCATTGGTGCCACTGTTTCTGACACTCATTGTTTATCTTAACAACTCTCTGTCACTCTAAGTTTTCCTGAACCACATAGAAGCATGTTTTTTTTTTAAATTAATTTTTAAATAATTCAATGTGTGAATAATCTATCTACGGCATTTTTGCCCTCCCTTTCCCTTCCCTAATCTTTTCCTGTGTCTCATAGGTGCTGCAGGACAGAATGTGGAGCAGCCTGCCAAGATGATGTCTGTGGAAGGAACTTTTGCCCAGGTCAATTGCAATACAGCACCTCAGGGTTCAATGGGTTATCCTGGTACCAGCAATATGAAGGCCAAGCCCCTGTATTTCTTTCTTATGTTGTTTTGGATGGTTTGAAGGACAGTGGGCGTTTCTCCACATTCCTGAGCCGCTCAGATGGGTACAGTTACCTGCTTCTGACAGAGCTCCAGATCAAAGACTCTGCCTCATACCTCTGTGCTGTGAGGGACACAGTGACTATGCACTTTTGCAGCTGCACAGAAATTCTAAGAGGGCCACAGCATGGGTGGAGTTACATTTCCTTAGAGTGTATTTGCTGTGAATCAAGGCTGGGTTCCTTGGAAACAGCCTAGATTTGAGTTTGCTACTTTCTATCTGGGTGGTTTTAAGCGAGCTACTTTAACTTAAAGTAAAATTTACATTTATTGATTGATTTTTTTTTTTTTAAATTCAGTTCAGTTTTCTCATGTATAAAATGGGGCTAACAACAGTGCCTTAGCCCTAACACAGAATGTTTTATAAAGTTTCAGTTATTTGTAAAGTTGGAAGTTCTCTGAAGGTTTACTAGGGGGATGCATATCCAAGTAAATAGTATATATATAATATATATGGAGAGAGCAGAATCTGGGAGAGCAAGGGAAGAAGGGAGGAGAGAAAATCGTCTTTATAAATGAGCCTCAGAAGTGTCAGACCATCACTGCTGTTATATTTTAAAGGCCGTACAGCCTCGTACAGTGAAGCAAAAGATTGCAGAGTCGCTTGAGGTCATTGCTATCACCTTGATGATTGGCTACTATTTGCCAGACCCACCACCCGTGTGTGTGTGTGTGTGTGTGTGTGTGTGTGTGTGTGTGTGTGATGGCCACATGTGGAAGTCAGAGGGTGACTTGCTAGACCAGAGTCAGCTCTCTCCTACTACCATGTTGGCCTTGAAGACTGAACTCAGGTTCATCATCAGCTTGGCAGCAAGCGTCTTTACCCACTGAGCAATCCTACTCTCTGAATGCTAAATCTTTTGTTACTGTCTCATAGGTTTCTGGGATACATTTTTCCCTCCAGACTGTTTTTCTTGCTGTTGTTTGGGTTGAGTAAATTCTGCTCCCAGTCTTTCAGATCTGGTCACTCTCATTTTCCTGTTGATTTTCACTTAAAAAGTTTTTTATTTAAATTTTAATTTTTTATTTCTCTAACTTACTTGATGTTTTCTTCCATAATTTTTTTTTCCTTAGTGAAATGTTCTGGTTTCCTGATTAAGAGGAATTATTTGTTGAAGTATTTTCACAGAGCATCGCTTGTTTCTGCCACATGGGGAGTGGGAGATCTGCTTTCTGCTCACCAGGTGGAATCTGGGGTAAGGCTCTTATGCTGGTGTTTGTCTGGCACAGGAAGGGCCCTGCCTGAAAGACTTACCTGTTGTTAGACTACCACTACCAATATGGAGTGGGGAGGCAGGCAACCACACTCCTAGATTGGGAATGTGCAGATGCTAGGTGCTGAAGAGGGAGTGTTAGTTTATTTATAGGCGTGTCCCCTGAGGTCTAACAGTATCATTGGATGGACATATACTCAAATATATAGACAGCAATTATTGGACTCAAGTTAAAAAAACCACAAAGTTGGATGTGTACCAGATGGAGGGTAGATTGAGAGATATGGAAGAAAGGTGAATGGCCAAATGTATGAAATTCTCAAAGAATTAACCAAAAAAAAAAAAATAGATTAAGGCAAAACATACAAGCTTATAATTGGATGATTTATATCATCCACAGTTCAGTTACCTTATTCTATAATGCACAAGGCAATATTTTTTAGTGTACTAATGGAGTCATAAAATCAAACTTAATTTTTGAACATGTTCAGCATCTGAACAAGGGACTCAAGCTGTCTAGCATTTTTCTTCATTTCTGTATCTTTTCAGCCCCTCAAAACCATTAACATACTTTCTACCTTTATAGATTTGCCTATTTTGGATATTTCATATACATGGAATCCTAAAAAATGTTCTACTTGTGAACGACTTTAACATCCCTGGTGTGTAGTGCAATGTTTAGTATCATGTCCACACAAACTGTTGTCACAGAAACTGCAAAAGCTTTGGAACTCTTCCTTATTTAGAGGCTACTGGGTTTATTGTCCATTTATTAAATTGCTAAGTAAGTGAGACTAATAACAGGAAGTACATTGAAACTTTTAATAATGCCCCTGGGTAGTCACTGATGGCAGGTTCAAATAGAGCCATTTAACAATCATTTCAAGTTCAATTAGAGCCGTCCAATGACCACTTCAAGATCTTGGGTTAGACTGATAAAAACCCCAGAGCTTGCAAGCCTGAAGTACACCCAGTGCAGGATTTTGTGCTCTGTGATTTTGTATTCTAGGTGTCTGTACTAAAGTGTAGGAGAACTGAATCACTAATGAAAGTATGGATAGATGGTTTCTGTTGTCAATTGGGGAATTTATTTTAAACAGGTAAGACAGGTAGATCTTATCTATAAAGATATATTTATTATTTATTGCTTTGGGTCATATAGAGAATTTAACAGAGCTACTGGGTTGGCTGATACAAGTCTTTATAGCTACCTCATGTTTATAAAGGATTAGTTGTCATTTATTTAAAATGAATATTGATCAGGGCTAGAAGGAGATAAAGTCTTCTTCCAGGGATGGTTCTCTTCTGAGGGTGCACAGGATGGTGATCTTTCTTCTCTTTTACTACATTGGTATCTTTAAGGCCAGTGCAAGTATTGCAAGAAAGGAAATTAGCTACAGTTATCCAGACAGAAAGATGGGGGAGGGGGAAAGGAGGGGGAAGAGAGAGAGACAGAGACGGAGACACAAAGAGAGAGAGAGAGAGAGAGAGAGATAGGCAGAGAGAGAGACAGAGAGACACAGACACACAGACACACACACACAGACACACACACACACACAGAGAGAAAGAGAGAGAGAGAGAGAGAGAGAGAGAGAGAGAGAGAGAGAGAGAGAGAGAAAGACACACACACACACACACACACACAAAGAGCATGGGAGCATGAATGAGTTGAAGGTGGAGTTTTTCTTTTGCTGGGAAACTCAGCCTTGTAAGGCTTTCCAGTGAGTGGCTAAAGCCTGCCCAGATTATTAAGGATCATTTGCCTTTCCCAAAGTCTACTATAAGTTTTAATCATGTATAAAAATATCACCACAGAAATAGTTAGGTCACTCATCAGACATCTGGGTTTCATGAATAGCTGAGTTGATACATAATACTAATTATTGTAGTAATTTACAGTGTTCATTTTTCCTACTTTCTTAATGAGAATGAAGTGACTTGCCCAAGTGTATTCAAATATATCAACTCAGAAAAGATCTTCACTTGATGTTTATGAATTCATCCAGACAGCAAAAGAACCTAAGATTAACTAGACTTGATTTGACATAGATTCCTTACAATTTACATTTTCCTAGAACAAAATTTTAAACTTAATGTTGGCATCAGGCCATATTTCCTCAAGTACGCCACATAGTTATATCACCTAGAATAAATATTTTTCTTGTATGCAAAATTTGCACAACACATGTCTGACTTTTGAGTGACAAATCTGGGGTGGTATTAATATAAGTTCTTATAGTGGTCATGCTTAGTGTCTGCTTAAAGTGATATTGGAGAGGAGGCTAAATTCTGCTTATCTTGGCCAGAAAGAAGGAAAAAGAACATTTGAAAGTACAAATCAGAACATTCAGTGAAGGAAAATATTTAAAAAACCCCAAAGGACCAATATTACAATTATAATTATTCATACAGAAGACCAGCTACCTAAATCAGAATCTGTTATTTATTTAAAGTATGTCACTGTTTGTGTTTTATTTCTGGAAGGAATTATAAGGAAGGTGAATGAAAGAGCATAATACTGCTGTAGGAATCACCACCGGACAGCTGTTGAACACTGGTGTCAGAGTTGACAGTGTTTCGATGCTTCTGTGAGTCTGCCCCTGACGACACTGGCACAGCACTGAACCAGCTCTTTTCCAGGTATTTATCAGATAAATTCTATCCACATGGTTTAGAAACTTAATAGGAGTACTTTTTAACTTAGACTCATTTTAGTCCTTTGCATTCAGAATCAGCCATATTTTTTAAATGTGCTGCTTTCACTAAAGGTGCCTACCTACAATTGTGTTTGCACACATGTACTCCCCCTAGCACAAACATGCATATGTGCGTACATATAGGCACAGGCACATACATCCCAAACATACTCACACCCTGCACACTCCTCATTGTCTCCCCAAGCATGCATGCACACACACACACACATATATAATATTATATATATTATACTTATAATATAAATATATATGTATGTATAGTATATATACATATACTATCCAAGACTCTTCAAAATGTTTGAGGCTATGACTTGTTGCCTTTCCTATTTCACTATATCACTTGCTGCTTCTTCTGATTACTGAAAGAATCACTGGGCCGTGGGGTCTTGGGTAGGGAGGGATCAATGCTTTCACTTCCCTTTGGTTTTTTTGTGTTTGGATTACAGCACAATTTATAGAAAGGAGTTCATAGAATGAACACTGAACTTGAAAAAAATCTTCCAAAAAAGAAGCCTCCTTACTGGGATGTGGTCCCTATTTTTGGCTCATTTGTCTCATTACCAGAAGAAAACTCTCCTCCATGCTCTGAAATTTAGTTCAAAGATCAGCTTTGGGATGCTTCAGAGAAGATACGGAGGACTAGTTGAGGCATGGTGGCTTACTTTGGCTGCCTGGGCTTCCCTATTTGGGAGGGTCATTCTCTGGGGCTCATCATGACTACACTCTTGTTTGTGGATGAATAGTTGGGGCATTTCTCTGTGTGCAGAGTGGAAGGCATTGTTGTGATTGTTGTGTCTTTTTGGGTGTGATTTTTTTCTCGTAGGGTTCTTTTTCAGTGTTGATTGGCCACCAGGCACATGATCTCAGTTATATGCTATAGAGTAGAGTCAAGTCTTAGAAAAGCTTGATATAGCCTATTGTAAACAATAAAAAACAGATAATCTAAGTACAATTTGGTAAAAGATCCAAGAATTTATTTGACTCAGTTTTCCACAGAGGAGACCTATGGCAGAAGTGGTGGGATGAAGTTCTAATCTTAGCATAATGAAATCTCAAAACATCCTGAAACCAATTGCAGTCCATTTCTCTAGAATGTGAAACTGTCAAAAAGTTTAATGCATCTTCTCTGTGAGTACCTGCCTGTCTCCTCTAACCCTCTGACATTCAATTAGTGTAGGACATTTTCTCATACTGGATTCATTCAAGTAAGGTCTTGGCAGCCCAGAATTTTATAGATAGACCTGACACTAAATTGCTAGGCAGCTGTGATGGATACTGAGGCTTCTCTTTGCAAAAGGAGCCCCTTCTAAGGGTGTCTTTGCCAAGGTTTGGTCCTGCGGTATTCAAATAGAGGTCAGGTAGAAACAGACAAGGCAACAGACAGACAGATACAGTCTGGGGATTTCTGATACAGTGACAGATACCAGTAGACTAAATCTGGGGAGTCTGGAAGTAAAGGCCTTTAATCTGTGGTGACTCATTAGACTCTTAGCAGAATAATTGAAAAAAGGGAAAGCCATTACTGTCTGTGTTTGGGAGCTGCTGTGGGAACTCAGGAAAAGCTAAATAGGCAAGCAAAGGACCTAAAGCTCAGTTCTCATGGCTTTACTCTGCACACCTGGGCACACTTCTTGTATCCAGTGGGGATTCTGGCCCTTTGGCTCTCCTGTCCCATTACAGAGTACATGTCTACTGAGGTCATCTTGTACACCCAACATTTGGTTTCTTTATTGTTTTCTATTTGTAATATTACTTTTTTTCAAGCTAAGAAGCATTTAGTGAGTTCCTTTTTTTGTGACAAGTACTTTGTTATATGGCTAGAAAAATAAAATATTTCCCTTTCTTCAAGGGATGCATGGTTAGAGCCCATTGTTCCTTAAAGGCCACTGCATGTTTGCTTGTTTAGTGTGTTTTAAGCAGTGTGCCACTGTGCTTTAGCATGCAGGCTTTGGGAAGTTTGACCCTTCTTCCTTAACTTGCAAAGCTCCAGGGTTGTAGGTGTGTGCTACAACATCCAGATGATGAATTTTTTTTTTTTTAAATTTTAAAAGGGCTATTACTAAGTCAGTAAAAGAGGAATTCTTTCTTTCCCCCTTCCGCATCTCTCTTCTTCCATTTCTTCTGCCAGGTATCAAGAACAGAGCCTTGTGTATATTAAGTGAATGCATGACCACAGGGTCACACTGCTGCCACAAAGAGGCATTTCTTAATTAACTTATTTCTACTCAATAATTTGAATTTAATATTTTCTATTTAACAGTCTTATTTGCAAGGTACTAAATCTAACCTTTCCTGTATTTGAAAGTCTTCATAGGTTGAGGATATGACTCAGTGGTAGAATACTTGCCTAGGGAATAGGTGCAATTGCCAGTACCATTAAAAAAAAAAACCAAATCAAACCAAAATAGTTGTGTGGCTGATGTTTTAGTGATGATAGAGATAATGCTCAGCAAAAGTATATTTCTTTATAAAAGATGCAACAACAGTTAGATATGTTTGTGCATGCCTGTAACTCCAGCACTTACAGGGCTGAAATGGGAACGGTGTATGGTGAAGGCCAGCTTGGGCTACAAAGGGAGTTCTAGGCTAGCCTAAGCAGCATTATGAGACCATTTCACAAAACAATACAAATAATAATACAAACACATTATAATCCCTTAGACACAGAAAAGGGAAAAAACTACTTGCAACTCCATGAAGTCACCATATTTTTGATATTTTCTCTCCATACATTTTTAATATTCACTTTTAAAAACATGTCTAGTATATAAACAATTATAGAATATAATATAAAATTAATAAAATCTTTGTATTCTTTTTAATATCATGCTTATGGAAGTAAATCATGTTAAAATTTACATTCTTTAAATCTACTATTTTAAAAATGTATACAAGTAGAAATAATGAATAATTACATATGTTTGCATGTTTAAAAAATGTCTCTTGACTCCTTTCTTTGTCTTTTCTTTCTTCTCTCTAACCTTTTCCAGGACTCACAATATATTCATAATAGATTCTTTTGTTGGACTCACTTTGAAATTAGTTGTTTGTGATCTTGACTATGTATTAAAATCACCAAGGAGAGATGAATTAATTGTTTGAGGTGAGATTGGACATCAAAATTTATAAATATAATTTAAACAGTTCTGATTGACAGCCATGTTGAGAACCACTGCCTTAGGTTACTAACATGCATCCAGTTCATTAAAGGTTCAGGTGATTCCATATTGTTTCTGTACAAAAAGTTATTCATTCATGGGGCTCATCAGTTAAGAACACTGGCTGCTCTGGTACAATTCCTAGCACTCACATGGCAGCTCATAACTGTCTGTAACTTAAGTTCCACAGGATCTTTTCTTTTCTTTTTTTTTTAATTGGAAATTTTATTTACATTTCAGGTGTTCTCCCCTTAACCCATTTTCTCCCCACTCCCTCCCAGAAACTCACTATCCCTTCCCCCCTCCTCTTGCCTCCCCATTGGTGTACCCCTACCCACCCTCCCCCGTATCTCACCTCCCCACCCTCGAATATCCCCCCCACCAACGACGCCCAGCCTTCATGGGACCAAGGATCTCTTCTCCCACTTATATATAGCTCCCTTGCATATATAGCTGGAGCCATGGGTCCCTCCCTAAGCGCTCCCAGGCTGGTGGTTTAGACCCCACAGGATCTTTTCTAGTCTTCAATGTCCCAGGCATGCACATGTTGCACAGACACACATTCAGGTAAAACACATACCCCTAAAATAATAAGATAAACATTAACAAACTTTAAAAATCATTTATTTCTGTATTGATAAGCATTGTTTGTTTTTAATACCTCATTTTACTAAAAAGTATTTCAATAAGTGTGTACCTTTAGTTCATAGTTACCAGTTCCCTTAGTTCCATGAAATTCAGTCCTGAAAACGGGATTCCTTGATCTAGATTATAGACATTAAAATTCTCTTCAGTACTGCCAAGTTGTTTCCCACAAAAGGTCTTAAGAATACTGTTAGTAACAGTATGAAAAGACTGAATGTATTTTTCATGTTTTTGTCAATGTGACAAAAACCAAATGTATTTGGTTTTACTCTTTAGCTCTCCTGAATGACCGTCACTCAGAGACATGTCTCCTTTGTGATTCCATTCTTATGGTCTTTGAGTTTGTATTCTTTGCTCATTTCAATGTGATCGTTTGTATTTTACTATCAAATTTTAAGGGTCTTTGAATAAGGGAATATTATTCTTTTCTGTCATATGTGTTCTGACATTTTCCCAGTCTTCTTTTTGTCTTTTGATAACTTATGGAGAACACACATGTAACAGAATGTCGAGAATATATCATCAAACATCACTATTATATACTGTTTCAATAGTTCTCCTGTCACTGTCATTCCTAATGGGTGGATACGAGTCAGGTCAAGTTTAGCCATTCATTCAGACTCCCCCCAAGCCAGCCTATGACTGTTAGGCTGCTTCAAATAGTACTAGATTTAAAATTTCTTTGTCTTTAGTTTTTTCTGTAGTTTGGACATTGTAGGAGATTCCTTATCCTAAGTTAAATAATTAGATCAAAGCTTCATTTTTTGGGTGATTTGTGATGATCATCTTCTAAACTCTTATAGTTTATGGTCACCCAACCAGCATGAACAATTAGGAACAATTAGGGATTTTCCTGGAAGAAAAGTTATATAACAGAACTGAAAGAATCACAGTCTGTGACTTATTAGTTTAATTGAGAGGGCATAATTAGACTCACAATACATAAGAAGTTAGTTTACTGCAAATAAGATATTTTTTGCAAAACTACAAAGGGCAAGGCACTTGTAAAGTGCTGCAAGAGCTAAGTCACATGTGGTTATTACTTTTTGAAAAAATCATGTGAAAGCTTGTCTTTAATAGCATCAATATGTTGGCAGCCAAAGTACATGACTTGAAACTGAAAATGGACTCCCAGACAGAGTTATTAATTTAACAGGTTGGCAAGCCAAGGACAGGTAAGATTCCTTACAGAGCCTTACCAACTTTAGACAGAAGTGCATTGCTTTTGATAATGCATATTTCACGACAGGTGAGGAAGGCATTCTTGTCAGAATGACTTAAGACAGGCTCAGTCTTGTGTATGAAACAAAAAAGGAGGAGATGTGGAGAGCTTTTGGGTCTGCTTGGCAGGAATCTGACATTAGTCAAGGGCTTCAGACAGGAATCTGACATTAGGCTAGAACAAAGAAGTAATTTCAGGCAGGAATCTAAATCTTAGGTTAGAACAAGAAAGTAGGCTTCAGGCATGAAAATTACTTTGGGCTAGGACAGGGAAGTAGGCTCAGATATTTTGGTCATCCTGATAAGTCTTTAGAAACAGTGATCATGGGACTTTGTTTATTGCCTTGCTTGTTCTTTGACTATTTGTGTTTATTGTCTTGTTTGTTCCTTTACTATTTGCATCTATAGTATTGCTAGTTCCTTAACCTAGGACTGACCTTAATACTTGCATGTAATTAAAATAGTATAAAAGCAAACAGGAGAAGAAGGGATGGGATAGGGCACTTATGGGGGTGGGGAATGAGGAAAAGGAATAACATCTGAAATGTAAATAAAATATCCAATAAAAAAGAGAAAAAAGTAATTTTTGCAATTAAAATATAATTATATTATTTCCCCCTTTTCCTCCATCTAAACCCTGCCATATACTCTCCCTTGCTTCTTCCCAAATCATGGCCTCTTTTTCTTTATTATATTTATGTATATATGCAATATTTATACATGAATATATAGATGTATAAATATGTAGATAGAACTTGCTCAGTCTGTAGTGTTTAGTGTTACTGTGTATATATAATTTCAGGGCTGGTCACTTTGTATTGGATAACCAAATAGGGAAAGACTATCTCTTCCACTCTCAGTATTCCTTAGATGCCTGTAGTTCTTTGTTTATGACTGGGGCCCCATGAGGTTCCCCTCTTTCATGTTAGTGTACCTATTGGTATTGTCCTTGTTCAGGTCTTGTTTAGGTCCTAACAATGATATGTCTTGTTAGGACATATCATTGATGAAACTTCTCTGTCATTTCTAGGCAACAGTATTTTACAGCCAGTTTTCCTGGTGCTCTGGCTTTTAAAATCTTTTGGTTATTTCTGTACTTTTAAGGAACAGTTTAGTTTATGGGAATGAAAACTAAATCTCTTACTTTATTTTATAGTTAAGTACCATAACATAATTATGAAAGAGAAGCAGACTTTTATTGAATCAGGATAGTTTTCTTAAAGTCAGTACTTTTAGATAATACAAAAATGAAGTAAAAAAATGAATAGTATTTTAATAGATGTAGAAGGACCTCACATTGGACAAAACAAAAGACTGTTTAGGTTTTGAAGGTTAATTATCTTAATAACAGAAGTCAAATAATGAATGGTCTTTGTAGGAGGAAATTTTCCTTGTAAGTTGGGAGGAGCTAAGGTGGGAGGAGCTAAGGTGGGAGGAGTAAGGAGAGGAAGAGGAGCGAGGGGAGGAGCAGAGATGTAGGAGGATGGAGAACCATGCTTGTATAAGGAGCAGTCCTGGGTAACAGCTTATATGTAGGTTAGTTAATTGGGAAACACCTCTAATTGTGTAAGCATCTTGTTTATTGAGCATTACCAAACATATAAAGCCTTTGGTTAATCATTAAGCATTAGAGTCTAATTCCTAATAGGTACTGCATGGATGGTAGAATGGTCTGGGCTCAGTCCAGCCATGTGGAGACAGTGTGGAAGATTGGCAGAGCCATCTCCTACGCTGGCATTTTGTGGGTGGCAGGGCCAGTGTCTCTGGCCACCTAAGCTGGCAGCTTGAGCGGGCGGCCTGAGCCGAGCGATGACACCGCTGCTGCTTGTCATCTCAGGCCCAGCCTAATCGGGAACATGGCAGTTCCATATCACAAGACAGATGGGGTGCCACCGTTTTAAATATCTCCATCAACAGGTCTCTGTTGGAGTTTTATAATTTTGGAACAAATCTGATACTATTCTTGGTGGATTATTCTGAAATGAAAAGAACCAGGTAAAAAAAAGGATTTAAAATAATTTACATATTCATGCCAAGACTCTTAGAAAAACAGTCATTTCAATTGCTTCATCCTTGTATTACCAGAATAATTTACAATTTATGCCCCCGCCTCCTAGATCCTCTTGAACACTAATTAGATGGGAGCTCTAAATCAAACAAGAGTGACTGAATTTGTCTTCCTGGGCCTCACTGACCACTGGGTGTTGGAGATTCTGTTTTTCATACCATTCACAGTCACTTATGCGTTAACACTTTTGGGGAACATCCTCATTGTTGTTACCATAGTCTTCACTCCACGTCTCCACAATCCCATGTACTTCTTTCTGAGCAATCTGTCCTTCATTGACATCTGCCACTCATCTGTCACCGTGCCCAAGATGCTGGAGGGTTTGCTTTTAGAGAGAAAGACCATTTCCTTTGACAATTGCATCGCACAGCTCTTCTTCCTACATCTCTTTGCTTGTGCTGAGATCTTTCTGCTGACGATTATGGCGTATGATCGTTACGTGGCTATCTGCATCCCACTGCATTACTCCAATGTGATGAACATGAAGGTCTGTGTACAGCTTGTCTTTGCACTCTGGCTGGGGGCACTGTTCATTCACTTGTGCAGACTTTCTTGACTATTCGTCTACCCTACTGTGGCCCAAACATTATCGATAGCTACTTCTGTGACGTACCTCCTGTCATCAAGCTGGCTTGCACAGATACATACCTTACAGGGATTCTGATCGTATCCAATAGTGGAACCATCTCCCTTGTATGTTTTCTAGCCTTGGTCACTTCCTACACAGTCATCCTGTTTTCTCTTCGAAAACAGTCAGCAGAAGGTCGTCGGAAAGCCCTGTCCACCTGCTCAGCCCACTTCATGGTGGTTGCCCTGTTCTTCGGGCCATGTATCTTCATCTACACTCGGCCAGATACCAGCTTCTCCATCGACAAGGTGGTATCAGTCTTCTACACAGTGGTCACCCCTTTGCTGAATCCTCTCATTTACACCTTGAGGAATGAGGAGGTAAAAACTGCCATGAAGCATCTCAGGCAGAGACGAATTTGCTCATAAAATCGTGTGTGTGTGTGTGTGTGTGTGTGTGTGTGTGTGTGTGTATGTGTGCGCACGCATGCATTGTGATGACAGCCACAGTTGTGACAATATCCTGAATGTGGAAGTAACATGTGCCCTTAAACACTGAGCCATTTCTCCAGCCTGGAAAACTCATTTTCTTAATAAAATACTCAGAAGTCAAAAGTTAAACATTTTGACTAAATGGATTATGACTTTTTATTTTTGTGGTTGATCCTTTCACATTAGAATCTGTCTATGTCCAAGCGTTAAAGATTTTTGGCTGTTTTACTTTGCTAATTTCAGAATTTCATCTTAAATTCTAGGTGTGTGATGTTTGGGGTTTAGTTTTTGTACATGATATGAAATAAGTTTGAGATTCTTTTTATTCATCCATTGGTTTGATATGGCACAATTTGAGACATTTATTTTATTATTAAATTACTTCTATTGAAAAAGACTTGATCTTTCAAGTGTGGATTTATTTATAATTTTTTTATTAAATTATTTTATTTACATTCTAAATGTTGTCTCCTTTCCAGTCCCCCTTCTCAGAGTTCTTCACTCCTCCCCCTCCACTTTGTCTCTGAGATGGCTCCCCCACCTACCCACCTACCCACTCCCACCTCCCCCCAATCCCCGCATCCCCCTTCCCTGTAGCATCAGGTCTCTACAGGATTAGGTGCATCCTCTTCTACTGAGGCCAGAGAAGGCAGTCTTCTGCTACATATGTGTTGGGGGCCATGAACCAGCCCATTTATGCTCTTTGGTTGGTGACTTAGTCTCTGTGAGTTCCCAAGGGTCCAGGTTAGTTGATACTGTTGTTCTTTCTATTAGGTTGCCATCCTTTTCAGCTCCTTCAGTCCCCCTAACTCTTCCATAGGAGTCCTTGACCTCAGTTCAATGACTTTATTTATAATTCATTACATTGACTTTCATGTCTAATCTTATATATGAACACAGTATATTGACTATTTTAGTTTTATAGTAGGCTTTTGGTGATGTTATGTGATCTCATTGCTCTTTCTTAAAATGTTCTGCATATTCATGTATATCTTGGGAAATGTTTGTCTATGGAGAAAAATGTTGGAATCTAGACTGGGATCATCTGATCTCCATAGACAACCTGGGAGAGAACTGAACTGAAAAATATCCAACCTCAATCTTCTAATTTGAGAGATCTTATTATTTGTTTATGTTTTCTTTAGTTTCTTTATTAATATTATCATTTAAATTTATAATGAAACACAATTCATTAAATTTATCTCCAAATATTTTACTTCTTAAAAAAATATACACAGTGGATTTTATTCAGCTGTAAAGAATGAAATTTATCAGCTGCAGGAGCATAAATGGAGCTATAGATGACTATTTTAAGTGGCAGAAGCCTGAACTGGGTGTGGTGGTTCATACCTGTGACCTCAGCGTTTGGCAAGGGGAGGCAGGAAGATCAGGAGTTCAAGGCTAGCTATGGCTACATTGTGAGTTTGAAATCAGCCTGTGTTTCATGAAGCCTTGTCTCAAAAATAAAAGCAAGGCAGAATTGAAATACACATAATCATATATTTTCACTTATACATGAACTCCTATAGATATAAAACCCCAATATAAATAAGATAGATTGATGAACACTTTACAAGAAGTATCTAAAAGAATAGAGTGATAGGAACAAGCAAGGTAAGAAAGGGGAAGAAACAAATATCTCATAATTTCTCTCATATGTGGTTTATCATACATATTATACATACATACTTATATATATATGAATATATATTATATTCATATATATTCATAATATATATTATATAAATATGAATATATATGTATATGGTTATCAGAATGAGAAGTGAGGCATGAGAGGGCACTTTAGGAAGTGAAATACAATGACATGAATTTATGAAAATGACACAATGAAATGTCACTTGCACATTAAGTAAACAATAAAGTATGAAAATAAGACAAAATATTTCTTATTAACTTGTCTACCATCAGTTTATTTTTTAGTCTTGATTTTCAAGCTGTTAGGGATATAGTGTTTTTTTTTTTCCATCACAGAGGCTGGTATTCTAACAGTGGTTGTATGCACAACAGAGACACAGAGAGCCAGGGGTTGAGTTTATAAAGTTGATGCCTCAGCAGCACCAATTCAGTGCTGAAAAGCCAGGAGGGTCCCTGGAAAGTCATTGGTATTGAGTCTAATGTAGAAGGAGAAAGACACTGAAGTCTGATGTTAGCATTATGGGATCAGAGAAGCAGTGAAGGCAGGTAGGAACTAGTGTTTTGCTTTATTAATTGTTAATTTCATTTTTACATGTTTATTGTTAATATGCAATTATATATACTATCTTTATTCCATTGACATTGCTAAATTCAAACACAAGTTGGGCTAGACAAAACCTTTTCTCTTGTCTTTCCTGTCCCCTTACTACCTCACCTTCTCCTTTCTTTCTTTCCTCCCTGCCTCTATTCCTCTTTGATAGAGATTGAACACAAGGCCTTACAGACGTTGGCAAGCACTCCACAAGTAAGCCGCTGCCCTTCAGTTCTTCTGCAGGGTTTTAAGTCTTTCACTTTGGTAACAGCACCATCGGTGAATAAGAGGTTTGCTTCTTCCTTCTGATCTGCATCATAGTTGTTTTTCTTTCTGTCTTACTGTGCTGACTAGTTTTCTATAGGACAGTGTAGGACAGGAGTTTTGTAGTATAGGCAGCTTTGTACCTAAGTGAGGAGGAAGCTTCAGTAGTTCATAATGTATAGAGTTGGGGCAAGAGAAATGGCTCAGAGGTTAAGAGTGCTGCTGCTCTTGCAGAGGACCTGAGTTTGGTTCCTGGCACCTACATGATGACTCACAACCATATATAACTCATTCCAAGGGGTCTGACTTTTTTTCTAATGACATTATTCTCATTGGCGAGAGATGGAATCTCAGCGTAGCTTTAATTTTTATTTCTCTGATGACTATTGATGTGGAACATTTTTCAAATGTTTATTGGCTACTTGTATCATGTCTTTTGAGAATGGTTTGTTCATTTCATTAACCCACTAATTGATTGGGTTGTTTGATTTTTTTTCTTTAGTTTTTTGAGTTCTTGGTGTATTCTAGATATAAACCCTCTCTGGCAGATGTAAAGCTGACAAAATTTCTTCCATTTTGTAGTCTGTCCCTTTTTACATAATAACAGTTTCCTTGCAGGGCAGAAGTGTTTAATTTCATGAAGATCCATCATCAATTATTAGCATTATTTTCTGAGTAACTATAGGAGTCCTACTCAGAAAATCATTCTCCAACCCTGTATTTTCAAGTGCATTCGTTTTCCTCTAACAGCTTTGGAGTTGACTTTTTTAATATGATGAGATGTAGGTATCTAATTTCATTCTTCTATCCATAAATATGCAGTTACTAGTATCATTTATTGAAGAGACTATCTTTCCTTCAATGCGTATATCTGGAATTTTTGCTTAAAAATCAGCTGTCTATTGATGTGTGGGCTTATATTTGGTTCTTCTGTTCTGCTCTATCCATCTACATATCTAGTTATTTGCTTATACCAAACTGTTTTTGTGACTTATAGCTCTGTAATAAACTTGACTGAGTTGTGTGACACTGCCAACATTATTCCTTTTTTGCAGGCTTGCTTTGGATATTTGGTGTATTTTGTACTTTCATATGAATTTTAAGGTTATATTTTCATTTATATGAAGAATGGCATTAAGATCTTGATGAGGAATGCACAAGCCTGAAGACTGCTTTTGGTAGAATAGCATTTTATATTATTAATTCCTTCAGTCCATAAACACAAGAGCAATATCTCCACCTTTTAGTATATTCTTCAATTAATTTTTTTGTAGTTTAATGTTTTCATTGTAGAAATGTTTCACTTTGTGGATTAGGTTTATTCTAATGCAACTGTGTATGTAATTGTTTTGGTTTCTCTTCTCTTTCTGTGCATATTTGTGATTGAGGATACTGATTTTTGTAACTTAATTTTGTGTCTTGCCATCTTGCTGAAAGTTTCAACCAGCTCTAAAAGTTTTCTGGTCAAGTCTTTAGGGTCCTTTATATGTAGAACCACATCATCTGCAAATAAAGATACTTTGACTTCTTTTCCCACTTTTGTCCCTTTTATTTCCTTTTCTTGTTCTTTTGTTTGAGCTAGGACTTCACAGAACACCATGTTGAGTAGAAGTGGATAGAGTAGACAATCTTGTCTTGTCCTTCTTTTGTGTATTTGGCATAATATTTGCCAATATAAAATTTGGCTATACTTTTGTTGTATAAAGCCTTTATTATGTTAATGTATATTCTTTCTTTCTTTTTTTTTTTTTTGCGTGATTTTTTTTTATTGTCTCTTTTTAAAAAAAATGTTAATCAAAGGCTTTATAAGTTTGGTAATGCTCAATAACAAGATACCCATACAATCAGAAGTGTAAACCAATACCCAACCTAGATATACAAACTACCTTTGACTGGCAGAGACACGCGAACATCCAACTCCATGTTCCCCCCTCCCCTCTCATCTCCTAGCTTCTCCTCTCCTTCTCATCCTCCTCTCCTTACTCCTCCCACCTTAGCTCCTACTACATATCACCCTTCCTGTTAAGATAAAACTTTTCTTTCAAAATACAATTAGAGCATAACTATACCAATTTGTATCAGTAAGGTACAAGATAGACCTAATACCCAGTCCATCATTTTTTTGACTAACCAGAACCTCTGTCATCTCTCCTAACTAAAGGACTTAGTTCTGAACCTGGCTTTTTTCTTGGCTTTAGAATGAATATCAGCTGAAAACCATCCTCTCAAATCTTTTCTCTCAAAGTAAATAGCCGGGATTGGCTATGAGACTATAAGTCTTCAACCCAGTCAGAAATACAGAATAACTGAATTAACTGAAATTATGGGAAGCACAAAGCATAGCTTCTAAAACTTAGCCAATTTATAGAGACCTCTGAACACCTGGACAGTCCCTATACTACAAAACATTGGAGCATCCGATCTTCAGCCTTCTGGCCCAGGATCATCTGACAGACCTAGTGATGCAGAATTATTAAGGGCTGACTACTCTGTCTTGGCAGATATAATCAGTCGACTATTCCGCAAGTGTGTCCTTTTCAGGACAGTAATTTGTCTGCAGAGGAAAAGAGGCAATTCTTGCCTAGTGGCTGTCTCACCACAACTGGAGTAACTCCAAAGATGCTCAATTTCTTCTTAGAATCCAAGACAGGAAGCTGTCAGGAGCAGACAGGTCTCTAATCAAAATGAACCTTAATACAGAAATGTTTGTAACATCAATTCTGTGTACTTCTGAGGTTTTGAAAACCAACTATCCATGTAAGGCAATCTGGACCGTTGTCTGTTAACTCCTCTCAGCTATTTATAAATAAAACATAGAAAACACCGTAACAATAAACTCAGAGCCATGAATTTGCAATAGGCCCTTAACTCACAGGCTAACTATCTCAAATCAGTTAAAAAAGTTAAAGAAGGACTGGGTCTAAGTCTTGTATTCCTAAATGTGTTACATAGGTACAATGCCTATGAGAGTAACAATATTAATTTCACTTCTATATCAATAAGAAACTCATACCAATGAAAACCTTAAATTTGAAATCAAAGTAAATTTTGTACCATTTAAGAAATTATAACTTCAGCTTAATAAAAATTATACAGATTTCTACCAATAGGTTATGACTATGCAATAAATCCTAGCTATTCCTCCCTGTTCCAACCAAACCACTACTTTTCCCTAGAAAGACAGCCCAGTATTAACCACCTCAGTATCCAAGCCCAGGGATTAGGGGCGCCAACTCTTCATTAACTTCTTCAAGCTGATTATGGGCATTGAGATATTAGAAGAGGGGCGGGGGGAAGAGTAAATTGATAAGCCTCTGATGTCTGTGTCTTCACTGCATTCAGCTGAGATTCCAGGACATCAGAGGTTCCAGCAGGTCTGCTCAGCTTGCTTGATGAGTAGATACACCAAGGCTGTGTATTCTACAACATACAATTCTCAAAACAAATTTTAGTATCAAGTTTTTTTTTTTTTGTTTGAATTCTGGAATCTAGTCTTCTGGTGGCCTGTCTCTATCTTATCTAATTCATATAATTCTGGGAGTTTCTATGAGGGTGTGTTCCCACCATCCTCCCATTCCCACCTCCCTGCTCTCTAATTCCCCAACACTAGGGAGTCCAAACTTTCAGGCACCAAGGCCCTCCACTTCCACTGATGCCTGACAAGGCCACTCTCAACTACCTATACAGGTTGAGCCATGAGTCCCTCCCTTTGTGTTCTTGGGCTGGAGGTTTTAGAATGGCTGCTCCAGCTTGTTTCTTAGGACCATTTGCTTGAAAAATTGTTTTCCAGCCTTTTACTCTAAGGTAATGTCTGTCTTTGTCACTGAGGTGGGTTTCCTATATGCAGCAAAATGCTGGGTTCTATTTATGTATCTAGACCATTAGCCTATGTCTTTTTTTGGGGGGGTGGAATTGAGTCCATTGATGTTAAGAGAGATTAAAGAACAGAGATTGTTTCTTCCTGTTATTTTTGTTATTAGAGGTGGAATTATCTTTGTATGGCTATCTTCTTTTGGATTTGTTGGAAGAGGATTACTTTCTTGCTCTTTCTAGGGTATAATTTCCCTCTTTGTATTGGAGTTTTCCCACTATTATCCTTTGTAATTCTGTGTTTGTGGAAAGATATTGTGTAAATTTGGTTTTGTCATGGAATATCTTGGTTTCTCCATCTATGGTAATTGAGAGTTTTGCTGGGTATAGTAGCCTGGGCTAGCATTTATGTTCTCTTAGGGTCAGTATGACATCTGTCCAGGATCTTCTCGCTTTTATAGTCTCTGGTGAGAAGTCTGGTGTAATTCTGACAGATGTGCCTTTTTATGTTACTTGGTCTTTGCCCCTTACTGCATTTAATATTCTTTCTTTGTTTTGTGCATTTGGTGTTTTGATTATTATGTGACAGGAGGTATTTCTTTTCTGGTCTAGTCTATTTGGTGTTCTGTAGGCTTCTTGTATGATTATGGGCATCTCGTTCTTTAGGTTAGGGAAGTTTTCTTCTATAATTTTATTGAAGATATTTATTGGCCCTTTAAGTTTGGAATCTTCACTCTCATCTATACCTATTATCCTTAGGTTTGGTCTTCTCATTGTGTCCTGGATTTCCTGGATGTTTTGTGTTAAGAACTTTTTGCATTTTGTGTTTTCTTTGATAGCTATGTCAATATTTTCTATGGTATCTTCTGCACCTGAGATTCTCTTTTCTATCTCTTGTATCCTGTTGGTGATGCTTGCATCTATGACTCATGACTTTTTTCCTAGGTTTTCTATCTCCAGGGTAGTCTCCCTTTGTGATTTTTTATTGTTTCTACTTCTATTTTTTATGTCCTGGATGGTATTGTTCAATTCCTCCACCTGTTTGGTTGTGTTCTCTTGTAATTCTTTAAGGATTTTTGTGTTTCCTCTTTAAGGGCTTCTACCTGTTTACCTGTGTTTTCCTGTATTTCTTTAAGGGAGTTATTTATGTCTTTCTTAATGTCCTCCATCATCATCATGAGAAGTGATTTTAAATCTGAATCTTGCTTTCCTGGTGATATGGGGAATTCAGGACTTTTTAGTGTGGGAGAACTAGGTTCTAACGATGCCAAGTACCCTGGGTTGCTGATGCTTATGTTCTTGTGTTTGCCTTTTGCCATCTGGCTCTCCTTAATGCTACCTGCCCTGTCTCTGACTGGAACCTGTCTTTCCTATTATCTTGGTTGTTTCAGAACTGTGTGGGGTGGGTGTTACTACTGTGGTTAGAACTAGGGCCCAAGATCTGCTCAGTGCTCGGGCCCAAACCAGAAGGAATCAGTGCTCCAGGCCAGGAATGAATTCCTGGGTCCCAGTGGCTCCCAGTTACTCCCTGTTTGGGGCGGGTGTTACTGTCTCCTTACCTAAGATGCTGCCCAGGTTAGAGCTCCTGGGAGGCCTGCTTCCTCTGGGTTTTGTGAGATTGGGTGCAGAGTTGCCACCTGGGATCTGCTCACTGCTTGGGCCCAGACTGAAAGGAACCATGCATGTTCTTTCTATTTCTGTTTCTTTAGGGATTTTCATCATCAGGGGATGTTGGATGTTGTTAGAAGCCTTTTCTGAATCTATTGGTTATTATTTTAATCTTAGTCTATTGCTATGAAGAGATAATATGACCATGGTAACTCTTATAAAGGAAAACATTTAATTGGGACTGGCTTACAGTTTCAGAGGTTTAGTCCACTATTAGAACAGCAGGAAGCATGGTGTCATGCAGGCATTGAGAGGAGCTGAGAGTTCTACATCAGGGTTGGCAGGCAGCAGGAAGAAAGATAACCAATGGGCCTTACTTGAGTTTCTGAAATATCAAAAGCCACCCCCAGTTACACACTTCTTCCAATAAGACAACACTTCCTAATCCCTCCCAAATAGTGGCACTTTTTGATGATCTAAAATTTAGACATGTGAACATACGGGGGCCATTCTTACTCAAACTGCATTTCACTCTCGGCCCCTATAGGCTTGTGGCTACATCATAATGCAAAAATGTATTCTGTCCAACATCAAAGTCTCCACAGTCTCTAAGAGTCTCAACACTGTTTAAAAGTTCAAAGGTCAAAATCTCTAATACTCATGGAAGTCTCTTAACTATAGCCCACTGTAAAATCAAAATTATAAAGTGCATCATATACTTCCAATATACAGTGACACAGAATATATGCTACTATTAAAAAATGGAGGAAAGGGAGCATAGTGAGGAAACGCTGGACCAAAGCAAGACCTAAAATCAACTGGGCAAATTGTACATTCTGCATCTTCATGTCTCTTGTCAAAGCACTCTTTCAATCTCCAATTCTTTTCGGCCTTGTTGACTGTAACATACTTCTTCTCCCTCTTGGCTGGTTCTATATTTGGTCTGTAGCTTTCCTTGGCAGGCATCTCACACTCTGGTATCTCCAACATCTTGAGGTCTCCAACACAATCCAGGCTTCATCTTCACAGTTCCACACAGTGGCTTCTCTGAGTCTCTATGAAGGGGCACCCTTGACTCATGCTGGGCCTCAGGGACTTTCATTAGCTGTAGAGTGAGACTCTATAACCACTTTCTTGTGTCTTTGGTCAGAACCACATGGTGAAACCTGCCAAGTTCTGCTGCTTGTTGAGGCTGCAGCATAGCACCCACATTTTTTGTTTTTGATGTTTCCCCCACCTATTAGGCTTTCTTTTCACAAGTTGGAAGCTTATCTGGGTGGAGTCTTACCCCCCAGGCTACCATTCCCTTTATGTCATTTAGCCTAAAGCTTAACCTTTTTATCTCCTTGAGCTCTGTACCTAGTTCCATTATACTTTCTGGTGTTCTTTTTCTCTTTAAAATGTACAATTTGTATTGTTCCTTGCTCAGCTTGCACCTTTTAAATTATAGATCTGCACAATAGTGGCCACTAATAACCAAATAACACAGTCAGAATTAGGCTGTCTTGAAACCTCTTCTGCCAACACTATTAATCCAAAGTGCTTCAATTTAGCCTAAGGAAGAATTTCTGGATAAGGGCAGAAAACAGCCACATTTTTAGTCAAAATTTCCTAAGCATAGTCTCTAGACCACTTACTAATATTTTTCTACTCCAAAACTTCTTGAACTGGGCTATCATAATTTACATTTCTTTTAGTACCATGTCTACACTACTACTAGTGTGATCCATTAAGCCCCACTTAAAGTGTTTAACTGCTTTCCTAATCAAAAGTCCCAAAGTCTACATTCCACCAACAAGAAACATGGTCAGACCTGTTGTAGCAATATCCAATACTTCTGGTAGCAACTTCAATCTTAGTCAATTTTCTATTGTGAAGAGACACCATGATTATGGCAACTTTTATAAGAGAAAAAATTTAATTGGAGTTTGTTTAAAGTTTTGGAGGTTTAGTTAATTACTAGCAGTGCAGGAAGCATGGTAACATGCAGGCAGACCTGGTGCTGGAGAAATAGCTACGAGTTCTATATCTGGATCCACAGTCAGCAGGAAAGGAGAGAGAGAGAGAGAGAGAGAGAGAGAGAGAGAGAGAGAGAGAGAGAGAAGAGAAAAGAGAGAGAGAGAGAGAGAAGAGAGAGAGACTGGGAGAGAGAGAGAGAGAGAGAGAGAGAGAGAGAGAGAGAGACTGGCTTGGACTTTTGAAACCTCAATAATTTCTCCAAAGTAGTGGCACTCTCAATGACGAAGCATTCAAACATATGAAACATATGAACCTATGGGAGCACCATTATTGAAATTACCACAATGTTTAAAGACTTTTCCACCCAGAGTCCTTTTCCCCTCACTTTTAACCTATAATCTACTAGTCCCCCTTACTTAATGTGTTTTCTCCTTCAAAGGTCAATTTCTGGCTTCCACTTGTGCTCAAATACACAAAACAAGCTATGATACCAAGACCCTTCTTTATATGAGAGAGAGTATGAGACATTTGTCTTATGAGGACTGAATTGCTCACTTTGTATAATTGTGTCCCATTAATTTACCATCAAAATCCATTATTTCATTTTTATTTACAGATGAATAACATTATACTATCTACACATCTATCTATCTATCTATCTATCTATCTATCTATCTATCTGTCTGTCTTATTTTTCTTATCCATCTAGTTGTTGGTGAACATCTTTTTTGATTCTATTTTTTTAGCTATTGTGAATTCAGCCTTGATGAACATGGATGTGCAAATATTTCTATAGTAGAATATAAAGTCCTTTGAGTATATGCATATGAGTTATAAAGAAGGGTCATATGTAAATTCTATTTCTGGTTATTTTAAAAGGATTTATTTATTTTTACATGAATGGATCATTGCCTACATGGACGTATATGTACTAGAAGTGCCTGGTGCCCATGGAGGTCAGAGAAGTTGTTGGATCTCTTTGAACTGGACATAGATAATTGATAGTTATAGATAGTTGTGAGCCATGATGTAGGTGCTGGGAACTGAATCTAGATCTTCCACAAGAGTAACAAGTGCTCTTGACCAGGAGAAGAAAGCAGAAAATCTCAGAGGGAGATGCAACCAGAAAAGATACTGGGAGGATCAATATTGTTGTCTTTGATGGTGAAGGGACTAACAACCCTGGAATGCAAATGGCCTATAGAAATTGGAAAATGAAGCTGAGCTTTCAGAAAACATGTCATCCTCCTGACACCTGATGCTAGTCCAGGGTGGTGTGTGTTGAATGTCTGGACCACAGAACTGCAATGCAATGTTTATGGTGTTTAAAGCACTAGGTTGTAGTAGTTTGGTTATAGCACCAATACAAATATTAGTGTCAGTACTTATCATAGGAGCACACACAACAGCTTAGGTAACATTCCCAGTAACATATTTATAGCCTGTTTGGAAAAGTCAACCAATCAAAATAGTTAAGAGGGCAACTTAGATGTTTACAATTTCAGAGCCTGATTTCTTGAACCTGTTGATATATTATAGAATAGATTGAATGACACATTTTGAGTGCATGTAGAAGATTTTGCTTATTTTGAAAAGAATTTAGAAACTAATAGATATTAACTGGCATTCTGTTATTTGTAGAAATGATATTCAAATGTATTCTGGAGAATTGGGCACAGACAATATGGGCATAGGTACATCACATAGGACATACACAGTGCAGAGTGAATGGCCCACCAATTGCAACAAAAATGCAAGACATGATTGAAGTGAGAGGGCAAAGATGTGGTCTGTTTAAGCAAACAAGGAACTTGTTCACAAAAGTGTTAGCATATGAAAATCGTTACTCTTTAGTTGACAGTAATATGCAAAATATTGTCTACCTCTAATTCTCTATAAAAACCAAAGTCAAAATAAAAGTCTTGTGTGATATAGGGTGATGAAAGAATGTCTGGATAGAATGTCTAAACTTGCATTTAAGAAATTAGGAAAGAATAATTATACCTTACATTGTATACATTTACATGTATTGATGTTCAGACACATTGATATTATTATATAGACATAAGTCTCTAATATCTTATTTGCAATATTAAAATATTTTTCTATTACATAAAATGTTGTGCCTGAGAGATTCAGTGGTTGAAGAAAAGGCAGCTGAACAAGAGTCAATGTCTTTTGAGCTATTCAAGGTGTTAAAGCCTTATAAGCATACTTCCTGAGAGGTGAGGGCAAAGGGATAATGAATTAAAGGCTAGCCTCAGCTAAATAGTACATTTGAAGAGAGCTTGGACTACAAGAGGTCTTGTCTCAAAAACAATTACAAAAAACCTAAACAATTAAAAATAAAACAAAACAAACAAACCAAAACCCCAAAAATCAAAATGTTAAGATTATTTTCATTTTATTTTATTTTTTGTTTTTTTGAGACAGGATTTCTCTGTATAGCCCTGGCTGTCCTGGAACTCACTCTGTAGACCAGACTGGCCTTGAACTCAGAAGTCCGCCTGCCTCTGCCTCCCAAGTGCTGGGATTAAAGGCATGTACCACCACTGCCCGGCTTCATTTTATTTTTTTATCAAGTAAGTACACACATTCTTACTTTTGTCAGAATCTGAAATAATTTCTGTGAAATACAGAATAACTGTTTTACTTTATGTCTCTAGAGAGTTGTGAAGATTCACACAACAGTGAATTTCAAACAGTAGTGGTTATTCACAGGTAACAACTTTAATGACTGCTAGGCAACATTGGGTGATGTTGCCTTTTCTACCAACAGCATGTGTTCCTCTGCTAATTCCTGAAGGAATCAGGGGCTCTATTTGGGCTCTTTGGAAATCTATTCTCATATCTATCATTACCTATAGGAAAAGGACTATATGAACTATATGATTTTAGATCCTGGCTCAAGTTATTATACCAGGCAGAAGAACAAATATGGTTTAATGCTATCCAGGGAGTTAGGTTTAGGGGAAGCAAGCATGATATTAATGAGCTGATGTGTCTGTGGGAAATTAACATGAATACCTTAAATACCCCCTACCACTTTATGCTTGCATAGCAAAGGCTGAGAACAACTGAAGTAACTTTTGAAGCTCAAATCACCTACTAATACATTTACAGGCAAAAGGACCATTAAAAGCAGAGATAGTTATTTTAGTCCAGGGAGCCAGGGATTTATTGATGGCATCCTCACTGATGGCTGATGGCTAAGGAGGTCCAGGTTGAACTGCAGTGTGAGTCTGACTGATGGAGTCACAGTGAGTGTCTGATTTTCAGTATGTCATGCTCCTTTGTAAACACAGATTCTTATGTAGTTCAGGCTAACCTTAAACTCAACAAGTAGCTCAGGCTGACTGTGAAGTCCTGATCTTCTTGCCTCTACATCTTAAATGCTGGGATGACAACTGGTCCACCATGTCCAGTCACTTTCTCTTTTATTTATATGTATATGAAATACAATTCTTTGTTTTCTAATTCCACTTGTCACATATCTCTTTGCTGTGGTGCAGGTTACCCCAAAGCAATTAAAGGGGCTGGATATAGATCATGTACTCAAGTTGGTGTTCTCTTTCAACACTTGAAGCAACATCAAGTGATTATTAGTAGTTTGGCAATATATGCTTAGTTGAGTTAGTTCTCTACATAATAAATAGACCAATCCAGGCATGGTGGCTCATGCCTGTAACTCTAGTGTCTGAAGCTTAAAGGTAAGAGGATCAGGAATTTAAGGCCAGACTGAGCTACATGGAAGTTTGTCTCAAAAACGACAATAAGCTGTGCAGTGGTGGCATACACCTTTAATCCTAGAACTGGGGAAGCAAAGGCAGTTAAATTTCTATGAGTTTGAGGCCAGCCTAGTCTTCAGAGCAAGTCCCAGCACAGTCAAGGCTACACAGATAAACCCTATCTTGAACAACCAAAACCAACCAACTAAACAACCAAAACCAACCAACCAAACTACCAACTAACCAACCAACCAACCAACCTACCAACCTACCAACCAACCACCAACCAACCAACCAACCAACCAACCAACCAACCAACCAACCAACCAATGAACCAACCAATGAACCAACCAACAGCAATAAGAAAAATCTGTTTTAACCTAAAAAAACCCACGTATCATTTCTCATTTGTTTATCCCATTTTGACATCTTTGCAGTATATGGAAAAGAGTCTTAAACTCCTTAAGTGAACACAGATTTTTCATTTCTCCAGTGCCCTTCTGCTGCCAGCATGCCCTGCTATCTAGGCTGACCCCATAGTGGTTGTCACTTAAAACAAGCAATCTCCCCACTGAGGTTTTTGTGCCTGACATTTCCTCAGCTTGGAATGTTTGATGCTTCTGTTTTTTATGGTTGTTTCTTCTTGTGTTTCACACCTCAGTATAATGGGTTTCCTCAAAGAGGTTTTTTTTGACTGCTCAGTGCAGAACACGCCACTCTGCCTGTACTCTGTTCTTTCTTGTTGTATTTATAATGTATTTAGTTGTTCACATTTTCTGCTTTTTAAAAACTATACTGTATATTCCATGTAGGACTGTCTATATATTTGCTGTATTTGTAACCATAAATCTAGTGTCCAGCACAAATTTGATGCTCAGGAAGTATTTGTGAATTAAGGAATAAAATGTTACCATTTTATTACTCTGATGCTTTGAAGATTTGGATTAACTCTCAAGAGGATTAGTAACTTTCAGTGGCTCAAAGTTTTTCTTTGTTACTGGTCATATTGAAATATCCTTTGTTTCATTTACCTGCATTTGAGAAGTCATTTAGGCAAACATCGCAATGAGCAATGTAGATGAGAGTGGTCCAGAAATCTGGTGTTTAGATTGCTGATTAATTGAAAAACAGGAAGAACAGAATGAGATAATGAATCAAGTCGGTATTTTCTCCCAGTTCTTGGAACAATAGTGTGTTGGTGATCTGCTTTGAAATCAATCTTGTGATTTTCTTTTTGTCAAGTAGGGAAGTGAACCTGGGGCCTCCTATATGCCAAGTACACATTCTGCACTGAGCTACATTCTGGGTCCCCTGAGTCCTGTCTATGATTTTGTAGCAGGGTGATTTTCAGCGTGGCATTTGCTCAGAGTAAGCTTTTGTTTTGTTGTAATTAGATGAACATATAACTACTGCTGTTGAGATAACTAAGTTCCACTCACTATGATAATGTCTACAATGTGGAAGATGTTACCAGTCACAGCATCTACTTTGACTGTTAGATTTAGGTCTATCAGAAAATGTTGTAAGTCAGATCATCTGGTAAATAAAATATGTAGTTGCTGCTTTGTTTTGGATCACCAAGAATCCTAAAGGCTTATCATTTTCACTTTTCTCTCCTCCTAATTAACTTGTTCAAGGCACTCTTCATGTCCTCATTCCTAAGGGTGTAGATTATGGGGTTCAGTAGAGGGGTGACAGCAGTGAAAAACACAGACACAACCTTGTCCTCGGGAAGGCTGGTGGATGGGCGTGAGTAGATGAAGATACAGTGCCCCAGGAACAGAGTGACCACGGTGAGATGGGCTGCACAGGTGGACAGGGCTTTCCTCTTGCCATCAGAGATCTGTTGCCTCAGACTCACAAGGATGACTGCATAGGACACTACAAGAACCACGAAACATACCACAGAGATCAGCCCACTGTTGGAGACAATGAGAATCTCAATGATGTGGGTGTCCGTGCAAGCCAGTTTGATTACTTGAGGTACATCACAGAAGAAGTTGTCAATCTCATCAGGACCACAGTAGGGCAGCTTAATGGTGAGTGACGTGAGAGATATGGAGTGGATGGTCCCTCCTGTCCACAGGGCTGCTGCCAGCACCATACACACCTTCCAGTTCATTATTGTCATATACCTCAAAGGTTTACAAATGGCCACATAGCGATCATAGGCCATGACAGTAAGCAGGAAGATCTCTGTGCAGGCAAAGAGGTGCAGGAAGAACATCTGGACCACACAGGCATCAAAGGAGATGAGCTTTTCTTCTGACAAGGTGTCGCTCAGCATCTTTGGGACAGTGACAGTGGAGTGACAGACATCAATAAAGGACAGATTGCTGAGGAAGAAATACATGGGAGTGTGGAGCCGGTGGTCGTATATGATTGTTATGATGATGAGGATGTTACCAACCAGTGTCAGGACATAGAAAATAAGGAATATGAAAAACACAGCCATCTGAACTAACGGATTTGCAGATAAACCTGTGAGCCGAAATGACATCACTGAAGTCTGGTTGATGAGGACAGCCTTTTCCATTCTTTTAGTTCTCTGTCACAAATTAGAGTTGAAGCTTGAAACAAATGCAGCACTTGATATGTACATCAATCATTTGTCCCTTAATTTCTTGGTTATGTATGACCCATCTACATTTATAATTTGTGAGTCAAATACCTTGTGTTTATTTCCTGTTCTGTTACCACTCTCTCTACCCTTGGTGCTGTGAATTTGATAGAAGCTCAAATTTTGTGAAATGCTTGCTTTATCTATGAGCTACAACCTTTGTTTTGTGTTTCTTAAAAATATTCTCTTTCAGCATCTTCACTAGATGTTAAACCCACACTTTGGAAGTAATGCTATAGTGAACCTTGATTTATTAGGAAATTAAAAATTACATTGAAGAGGAGGTGGAGAGCTCAAAGAAGCTATTTATCCTGTAGTCATATATTAGTGTTTTAGAGTTATGTAATAGTTTTTTTTGGAGACAGAGTCTCAGAGACTTGCTGTATAGTTGAAGGTGTCCTTGAACTCCTGATCCTTCTCCCCCCTTAATGACTGCTGAGTTTGCTGATGTGTACCATCTAAACCAGCTCAGACTATGGATTAAGGTTATCCATACTCTAAATAGGTCCTTTGTCTAAGGTCCATAAACTTGGCCTTTGAATATATTTTATATTGTTTTCTGATTGATTGTATTTTTCATGAGCCCAAATGTCTTCTCCCCTTTTGCCCAGGTGCTGGGAGCTTGATGTCCACAATGTCAGTATTTGTTCACCATGCTGCTGGACAGCTGGTCACGTGACTGTGATGTTGTTGAGCAGTTCTTTAGAGAAGGCTGCACAAACCCTAGAAGCCCTAAGATGCAGACAGCCTTGCCCTCAACCTGGAGGTCAAGGTCCAGGCTTAGCAACATATGTTGATTAGATCATCTCCAGCTCTTCAAATTCTCATTCTTTGCTTGATTTACTGGTCTATGAGTAAATACAAAGAAGTTGTTTTATTCATTTTTTTTATATAGTTTTCCTCTGATCCAAGTATCACTGCTACTTTGCAAGATTTTATCTATCAGTCTATCTATCTATCTATCTATCTAATCTATCTATCTATCTATCTATCTATCTATCTATCTGTGTATCTATGTATGTATCTATGTATCCATCCATCCATGCATCTATGTATGTATCCATCTATCCATCCATCCATCCATCCATCCATCCATCCATCCATCCATCTATTCTATGTACATGGTTGTTTTGCTTGCATATGTTAATGTGCACCATGTGAATGTCTAGTGCCTGTGGAAGTCAGAAGTGGGCATCAGATTATTCTGGAACTGTTTTTTATAACAATTTCATGGTTTATCTGAGAGTCCCAGGATTTTAGTTCTTAAAGGGAGTAGAAGGTTTAGTTTTTTTAATTTAACAAATGGCAAAAATGAGGCATATAGAGGTAAAGCACTAACTAGGCTCAAGGTTGTGCAGAACTGGAGTTTAATCTGGGTCTAGAGTTCAGGTTCCCTGGTCCAGGGCTTTATCTACTTCACATTGTTCTGAATTTCTGCGGTAACCAGGATAATAGGAGAGACAAGCAGAAGTGTCTTAATACCCTCTTTCTTCTCTTAGGTGTCCTGAGTCTGCTTGGGGTTTGCTCTTTAGGGAGTCCTATTTCTCAGCCTTGTCCAATCGTGCCATCTTTGTACACAGCTTTCCAGTGATGTCTTACCCAGGGAACCCTCTCTCTCTTTGTCTTTCAGAGCCTCTCATCTTGTGCTGTCCATTCTATAACAGTCCTCAGGATCTGACTCTGCTGGACAAATCCATTCTCCCCATATTGCTTAGGGAGAACTTCCCTTCTGCTCTCAGAAATTTCTAATATTCTCTGTCATCCACAGTGCCAGTCTTATGCAAATAATGGGCACTTTTGCTATTTATGTCAAACGAATGATTAACAGTAGGGTCAAATTGAGGCACTAGCTAAATGGCAAACAGGATACTTTTAGACAGCGGTCTTTCAATTGACACCTAAAAAACAACCAGACTAGTGTCTTGTTACAATTTACAGCAACATCTTTACATAACTATGGATTAATTTTTCCATTTTATCATTTTTCATAGAACATGCATTTAACATTTTTTTCTTTTGCTACGAAAACTATTTCAGTTATTTGATTAGTGACTTACAGCCATTTTCCTTGTTTAAAAACTGAAAGTTGAAAGGCCAGGGGTTAATTTTAAATTCATCATGTGACATTTGTTTTGAAGCAAAGACTCCTGCTTCCTCCTTACTGGACATTGATACACACAGTTACCTCACCCTTTCTCCTGTCAGCATTTTTCTTGGACTTCTGTGAGCTCACATGAAAAGATGCTTAGGAAATGCATTGCCAAATGACATCAAATAACTGAGGTAAAAATATGGGCTAGAGAGATGGTTCAGAGTTAAGAGTACCTGTCCTGTTGTAAATGACCTGGGCTTGGTTCCCAACACCTGTAACTCCAGTTCCAGGGTATTTGAGTTCTTTTTCTGACCTCCATGGGAACCATACACTTACATGGTACTTACACACATGCATGCAATCAAAGCACTCATCCAAGTAAGATAAACTAAATATATCTAAAAATATATGGTGCATGAAACTGCACCTTTCAGAAAATTGTATTACATGACTAATAAGAACAAAACAATAAAATTAAAACATCTATAAATCTCACCGAGTGCTTTCTGATTCTCTCAGTCCCTCTAAAGATACCTGGGTTTTCTTCCAGTAGTTTGAGTATAATGAAAATTATCTTCCAGCAGAAGGAAGAATTTTCTTGAAGTTCGATAGTCAGAAAACCTTCTGTGTGCTGATTTATTTTTCCTATGGAGAAGATGAGAAATCCTGAAATTTCCTGGAGAGCTTGTTTACAGTTGGTCATGAGTCAGGGCAGGGAGGTGCCATTCCGGATTTCTGACAAAACCATCCTTTTGCATCTATATTCTTGTCCTCTTCTTACTATGCAAATAATTCTGCAGTAAGAGTTCCTAGGATGGTGTCCAGCTGACTGAAGATGTGGGATAAGGGCAGTGTATCTTCTGTGTTTCTTCAGACCCAGGATGAGTAGGGATTCAGAGCTGTGAGCAATCAGTTTCAGAGCTGTCCCAGTTTATCAGCACAATTTAAGAACAAAAGGCCACCAATTTCTCAGAATCCCACTGTGGATGAAGAGTCTTGTTTCTTCCTGTTGCACACTTTAGGTGCAAGTTTTATCATTAGTTCCAGATGCAACATTCAGTTTTTAAGATCTGAAGGGGAATCATAAAGGAAGCAAACAGCTGTGGCTGGCAGCTGTTGTGTTGGTGGTGTTCTACCTGAATTATCAAGGCTTTATTTCCAAGGCAACATCCAAACCATGACATCAGCTTGCCAAGTTACTAGTTAGAAAAAGTGAATTCTGTGGCTGCTGATGTAATCACCATGGTGTCTGTTGCTTAGAGGGTTTAATGAAAAAATAAAAATCGGACTTCAACACCTATCTCTTTGGGGCGTATTGCATATAATTAAATTAACTATTAGTATTTAGTGACCCTATATGAAGAGGTAATTACTAGGATATGGCTGTGCATTTTCATATTTAATTTATATGAGAACACAGACATGAGAAGGGCAGTGGATGTGAGGTTCAGCCAGCTCTCTGATAGTGTATGTGCTTTGTCTGGGAGTTAGATTGTCTAGGTGCAATGGTATAATTGATGTTTAAATTTTGGGAAGTGTGTCAGGTCTCTGATCCTTAGTTTCTTCTCCATAAAGTATGAATAGGGCCAGCAAGATGGCTTAGTTGGTTAAAGACTTGCTGTGTGAGCTTGGCAATCTAAATTTGATTCTTGGAACACATCTAAAGGTGTCCAATTCCAAAGAATTGAAGAACTCTGACCTCCACATCTATGCTATGTCACATATACACATCCACACACCTTTCATATACATGTGTTTATGTATATATATACACATATGTATGAATGACATGAATATACATATAAATTAAAGAGAAAATGCATAATTTTTAGAACTGTTGAGATATTTTCAAAGCATGTGACATTAACTGTTATGTATAAAATATGTATTTCAGGCAAAAATGAAACAAAATAAAACATACTGTCAATATTTTTGCCTGAAATATTTGTTACTTTAGACAATGGCAAATCTCTTGGCTAAATTAGAGTGTCTTACCCCAGTTCTCTTCTTGCTTTTTCTTTGCTGTAGCTATTCGAATTTGGTATCTAAATATGTGAACAAGAATACAAAGTGGAGAGATGAAGATTGCACTGATTTAAAAAAAATACATATTTTAAAAGGATTTATTTATTATATACTTTAAAATAAAATTATATATAGTAAATATTAAGTATATATGTTAAAATATGAATTAAATGTGAGTTAAATCTAGCATGTATATAATACCTACATACATATTCTCACATGCATGTATTTATATAAATTAACTACATTAAATATAAATCATATATTAAATACAAATTATACAAGTTAAATATAAGTTATATACACAGAATATGATTTATATATGTTGATATATTATATACAGTAAATATAAAACATATTCATTAAATATTAAATTTATAGTTTAAATGAAAATTATATATTTAATATGTATATTATATACATCATATACAGCAAAATAAATCATATGCATTAAATATTAATTATATACTTTAACTTTTAACATAAACCATATATGTTAAAATATGAATTAAATATGATTTAAATGTATAAAATGAGTTATAATCTATATAGTATGCATAATTTCACATGTCCTCAAGGACAGGGAATTATGAAACGAGTCTGTGGAGTGCTAAAAAAAATCAGTTACAATAATGAAAAAAGGGGGAGTTGTATATTCCTTAACCACAAAATTTTATTTTATTTTATTATTATTATTATTTTGTTTTTCGAGACAAGGTTTCTCTGTATAGCCCTGGCTGTCCTGGAACTCACTCTGTAGACCAGGCTGGCCTCGAACTCAGAAATCTGCCTGCCTCTGCCTCCCAAGTGCTGGGATTAAAGGCGTGCACCACCACTACCCGGCACAAAATTTTATTTTAAATTTTTTGACTTAGGATGCCAAGGGACTTTCTGCTGCTGAGTATCTATGGTACCGTAAACCCAGCGTACGAATGCTCAGGTGAAATGGCAGGATCTGCTTACTGGCATATGGCATGATCCTGATCTGGTATTAATAGGGGGAAGAGGCCATGTTTGTGTTTTTTCACAGGATGCTGAAGGAGCATGGTGGATGCCAGAGCAATTGATGAGACACTGATGCTGGGACAAAGAATGATGCTGACTGTGACCTTGCTGAGTGCCCTGATGATGATGACAGAAAAGCTATATTGGGCATATGTTCCTGACCCATCTTTCCTACATCCTTCTGTACTGTCAAGGCCAGAAATACTTGTGACCTCTAACAGTACTCATCTGTTAGAATTCCCTTGGTCTGAGAGTAAAAAGTATTCCAGGTTGGTGAATTACACTGCTGGGGGTCAGGTCCTACTTATTTGTTTTACTAGAAATAGTACCAATGCTGGATGTGTTTCTATGGACCCTCAGACTTGGAAGAGAATATCTCCATGACTGTAGTGTAAAGCATTAAGATGAGAATGCCTATGTCCCAGACTGGACAAGCTGTCTTGCCTCAGGCTTTTAGACATTGTGGGACAGAGAACATGAAGACTGTTGAACCTGCCTTCAAAAGATCAATCAAATGGAGAAGTTTTATAATGACTCTTCTCTCTCCTTTAATGTGAGTGGTTATTCTGATTCAATCATTAACTGGCCTGGAAATAAATGCAATATTGGACAAAAGGAAATTACAATGGGCATTTGGAGGGCTGGTTATGGACATTTTCAGAGACATCTTTGGAAATTGGCAGCTGCCTTGCATGATGTTATGTTTGCTGTGGATAGAAATGAAACTGGTTCTGGGGTTAAGGTAAATGTGACATCCTACTTTGCCTCACCTAATCTTTTACTAATTGGGAATGTTATTGGATATGATAATAAGTTCAATATTTCTTGTTTTAATTGTCATTTGTCCAGTTGTGTTTCTGTACTTGTTGATGGTCAATCTGTAATGATAGTATATTGACCAAATTTTATTACATTCCCTATAAATTTATCTGAACCTGATATTCTGAAGAAGGCTTACAAATATTGGAAGAATTAGATTACATTCTGGTAAGGAGCAAATGTATGATTGGGCAGATCATTGTCATTGTTTTTGCTCTTATAACACTTAACAGCCAGTACTACTACTTCTGCATTAGCTTTAGCACAAGAGGTACTAACAGTTAGTTTTGTTAATCATCTTGCTAAAATGTAGCCAAAGCCTTGAGCATACAAGAGGATTTGGATAGACAGCTAGAACAATGAATTGATGCATTATATGATATAGTGCAGATCATGGGAGATGAGGTATAAGGAATGAAAGTCAGAAGCCATTGGAATTTCATGCTTGATATCTCTGGATCTGTAGAACTCCAAGAATGTATAATTAGAGTCAGAATAACTGGACCAGAGTAAAAAGGCACCTTTAGGATATTTGGCATAATACTAATACTTTTTTAGATTTGTTAGTCCTACATAAGGAGGTTGTAAGTTTAAGAAGTGCAAAGCCTTTGTCTTTGATGCTGCTAGCATTGCAAATGATATTCTGAAAACATTACAGGCCATTTTCCCTTCATGGTCCTCATTTACATTTCTCTTATTGGGTATAGAAGGACTTGGTTTTATGATCTTTTTTATGGCATGTCTATTACCTGTTCTTTTGAGAGGAATCATCAGAGGTTTTACAGATGTCAAGCAGAGTTCTATAAGTTCAAGGTACAACATCTTCCCTAGCAGAAGTTGGTAGTCAATGATGGGTCAGGTTGAAAATTTTCTCAACCTAAGACAGGCTACAAATTCACATGCCAATGATGGATAAGAGTTGTGTTTTTTGGATGGCAACCTAAGACAGGCACAACTTTCTGCTCTGTGATTGATAAAGTGCCTCTTATAGATAAAAAGACAGGTAAGAGTCTCTCAAAGGTTGATCAACCTAAGACAGGGCATGAGTGCTAGGATTCATGTACTGATGATGGGTAAGGTCTACACTCCTAGAGGGGATGCCAGAGACAAGCACAGTCTTTCTGCACCAATAGCTGAGACAGCTTTGGCTTGTAGATAAAAAAGAGGGACATTTTGGGAGCACTTCAGGAGATAACTTTGGCTGACTTCTTGCTTGTGATTAATCATGAATTAGTCTGCCTACATCTGTCTTTGTTTTTAATTAAGATGTGCGTTATACCCTGTCAAGTTCCTCTGCTTAAGTATAAGTCCTTGAGAGACTGTCCTAGCCTAAAGGAAATGATATTAGCCAAACTTAGATACTCTATACCATAAACTTGTCATGTAAGCATTTGTGGTCTTTGTTTATCTTTCTGGAATTGGTCATGCTTTGTTGCTTGCCCTTAAAAGACACTGAGAAAGTAAACTTGCTCACTGGTGTGGTATTAACAAGCAGCTCCCCTCCCCCAGTCTATCTGTCTTTTCTATAATCATCTTCACTCCCCCAGTTGTAGTTCCTGTGTTGACTGACTGGCAGACTCTGACAATATATGAACATTTGCCTTCATGTATATCTGTGTAACATATCTCTGCTTGGTACACACAGAGTCCAGAAGAGGGTGTCAGATCTCTTGGAACTGGAGTTACAGATAGTTCTAAGCTACCATGTGAGTGCTGGAAAATGAACCCAGGTCCTCTGCAAGAGTAGTCAGTTCTTTTAACCATTGAGTAATCTCTCTAGTCCCTTAAGTTTATTTTATGTTTATTATTAACTTATTTATGACACATATAAATTATACATGCTATAAGGTACCATGTTATGTTTTTATGTGTATATTTTATGTAATGTACATCTCTGATTGTACATGTCTACTTCCTCCTCAAATATTTATCATTTCCTTATAGTTAAAGGATTCAAAATTTTGTGTCTTAGCAATTAAGAAATGTGTTTAGCAGCTTGGTGTCTGTTGTAGTTGGGGTCCAGGAATGATTTGTCCTGTGCTATGCTACTTCAAGGCAGAGAAAGGTCAGGGTCATCTCTCCTGTGCTCATGCCCTCAGGGCTGGCTCACCTGCCCCTCTCCCTGCTACCAGGACCAGTTCTACTCTGCTGCCCAGGCATGGTGCAGGGCCTGCTCTCTGGAGTACTGCAGTTGGCAAGGAGTAGGGCCAACAGAGAGATTATTCTTTAATAATCAATTTTATGTGTGTATCTTATTTGACTTTTATGTAGAGTAATACTGTTTTTGTGCAAGAGTTTAGTAGAGGTCCTCCTGTTCTAATTTTAGGCAACAGTTTTAGAGGGATGGTGCTCTTCTTTAAAGCTTTGGTAGAATTCAGTAATAAATGCATCTGGGCCAACAACCAAAGAACAAGCATTGGCTGGACTTAGGCCTCATGCACATATGTAGCAGATATGCAGGTTGGGTCTACCAACAGCTAGAGGGAAGGCTCTCCATTCTTTGCCTGCCTGTGAATCCCATTCACCTAACTGGGCTGCCTTGTCTGGCCTCAGTAGGAGAGGATACACCTAGTCCTACAGTGACTTTATGTGCCAGGGTAGGGTGATACCCAAGGAGGGGAGACCTATGTCTTCTCAAAGGAGAAGAGGAGGGAGGAATGGGAGATATACTATTTGAGGGGGGACTGGGAAGAGAGGAGGGGCCTGATATTGGGATGTAAAGTGGATAAATAAATTAATGGAAAAAAATGCATCTGGACAAACTTTTTCTGTTAGGAGGTTTTATTTTACTTATTATGATTTGTTTATTCTTGAGAATTCCATAGATGTATACAATATGATTATATCATCCCACACTTCCTCCTCCAACTCACCTTGTATCCCTCAACATGTCCCGTCAACATTTGTTTGTTTGTTTGTTTGTTTCTTTCTTTTGAGATGCTACTAGATCTACCTATAAGTGAGTGGATGTGGATTATCCACTGGAGGATGGGAAATCCACTAGTAGCCACACATATGATTTTCCTTCTCCCAGAAGGTATGAATGTTTAAGAGCTCCTCACTAAGGGTTCACATCTGATGAGTATCTTGCCTTGTCTATGACAGATTTTGGCTGGCTTGATCTTATGTTGATATCTGTAATTTCTGTGCACTGATGAGAACAATAGCAATGTCATGGGTAGAAAAGAGCATTTCACAGCACCTCTCCCCATCCTCTAGCTCTCCTGAGATGTTCCCTGAAGGTTGGCATGAAGCCAGGGCGGTCCTGCCTTAAATAGGGGAGGGGGAAGAGGAGCGACCAAGAAGGAATAACTTAATTTAGCCATACCCCCTGGCCTTTAGGTAACTCATGAATATGGAAATCTCTTGAGGCTGAAGCCTGTAGTCATGCCCTCTCTAGCTAAATGTGACTGCAAGGTGCAGATCAAATGGAGATCATGTCATGTGTCAGGAGCCTGGATTCTGGGAGTGTGGAGGAATAGATGCCCATCCCTTACAGACAATGGACACCTGTTGGGTCTCCGGGCTATTTCCAGCCAAAGACTCGACCAAAACCAGCCATCCTATCACGGTCCTACAGGGAGTATGTTTTCTGATCATTTTGAGATTAATTTCTCTATCTCCTATAGCCAATATGTGTATTATTTTCAGCAATAGCACCTTACCGTGAAGTTATGGTGAGTAACCAACTGCAGTGTCAGTTAACTAGTGTTTGTTTTGAGACCTTTGGTTCTCAGTGAGCATAGACAAGTATCCCAGTCCTTGCACTGTTATTTAATAATCATGTCTTCTGGGACTGGCATTGTTGACCCATGTAAGGTAATTCTAGTTGAACTCTTTTTAAAGTTGGACTTTGAAATTATCTTATTAACTTATAGGTTTTGATAAACTTTATTTGTTATAGATCCTCACTTTTGGCTAATCCATCCACTCCTCTCCCTCTCCCTCATTGCCCTGTTCCCATCCCCAACCTAATTCTTCAACCCCAAGTATATCCTCATTTCTTTCATGTCACATGTATTCCATGATTTCTTTGATTATATTTTAAAGATAGGTTGTGAGATAGTAGACTTCAATATAGATTTTCACATGACTATTCTTGTGTTAGCTCTCTCTACTAACTCCTGATTTCTCCATGTTTCTTCATGTTTGTCTTAGTGTTCTATTGCTGTGGAAAGACACCATGGCCTTGATGACTCTTATAAAGGAAAACATTTAATTGGGGTTTGCTTACAGTTCCAGAGGGTTAGTCCATTGTCATCATGGCAATGAGCAGGGTGGCATGCAGGTTGAGCAGACATTGTCATGGAGAAATAGTTGAGAGTTCTATATCTGGATCTACAGGTAGCAGAAAGAGAAATAGCCTGGCTTGGGTTTTGAAACCTCATAGCCCACCCCTAGTGACACACTTCTTCCAACAAGACCACAAGTACTCCAACACGGCTACACCTCCTAACCCCTCCCAAGTAGTGGCACTCCCTGATGACTAAGCGTTCAAACATATGAGCCAATGGGGGCATTCTTATTCAAACTATCACAATGTTCAAAAGCTTTTCCACCCCTAGACTTCTATTCTCCTTTCTTTTAACCTACAATTTACTATTCGTCTCTGTTAATGTGTCTTCCTTTTCAAAGGTCAATTTCTGGCTTTTACTTCTGCTTCATACACACAAAACAAAAGATTTAAAACTAAGACCCTCATATAAGAGAGAACATGAGACATTTTTCTTATGAGGTCTGATTTGCTTACTTTGTATAATTGTGTACCATCCATTTATCAACAAAAGTCATTATGTCATTTTTCTTTACAGTTGACTAATATTGCACTATTTTTGTCCATATACATCTATATAAACACACATATCTATCTATCTATCTATCTATCTATCTATCTATCTATCTATCTGTCTTATTTTTCTTATCCATCTAGTTGTTGATGAACATCTATTTTGATTCCATTTTTTTAAGCTATTGTGAGTTTAGCCTTGATGAACATGGATGTGCAAGTGTTTCTACAGAAGAATATAAAGTTCTTTGAGTATATGCACAGAAGGGTCATATGTAAATTCTATCCCTGTTTTTTTTTTTTTTTAAAGGATTTATTTATTTTTATGTGAATGGGTTATTGCCTATGTGGATATATGTGTGCCACAAGTGCCTGGTGCTTGTAGAGGTCAGAAGAGGTTGTTGGATCCCATTGAACTGGAGTTACAGATAGCCATGAGCTACCATGTAGGTGCTGGAAACTGAATCCAGATCTTCCACAAGAGTAACAGGTGCTCTTGACAGGGAGAAGAAAGCAAATCTCAGAGGAAGATGTTGTTGATACTACCAAGTGAGAACAAGAACTACCTCCCAAATTAAAGCCTACTAAGTAAGCTTTATTTACCATGTGTAGGATCAACTCTCCAAAGTGAGTTTTGAGAGCTAACTTTTCAGGCCTCCTTTTATAGGTGAAAAAGTATAAACTGGAGGTTTTATAAAATAAGGATTTTGAAAGCAAATTTTATAGAAGCAGATGGCAAATTAGATTATTTGACAGATTATCTTGGCAGAACATCTCAAGGTTCCTTTGTTGTAGTAATTATTTAAAAAGGCCTCTGGCGCAGGCCAACTATCTAAGCTGCAGTGGCTTTTCCTAGCCCAGCCACCATGTTTCTCAGCCTGAGGCCAAGTACACACTGCAGCTAGAACTGGCCTCCAGAAACACCAGCCCTGCCACCTACTAGATGCCAGCATGAGAGATGGCTCTACCAATCTTCCATGTTGTCTCCGCAAGGCAGGGCATTGCCCAGACCATTCCGCCATCCATGCAGGCCCAGTAAGAGAATGAGACTCTAATTCTTATAGATTAATCAAAGACTTTATACGTTTGATAATGATTAATAACAAGATGCCCATACAAAGAGTGTTGTATCCCAATTAGCTAACCTAATTATAAGTTTATAAGTTGTTCCCACAAGTGCTCTCCATATCTGAGTGGTTCTCCATCCTCCTACATCTCTGCTCTCTCTCGCTCCTCCTCTTCCTTTTTTTTCTTCCTCTCCTAACTCCTTCTCTTCCTTTTCCTCTTCCTCTCCTAACTCCTCCCACCTTAGCTCCTCCTACATTCCTTCACAGAAGACCTATCTTATCAGGGAAGACTATGTGTGAATCAAGCTGCATTCCAGAATTAGAACATCTCAGGACTCCTTGGGAGAAACAGAACATCTCAGGACTCCTTGGCAGAATACCATCTTGTCAGGGTAAAGTATGCTGAGTCAAGCTTTAATTTTGTAACAAATGGAATCAACTTATTCTTACCTTATAACAAAATTTTTGGCTTTTTACCCTAGGATGGAATCAGAATGGTCCATCAGTGCAACCAGGAAACATAACAGATAAACATTGTCTGCTATGAAGTTAAAGGGACCAAACAGTCCTAGAATGCAAATGAACTCTAAAAATTGGAAAAGGAAACTGAGCTTTCAGAAAACATGTCATCCTCCTGACACTGATGCTAGTCCAGAGTGGTGTGTGTTGAATGTCTGGACCACAGAACTGCAACGCAATGTTTTTTATGGTGTTTAAACCACTAGGATGCAGTAGTTGATTATAGCACCAATACAAATGTTAGTGCCAGTACTTACCATAAGAGCACACACAACATTCTTGGGTTACATTCCCAGTAATATTTTATTATTTGGAAAATATTGTGTGATATAGTTGATGAAAGAAAATCTGGATATAATTTCTAAACTTATATTTAAGAATTTAGGAAAGAATTATTGTACCTTACATTGTATATATTTACAGGCATTGATGTACAGACCCATTGATATCTATTATATAGAAAGAAGTGTCTATCCACCTGGATATCCATCCTATGTGCAGTCACCAAAGGTAGAGGTTGATGTGGATGTCAGGATGTACATGCTGACAGGAGCCTGATATAGCTGTCTCCTTAGAAGTCTGCAAGAGTCCGACATACTCAGAGGCAGAAGCCCACAGCTAACCATTAAACTGATCACGGGGTTCCCAATGGAGAAGATAGAGTGAAGGCTGAAGGAGTTGAGAGGATTCGAGACACCATGAGGAAAGCAACAATCCCAACCAACCAGAGCCCCCAGGGTCTAAACCACAAGCCTGGGAGCGCTTAGGGAGGGACCCATGGCTCCAGCTATATATGCAAAGGAGCTATATATAAGTGGGAGAAGAGATCCTTGGTCCCATGAAGACTGGACGTCGTGGGGGGGGAATACTCGAGGGTGGGGAGGTGAGGTACAGGGGAGGGTAGAAGGGGGTACACCAACGTGGAGATAGGAGGAGGGGGAAGGGATAGTGAGTTCCTGGGAGGAAGGGGGGAAATGGGGTAAGGAGAGAGCATCTGAAATGTATAAAAAATTTACAATAAAAAATTTCCAATAAAAAAAAAAAGAAAGAAGTGTCTAATACTTTATTTGCTCATTTATTTTGTGGCAATATTAAAATATTTTTTATTGCATAGAATGTTGTGCCTGAGAGATTCAGTGGTTGAAGAAAAAGCAGCTAACAAGAGTCAAGGTCTTTTGAGTTATTCAAGGTCTTACAGGCTTGTAAGCATAGCTCCTGGTTGGTGAGGACAAGGGGATAATGAATTAAAGGCTAGCCTCAGCAATATAGTGCATTTGAAGAGAGCCTGGACTACAGAAAATCCTGTGTCAAAAAAATCAACCTCCCCAAATCAAACAAAAATGTAAAGTATTTTAATTTCGTCATTACATAGCTATAAACATTCTTATCTTTTGTCAGAGTCTGAAATAATTTCTGTGAAATGGAGAATAGATATTTTACTTTATGTCTCTAGAGAGTTGTGAAGATTCACACAGTTTCAAACAGTAGTGGCCATTCACAGGTGACAACTTTAGTGACTGCTAGGCAACACTGAGTGATGTTGCCTTTTCTACCAACAGCATGTGTTCCTCTGCTGATTCCTGCATAAGGGGGCTCTCTTTGTGCTCTTTGGAAGTCTATTCTCACATCTACCACTGCCAATAGGAAAAGGACATTTGTTTTGTATGAACCCTATGATTTTAGAACTTGGCTCATTTATCACACCAGTCAGAAGAACAAATATTGTTTAATGTTATTGGGGGAGTTAGGTTTGGGGAAAGCAAGCATGGTATTAATGAGCTGATGTGTTTGTGGGAAATTAATATATGCTACCTTAAAAGTACTCCTCCCAACCCCTACCAATGCCTGCAGAACCAAAGCTCAGAACAACCGAAATGGGTTTTGAAGCTCAAATCACCTACTAATACATTTACAGGCAAAAGGACTGTTAAAAGTAGAAGTGGGTATTTTAGCCCAGGAATTTATTGATGGCATCCTCACTGATAGCTGATGGCTAAGGAGGTCCAGGTTGAACTGCAGTGTGAGTCTGACTGATGGAGTCACAGTGAGTGTCTGATTTTCAGTATGTCATGCTCTTTGTAAACACAGATTCTTATGTAGTCCAGGCTAACCTTAAACTCAACAAGTAGTTCAGGCTGACTGTGAAGTCCTGATCCTCTTGCCTCTACATCTTAAATGCTAGGATTACAACTGATGCCACCATGTCTAGTCACTTTCTCATATATATATATATATGACACAATTCTTTGTTTTCCAATTCCACTTGTCACATGCCTCTTTGTTGTGGTGCAGGCCACCCCAAAGTAATTAAAGGGACTGGATATAGGCCATGTACTCAAGTTGGTGTTCTCTTTCAGCACTTGAAGCAACATAAAATCACTATTAGTAGTTTAGTAATAAATGCTTAGTTGGGTTAGTTCTCTACATAATAAATAGACCAATCCAGGCATGGTGGCTCATGACTGTAACTCTAGTGTCTGGGACTTAAAAAGGGATCAGGAGTTTAAGACCAGGCTGAGCTACTTGAAAACCTATCTCAAAAACAACACCATGAAGTTTACTTTACCCAACAAAAACCAAATACCATTTCTCTGCTTACCCCATTCTGGAATTGTTTTTATTTTATGGAAAAGACTCTAAACTCTTTGAGTGAACACAGAAAGATTTTTTTAAACGTCTCCAATGCCCCTTTCCTGCTGGCCTGCCTCTATCTAGGATGTAACCACAGGGGTTGTTACTTCTTGGAACAAGTCATCTCTCTCAAGAGAGGTTTTGCACCTGCCATTTCCTCTGCCTTGACTGTTTTCTGCTTCCGTTTTTCATGGCTAGTTCCTTTTCCATGTTTCACACATCAAACTAAAATGTGACTTCCTTAAAGAGGTTTCTCTGGACTGCTCAGTGTTGGGCCTGCCTCCCCTGCATGGTCATGATGCTTACTCTATTCTTCAACAGGATTTTGCTGCATCTGTAACCACATTTAGTTGTTCACATTTTGCTTCTTCTTTGTACTACACTGTATACTCCATGTAGGGAAGTCTGTATATTTGTTGCATTGTGACTACAAAGCTACTGTCCATCACAAATCTGATGCTCAGGAAGTATTTGTGAAATAAGTAATATGTCTCCATTTTATTACTCTGATGGCAGATTTGGACGAACTCTCAAGATTAGTAACTTTAGTGGTTCAGAATCTTTTTTTGTCAGTAGTTATACTCAAATGTCCTTTGTTTCATTTACCCACTTTTGGTATGTCATCTAGACAAATGTCAGAATGAATAATGTAAGTGAGGTGACAACTGGAAAGCAAGAGATAATGAATTCAGGTTGGTATTTTCTCCCATGCTCTTGGAGCAATGATGGGTTAATGGATTTGATTGAATTCAATTTTGTGATTCCTTTATGTGTCACACACGTGCACATACACACACACACACAGATAGAGAGATAGAAAGAGAAAGAGAGAGACAGAGACACTCATTGACACACAGAGAGAGGAGAGAAAGAGTGTGTGTTTGAAGTAGGGAATGGAACCTGGGCTTCTTATATGCCAAGTACATATTCTGCACTGAGTTACATTCCGGGCCACTGAGTCCTATCTTTATGATTTTTTAGCGGGGTAACTTTCAGCATGGTATTTGCTTAGAGTGAGCTTTTGTTTCCTTGTAGTTAGATGAGCATGTAACTACTGATGTAGAGAAAGTTAAGTAAGTGCACAGTCCCTATGACAATGTCTAGAATATGGAAAATGTTACTAGTTACAGCAGTTACTTTGTTAGATATAGGACCAGAATAAAACATTGTTATATCATCTGTTAAATACAATATATAGTTGTTTCTTTGATTTGGATTACCAAGAATCCTAAGCACTTATCACTTTCACTTTTCTTTCCTCTCTTTCCTCCTGATTAACTTGTTCAAGGCACTTTTCATGTCCTCATTCCTAAAGGTATAGATTATGGGGTTCAGCAGAGGGGTGACAGCAGTGAAAAATGCAGATACAATCTTGTCCTCGGGAAGACTGATGGCTGGGCGTGAGTAGATGAAGATACAGTGCCCCAGGAACAGAGTGACCACGGTGAGATGGGCTGCACAGGTGGACAGGGCTTTCCTCTTGCCATCAGAGATCTGTTGCCTCAGACTCACAAGGATAACTGCATAGGACACTACAATAATCACAAAACATACCATAGAGATCAGCCCACTGTTGGAGACGATGAGAATCTCAGTGATACGCGTGTCAGTGCAAGCCAGTTCAATCACTTGAGGTACATCACAGAAGAAGTTGTCAATCTCATCAGGACCACAGTAGGGCAGCTTGATGGTGAGTGAGGTGAAAGATATCGAGTGGATGGTCCCGCTGTCCACATGGCCCCTCCCAACACCATACACACCTTCCAGTTCATTATTGTCATATACCTCAAAGGTTTACAAATGGCCACATAGCGATCATAGGCCATGACAGTAAGCAGGAAGATCTCTGTGCAGGCAAAGAGGTGCAGGAAAAATATCTGGACCACACAGGCATCAAAGGAGATGACTTTTCTTCTGACAAGGTGTCGCTCAGCATCTTTGGGACAGTGACAGTGGAGTGACAGACATCAATAAAGGACAGATTGCTGAGGAAGAAATACATGGGAGTGTGGAGCCGGTGGTCGTATATGATTGTTATGACGATGAGGATGTTACCAACCAGTGTCAGGACATAGAAAATAAGGAATATGAAAAACACAGCCATCTGAACTAACGGATTTGCAGATAAACCTGTGAGCCGAAATGACATCACTGAAGTCTGGTTGATGAGGGCAGCCTTTTCCATTCTTTTAGTTCTTTGTCAAAAATTAAGGAAAAAATGAAACAAACGTAACACTTAACATTTGCATCAATCATTTGGTCCCTTTATTTCTTGGTCATTTATGATGTCATCTACATGTAGAATCTAAGTCAAATATCTAGTTTATTTCCCATTCTCTTCTTCCTTTCCTCTCCCTTGATGCTGGGGATTTGATAGTAGCTCACACATATTTAATTCTTGTTTTATCTCTGAGCTACAGCCCTTGTCTTGTTTCTTAAAAAAGAAATGCTTTGTAGGAGCCAAAAGTGTCAAGGACACCACAAAAAACCCTATAAAATCAACTAATCTGGGCTCGTAGGGGCTCAGAGAGACTGAACTGACAACTAGGGATTTTGCTTAGGACTGACCTAGATCCTCCACACATATGTTACAATTGTGTAGCTTGGTCTTCTTGTGGGACTCCTAACATTATAAACAGGGGCTGTCTCTCATTCTGCTGCTTGCCTTTCAATCCCTTTTCTCCTACTGGGTTGCCTTTTCCAGACTTAATAGGCAAAGACATTGTCTAATCTTTCTGCAACTTGATATGCCAGGGCTGGTTGAGATCCATGGGGCCTGCCCTTTTCTGAAGAGAAAAGAATAGATGAGGGGGGACAGAGGGGAGGTACTGGGAAGAAAAGAGTAAAGGGAAACTGCAGTTATCATGTAAAACAGTCGAAATAAATAATAATAAAAAAACCGTAAGACCACCCCATGAACCCTCAAGTAGCTTTAGACATAGAAAGAAAAAGAATTTTTGTAGTAATATAATTATTTTCAAAAACATGTGTGCGATATTGTCTTGGGTGTCTGTATATAGTACCTTAAATCTAAAGTATGTAGCCAGACGATTTGGAATATTAGATTATAACAGAAAAGCAGCAAAGAAAAAAGGACTATGATTATGCTCCTCAAATTCAAAATAAATAGTATCTTCTTGTGAGATAGTTAGGTGTAATGTAGACATTGTTACAAATGAAACAATTTTCTCAATTCTTTTAGTTCCCATTTATCAATAACAAGGGCCAGTCCTGCCAGATTAAATCATAGGCTTTCATCCATAGTGTAGCAAATATAACTTGCTCTAAGACATCTACTCCAGAGGTAAAGGAACATATGTTAAGGGGGAGACAAAAGAAATCTGTATGTGCAGTGGGTGTTGGGTTCCTCCAGAGACCCCCTAAGGACTGAAAGGGTGATTCCAGCAAGTGTTGGGGGAATTGCTAGCAAACAGCCCTCAGCTGTCATCCTGCTTTGAAAAGTGTCTTATCTATACACCTTGGAAGGCAGCTCCAGTTCAGCCATTGGCATGATAAAGAGTGTTTCTTTTCAAGTCAGGATAACTGGATGAGGACCATCCTGGCTTCAACCTTCTCACCGACCTGAGTGGAGCCACTGACTGCAGAGGAGGACAGCTCCTCCCGGTGCCCAGCTAGGCTTCCTGTTTCCAAGGGGGATGATTCCTACAGGGCTCCTAATAAACAAACATTCTTCACTCTCAAAAAATCTTTGAGCATCTTCACTAGACGTTAAACTCACACTTTGGAAATAATACTTTAATGAGCTTCAATTTACTAGGAAGTTAAAAACCACCTTGTAGAGGAAGGTGAAGAGCTCAAAGAAGCTATTTATCCTTTACTGTAGCCATGTATCAGTGTTTGGAGTAACTTTAAATATTTTTTGATTTTTCTGGAGACAAGAGTCTCAAATTACCCAGACTTGCTATATAGTTGAGGGTGTCCTTGAACTCCTGATCCTTCTGCCTCCTTTCCTGACGGCTGAGTTTGCTGATGTGTACCATCACAACCAGCTCAGATTATAGATTAAGGTTATCCATGCTCTAAATAGGTCCTTTGTTTAAGGTCCATAAACTTGGCCTTTGAATATAGCTTCTATTGTTTTCTCATTGATTGTACTTTCCACTAACCCATATCTCTTCTCCCCTGGTGGCTTTGCCCAGGTACTTGGAGCTTGATGTCCACAGTGTCAGTATTTGGGGACCACAGCCATTCACCATGCTGCAGGACAGCTGGTCATGCGGCTGTGATGTTTGTTGAGCAGTTCTTCAGATAAGACTGCATAAACCCTAGAAGCCCTACACTGCAGAAAGGCTTGCCCTCAACATGGAGGTCAAGGTCTAGGCTTAGCAACATCTTTGTGTTGCTAAGCTCTTCAGATTCTCATTCTGTTGTTTGTTTTACAGGTCTATGAGTAAATCCAAAGATGCTGTTTTATTCATTTATTTTTTTAAAATGAGCTTTCGTTTGATCCAAGTATCACTAGTACTTTAAAAGATTTTATTTACTGATTTATTATTTATGTAACTATGTATCTATCATGTATATGTGTATGTATGTATCTGTATATCTATCCATGCATCTATGTATATATGTATCTATGCTTCCATATATATATGGATATATATGATGTGCATGGGTGTTTTGCCTGCATATGTTAATGTGCACTGTGAATGCCTGGTGCCTGTGCAAGTCAGATGTGGGCATCAGATTATTCTGGAACTGGAGTTACAGATGCTTAAAAGCTTCCATATAGGTGTTATTGAGAGACCTTGGAGCCTCTGCAAGAACAGCCAGTGTTCTTAATTGCTGAGACCTCTCCATCCCCACTACTGGTTTTATAACAACTGTATGTTCTGTATAAGAGTCCCAGGATTTTAGTTCTTAAAGGGAGTTGAGGGTTTAATTTTTTTCATTTAACAAATGGCAAAATTGAGGATATAGGGGTAAAGCACTAACTAGTTTCAAGGTTACACAGAATTGGAGTTTAAGCTGGGTCTAGAGATCAGGTTTCTGGCCCAGGGCTTTATCCTATTCACCACTGCTCGGAACTTCTGTGGTGGCCAGAATAATAGGAGAGTCAAGCAGAGGTGTCTTAATACCCTCTTTCTTCTCTTAGGTGTCCTGAGTCTGCTTGGGGTTTGCTCTCATAGAGCCCCATTTCTCAGCCTTGCTCAATCTTCTTGTGCCATCATTGCCCACAGCTTTCTAGTGGCGGCTCACCCAGGGAACCTGTCTCTCTCTGTCCTTCAGATCCTGTCATCCTGTGCTGTCCAATCTATAACATTCCTCAGGATCAGACTCTGTGGACAAATACATCTTCCCCATATTGCTTAGGGGAAACTTCCCCTCTGCTCTCAACAATTTCTAATATTCCTGTCATTCACCGTGCCAGCCTTATGCAAATAATGGGCACTTTTGCTGTTTGTGTCAAAAGAAAGATTAACAGTAGTGTCACGTTGAGGCATTAATCAAACACAGCTGTGGCAAACAGGATACTTTTAGACAAAGGTCTTTCAATTAACACCTGAAACATAACCAGACTAGTGTTCTGTTAGAATTTACGGCCACATCTTTACATAACTATGGATTAATTTTACATTTTATCATTTTTCTTAGAACATGCATTTAACATTTTTTTCTTTTGCTACAGAAAACTATTTCAGTTATTTAGTGACTTACAACCTTTTCCCTTGTTTTAATATTAAAAGTTTGAAGGACCAGGGTTTGATTTTAAATTCATCATGTGACATTTGTTCTGAAGCAAAGACTCCTGCTTCCTCCTCACTGGAGAGTGATATACACAGTTACCTCACCCTTTCTCCTGTCAGCATTTTTCTTGGACTTCTGTGAGCTCAAGGGAAAAGATGTTTGAAAAACATAGTGCCCAATGATATCAAATAAGTGAGGTCAAAAATAGGGGCTAGAGATATGGTTCAGAGTTAAGAGTACCTGTCACTCTCATGAAGTACCTGGGCTCAGTTCCCAGCATCCATAACTCTGGTTCCAGGGTATTTGATACCTTCTTTGATCCCCATGGGCACCAGGCACTCATATGGTACATACACACACACACAGACAAAACACTCATACATGTAAGATAATCTAACTAAATTTAAATCTATCTATCTATCTATCTATCTATCTATCTATCTATCTATCTACTACCTACCTACTTATCTACCTACCTACCTATTTATTTATATCTATCTATTCACACACACATATATAGTGCATAGAACTACACATTTCAGGAAAATATAGATGGTGATGAGTAAAATAAGAAAAAATATCTATAAATCTCACCTGAGTGTTTTCTGATTCTCTCAGTCCCTTCAAAGATACCTGGGTCTTTGTTCCGGAAGTTTGAATATAATGAAAATTATCTTCCAGCAGAAGGACAAACTTTCTTTAAGTTGGATAAACTTAGATAAGTCAGAAAGCCTTGTATTACCGAAGTTCTTGGAGAGCCTGTTGGTTATGAGTCAGGGCAGAGAGGTGCTATTCCGGATTTCTGACAAAACCATCCTTTTGCATCTATACTCTTGCCCTCTTCTCTCTATGCAATTAATTCTGCAGTAAGAGTTCCTAGGATGGTGTCCAGCTGACTGAAGTTGTGGGATAAGGGCAGTGTATCTTCTGTGTTTTTTCAGATCCAGGAATGAGTAGGGATTCAGAGCTGTGAGCAATCAGTTTCAGAGCTGTCCAGTTTATCAGCACAATTTAAGAACAAAAGGTCACCAATTTACTCAGAATCCCATTGTGGATGAAGAGTCTTGTTTCTTCCTGTTGCACACTTTAGGTGCAAGTTTTATCATTAGTTTCAGATGCAACATTCAGCTTTTAAGCTCTGAAGGGGAATCATAAAGGAAGCAAACAGCTGTGGCTGGCAGCTGTTGTGTTGGTGGTGGTCTACCTGAATTATCAAGGCTTTATTTCCAAGGCAACATCCAAACCATGACATCAGCTTGCCAGGTTACTAGTTAGGAGTAAATTCTGTGTCTGCTGATGTAATTACCTTGGTGTTTGTCTCTAAGGGAAGTTAATGAAAACAAAATAAAACAAGAAAACTAAACAGAACTTGAATACCTTTTTGGAGCATATTGTATATAATTAAATTAACTACTAGTATTTAGTGACCCTATGTGAAGAGCTAATTACAGGTGATAGCTCTGCATTTTCATATTTAATTTATATGAGAACACAGACATGAGAAGGGCTCAGCCAGCTCTGTGATAGATAGTGTACGTGCTTTGTCTGGGAATTAGATCGTCTGGGTACAATTGTAAGTCCTAGATGTTTAAAATTTGGGGTGTGTCAGGTCTCTGATCCTTAGAGGATCTTACCTCTCCATAAAGCATAAAAAAGGCCTGTAAGATGGCTCAGTCGGTAAAGGCTTGCCGCATGAGTTTGGCAACCTAAGTTTCATTCCTGGACACACCTAAAGGTGGAAGGAGAGAACCAACTCCACAAAATTGGAGAACTCTGACCTCCACATGTGTATTATATGGTGTGTGCATATGCCCACTCATTCTTTCTCTCTCTCTTACATATCTAAGAAAACAAATCAACCCCCCTTGTCTGATCTCAGTGGGAGAGAACATGCCCAGTCCTGGAGCTCTTGATGTGCATGGGGCGGGGTGTGTGGGGGGAAGGTTGTGTGGGGGAATAACAACCAGGGGGGCTTCCCCCTCTCAAAAGAGAAACGGGAAGGTAGAATAGGGGAGAAGAGAAAGGGCTGATTTGGGGTTTTAAAGTGAATAATAAAAAAAAAGGTCAAAAAAAAACAAAACAAAACAAAACACCCATCAGTTGATGAGAACTTATGTTGTTTCCATTTCTTGATTTTGATGAAATGGTAAGTAAACAATAGCAGCCATCTCTTTATTTTTTTGATATACCCACAGTGTGATTGAAAAAAATTATATGATAGTTGTATTTTTAATTTTGAGGAGCTGTTTATACATTGGCTTAAGAAAACAGTATGCAAATATCCCTTTCCCCCATCCTTGCCAGCACATTTTATCTTTGTTTTATCTATTTTATTTATTTTTTTTTTGAGTGTATTTGGCACTGGAGAGAAAACTTACAGTCTTCAACAAACAACAACAACAACACCTTTTATTTGTCTTTAGAATTAATCTTTTTTTGAGCAGGATTTCATAGTTTTTGTTTTTTATTTCTTTTTCTTTTCTTTTATATTTTTATTGTTTTAATTTTTCAAGACAGAGTTTCTCTGTATGGCCCTGGCTTTCCCTGAACTCACTTTGTAGAACTGGCTAACTTGAACTCAGAGATCCATTTACCTCTGTCTCCCAAGTGTTGGGATTAAAGGTCATCACCCTGCTTATTATAATTTTTTTCACTATAGTATCACATTTATTGGATATTTTATTTATTTATATTTCAAATGCTATCCCCTTTCCTGGTTTTCCCTCTGGAAACCCCTTACCCTCCCCCTCCTCCTGCTTCTATGAGAGTACTCCCCTATCCACCCACCCACTCCTGCCTCACTGCCCTGGCATTCCCCTACACTGGGGCATTGAGCCTTCACAAGACCAATGGCTTCTCTTCCCATTGATGCCTGAGAAGGCCATCCTCTGCTACATGTGGCTGGAGCCACGAGTTGCTTCATGTGTACTTTTTGGTTGGTGGCTTAGTCCCTGGGAGCTCTGGGGGGGGGGGGGTGTCTGGTTGGTTAATATTGTTGTTCTTCCCATGGGGTTGCATATTATAATGTTTTTATCTATTTTTGAGAACTTCATATACTGTATTTTGATCTTATTCTTTCCCTTCCCCAACTCCTCACAGATCCTACCTTCTCCTTTCCCACTCAACTTCATGTTCTTTCTTTCTCTTAAAACCAACCACAAACCAAACCAAACCAAACCAACAAATCAAATGCAGTATAAGCACTGGGCCTGCTATGGAGTGTAGTTGCTATACCTACTTTTACTATGTTGGAGAAAATAGATTTCCTTCCTCAAGCATCATTCCAAATAGTTTCTTGGTAGGGCTGGTATTTCATGCCTACTTCTCATTCCATGGTGGGATGAGAGATTTTGTCTGGTTTGAGCTTGTTCAGATCTAGGGCATGCTATAACAATCTCTTTGAGTTCATATATGCATCTGCCCTAATGTCTTTGGAAATAATTTAAAGAAAAACTATAGCTATCTTTATAGAGTCATATGGCATCTTATTATATTTTGAACTAAGGGTTATTTGGACTATGGTAACCAGGTTTTACGGACAATAATATTGGAGACCACTCTTATGATATTTTGGCCAAAAAATGTGTCTGTTTTTTTCCTGTCCTAAGAATTTGCCTAAGGCCAAATTGAAGAGTTTTGTATTAATGTCCTTGGCAGAGGAAATTTCAAGAGTTTAGTATTAATTGCATGACATGTTTATTAGTGATTACTTTTATATACTATAATGAAAAGAGCAAAGAGGCAAGTGAGACTGTGGTCCCACATGAGACAAAGAGAAATGTTACATTTGAGGAGAAAAGTAGCACTAGTGTCTTAGGGTTTCCATTACTTGGAAGAGACACCATGACCAAGGCAACTTTTATAAAGGACAACATTTGATTGAGGATGGCTTACAGTTTCAGAAGTTCAGTCCATTATCATTATGGTAAGAAGCATGGCAATGTTCAGGAAACATGGTACTGGAGAAAGAGCTGAGAGTTCTACATTTTGATCTGAAGGCAGGCAAAAGGATACTGTCATTAACGGGCAGCCAGGAGGAGTCTCTCTTCCACACTGGGAGGATCTGAGCTTAGGAAGCCTCAAAGTACACCTACAAAGTGACATCTTCCTACAATAAGGCTACACCTCTGATAGTAACACTCCCTATGGCCAAGCATTGAAACACATGAATCTACGGGAACCAAATCTATTCCAACCACCACAACTAGGAAATGTAATGATGAACCAACTCCTGTATTCAAGCTGATAAAAAGTTTAAAGAAAAAATTCAAAGTGGGATAAAAGTAGTGATATCTTCAGAGCAAGGCCCCACTCAACTTAGCTTCCAAACTATAAAAGGAATTAAAGAAAGCTTAACCATCAAAGGAAATAATCAAAACAAATATTATGTAAATGTAATTCAAGAGGGGGTTGGTTAGAGGTGGGGAGTAAACGGTGGTGGAGGTGGGCTTCCTGTCCAGCCTCCAGAAGCAGAACTCCAGGCTTTGGTCATATGGTTCTAGATTTAAGAATACTGGAGTAAAGTGGTTGTAGAATCTTCTTCTTAGCTAAAGAAAGCTGCCAAGGCCAGGCATGTGACAGGGGAGTCCCCACCTGGAGGCCCAGAGGAGGTCATTTAGTAAATGTGTGAAATCAAGGCCTGTTTGTGTTGGAAACCCCAAGAGTTGGATTGCCCTAGAGCCATGGGATACCTGTCAAGGAGGCAGATAGGCATAAACTGCCGAGAGAGAGAAGAGAGAGAGAGAAGAGAGGAGAGAGAGAGAGAGAACTGTGTTACAGTCAACAAAACTAGAAGGAGGTGGAGATCTGAAAAATGCTTTGGTATCAGACATGGAGATGCAAAATTTGGTACTTCTCCTGCGGGTTTTGGTCTTGTTTTGGTCCTCTTTATGTCCCCTTTCCTCCTTTTTTGGAATGGTAATGTACATTTTTTGCCATTTTATGTTGTAAGTATGTGGTTTGCTTTTACACGGGGTTACAGCTAAGAGATTGTCTTGTATCTCAGAAGAGACTATGAACTTTTGAACAGTATTGAGATTGAAGGACTAGGGGACTTTGAAATTGGACTGAATGCATTTTACATTATGATATGGCCATAATCCTATGGGGGCCAAGGAATGGAATACGGTATTTTGAATGAAAAGTGCTTCAATAGGTTCATATTTGCATGTTTAGTGCCCTGCTGATGAACTCTTTGGAAAGGATTAAGAGGTGTGGCTTTGTTAGACAAGATGTGTCACTGAGGGTAGGTGTGGTGGTTTGAATAGGCATAGCCAAGGAGTGGTACTTTTAGGAGGTGTGTCTTTGATTTGTCCTCCCATAAATTGAACATCTTAAAAGGAAGGCTAGTGAAGCAAGAGGTTCATCCCAAGCCCAAGTGACCCCTAAATCCAGGACCTACAAAAGGCATTAAAAACAATGAGCAGCAGCAGCAGCAGCAGCAGCAGCCACAAAAAATAAATTTGGGTACCTGTAGGACTCAAACACATAATAGGAAAGTACAACCAATGATTAAAGTGATTGGAATATTTCTTTAATATTTCAGGAAATCTCACTTCCCAGACATTACATTTAAATCTGTACAAAATGTTATCTAAACAATCATTCCTCATTAATAATTTTCTTCTTGACAGAGAAAATGTTACCCAGATATAAGATAACATGGACTTGTGTCAAAGTCAGCATTGAAATGCTTACCTGCAGCCCAGAGAGATAGGGTCACTATTGGTTTTATTTACAAATTAAATGATGGTTACATTTCCCTTCTCTCTTCCTCTCTAGAAGTCATCTGGAGGAATCTCACACTGTGATGCTGGCCACTCTAATAGCTATCAAAGTGCCTGAAAGCACTGTGAGTTCATGGGTCTCCCATGGAGGAGACAAGAAAAACAAATATGGATGAGTGTAATGGGTGGATTCTCTTTTGATTCCATTAGGAAATTCTCATTGACTTTAGTTTGGACATAAAACAAATCCTCTGTTCTGAGTTCTTCTGGTTCCCTACCTAGGACTTGTAATACCCCCACCTTCTCTCCTCCCTCCCTATCTCTTTTGCATGATAATCAAAACCCAACTATGTTTTTTCTGATCTTCTGGGCTTCCTTTCTTGAAAATCCCCTCCTTAGTATGTTGCTGACCTCCATGCTGATAATTAGCATGACCTCTTCCCTCCTCTCCTGTGTTTTCCTTCTCCAGGAAGCTTCTGAGATTTACAGTTTGCCTGCTCTGGAGTTTTTCCTTTTGAACACAAATTAAGTTGTCCTTGCACTTAAGAGAGATGGGGGGAGGGAAAGAGAGATTGTGGAGAGATGACTCTGCAATTAAGAGCACTGACTGTTCTTTTAGAGGACCTGGATTTGTTTCCCAGTACCTATGTGGTGGCCAGAGCTAATACCCTCTCTGGCCTCTGTGGGCATTGTGTGTGTGTGGTGCATAGACTTACATTCAGGCAAAGCTTCTATACACATAAAATAAAACTAAATAAATTGAGGTGGGGGAATTAAATGTAGAAAAGTATCTCAAAATTCAAATAATTTTAGGGTTAGGGTTTTAAACTGAGAATTCCAAGTAATTAGCTTTACATCAGTCTTTTCTTTGTTTCTAGAATGAATATATTTGATGAAGATTTGTGAGTATTGATCCAAAAAGAAATGAGAAAATAAAACATTGTAGAAGATGAGTGTCAGGGTTCATGCTGGAGCTGAGTTTAAATCTTGTACCTTGTTAATCATAGCTTTTTCAATATAATTCCAGAACAGTGGATCTCATGCATCACTTGAAAGACTTACAGAAACACAAATATTTAGCAAGCCCATTGTTGCAAGCCCACCTAAGACAGGTGGCTCCTGAGAGCAAGGCTGGACTGGGCAACAGAACAAGACATTGTGTAAAACTAAAAGGTAAGAAGGCTAGAGATATGGATTTATGATTGAACATTTGTACAAGGTAGAACATTTTTTTTTTCAATCCCAAGTAGACCTCAGTCCTCTTTCCCCCCTAAGTACTTACAAGTTTCCAATTAATTTGATCTAGGGTAAAACCCAAGAATCAGTATTTAAAATTTTTCTTATCTCATGCTTGTCTAGAGGACATGATTTTGTTTCCTTTTGGTCATGAATTACGGATAAATAGATTCAATAGAATAGAATTGAGAGACCAAAAAAGTTCATATAGCTCTATGGCCAATTGTTTTGCAACAAAAAAACCAAGACCTGATAGTGAGAAAACGAATGATCTCTTTCTCAGTGTTAGGACAACTGAATATGCAATGAAGAAAGTTGGATCCATACCTTATACAAGATATAAATTCTAGCTCAAAATGTATCAAAGATCTAAACTGAGGAGATAAAGGAGAAAACTTTTAGAAGAAATCATAGGAGTAATTTTCATGATCTTTAACTTAGTAATGGTAATTAGAAAAGTTACCAAAAGCACGAACAGTATTGACAAAGATATTTGTCTTTAAAATAACAATATTAATACATAGAAGGACAATGACAAAAAAAGCAAAAGGACAATCCAAAGAACAGAAGAAAATACTAGAAAATTATATTTCTGATAAAGGTCTAGCTTCTAGAATATATTTACAAAGTTCCTACATGGCTATTGTTAAGGGTCCAAAGACTGCGGAAGGAAGACCCCAGCCTCAGACAGTATGCAAAGACAAAGAGTGTTTGTTCTGCAGAAACAATCAGCATGCAGGGATTAACCATTCTTCAAAATGCTGATCCTAGACAAAGGTGTGCAGACCTTCTTAAAAGGAATTAGGGAAATTTTCTAGAAGGATTAGGTAATCTAAAATTTCATTGGTGAGTCCTAGGGGTCACAGGTGATCAGTGGTCTACATTCCTTTTTTTTTTTTTTTTTTTTTTTAATTTTATTTTCAGCAAATCAAAAATTAAAAGCATTCAAACAGATAAATGAAAGAAACAAACAAGCAAATACAAGGTCAGATATACTTATACAGAATTCTTGAGCCTTCAAACAAGCAATACTTTTTTGAGTTATGTTTAAAAATTCAGACACAATAAGCTCCTTACAAAGCAAATAATATTAAATAGTGAAATCAAGTGTAAACCCAACAAATATATAAGTTATAGTCAGTATCCTCATGAATATACATACAAAATTCTCAATGAAGTAGTTGCAACTGAATACTAGAGATATAAAAATAATATTCCATGAATAATGACACTGTTTTTTCTTAGAAGACATACCATATACAGCTGCTGTTTTGGATAGCCCCCACTCAGGAGTTGAGACCTGCATGAAACCACAAGCTGCACATTTACAACTATATGTGCAGGAGGCTAGGTCAGACCTGGAGAAATCTGTGTGGACTAGGTATGCTCCACGGTTGGTGATTCAGTCTCTGAGAGCTCAAGGGTTCAGGTTGGTTTACTCTGTTGATCTTCCTGTGCAGTTCCTATCTCCTTAGGGCCCACAATCCTTCCACCTATTCTTCTATAAGAGTCCTCAAGCTCCATCCACTGTTTGGCTCTGGATGTCTGTATCTGTCTGAGTCAGCTGCTGGTTAGAGCCTCTCAGAGGACAGCTTGCCCCTGTCTGTTCTCAGGCTGGAGGTTTAGATCCTGGGAGCTCTGGTTGAATCTTTTGATACTCGTTCTAAAAAGGACAAAAGCACCCTCACTTTGGTCTTCCTCCTTCTTCTTGAGTTTCATGAGGTTTATGCGTTGCATCTTAGGTATTGTGTTTTTGGGGCTAATATCCACTTATCAGTGAGTGCATACCATGTGTGTTCTTTTGTGATTGGGTCATCTCACTCAGGATGATATTTTCTAGCTCCATCCATTTGTCTAAGAATTTCATGAGCTCATTATTTTTAATGGCTGAGTAGTACTCCATTGTGTAAATGTACCACATTTTCTGTATCCATTCTTCTGTTGAAGGACATCTGGGTTCTTTCCAGCTTCTGGCTATTATAAATAAGGCCGCTATAAACATAGTGGAGCATGTGGCCCTGTTGCATGTTGAAATATCTTCTGGGTATATACCCAGGAGGGGTATAGCTGGGTCCTCAGGTAACACCATGTTCAATTTTCTGAGGTATCGCCAGACTGCTTTCCATAGTGGAGTGGTCTACATTCCTATGTCATGAATGTTTAATCACAGGATGAGATAGGGCTGTCTAGCACAGATGGCTCATCCTGAGCTAAGGTATTTTTCATCCTTGTGTTTTCCCAGGCTTTTTTTGGGAGGGGTGTTTTTGACCTTCTTCTTGGATTTTATGGTCTGTTCCTGGAGCTGGTGCCTTATGGTCTAGTTCCTGGGACTTATGATCTATACCTGGAGCTGGTGCCTTATGGTCTTCTTTTTGAAATCAGGTCTGGTCCTTAAATGGAGACAAATGGGGTTTATGTTGTCCACTCACTAAGGCTATTAGTTACTCTCCACAACCTGACACCATTTCTTATGTCATCAGACTTGGAGAAATTGATCTGGCACCCAACTGGAAGTTTCATTCCTACCTACTGACTAGCATTCATAGTGATGTAATGTTCTTTGCATTCTACTAGAGGAGAAAAGTGATTGTCAGTTTCACTCAGCTACAAATCCTGTAACCTACAACTGCAACCTTCCTACAAGATAAATTGATGTAATAGTGGCACAGGTATTACCGGAGCAATGATTTCTGATTAAATTTAAGGCCCAGTCTTTGAGTAGGAATCTATACCCTATACTCTTAAAATGGCTAAGAACCCGAGACTAGATAGGTCAGTAACACTCTGGAAAAACATACTACTATTATCCTCCTAAAGGAGCATAACAAGAAAAGACTTCTAAATAACGTATTGCTATATACCCATAGATCAGTGTATCTTTCAGATCACTTCTTTCAGATATTTCTCATCAGAGAAGCTTCTTGTAGTAGGTGATAGTTAACAGAGGGACTGGTAACTGGGTGATGTAGAGAGAACTTGAGATTTTGGGTCACTCAGTCCTAAATAGGATGTCTTTATCAACCCTTTCTCCTGTCAAGGCTGAGGGCTCTGTGTGAAATCAAGGCCTAAAGATGGTAAGAGCCAGAGGTGGTAGATGATTCCAAGGAAATAGTCATTTAGATACAAGAGGACTGATATACATATGAACTCACAGAGACTGTGATAGTACTCACAAGATCTTCACAGTTTCAAACCAGAACCCCCTAAAAAAATTTTTAGCACAGAGAGGAGGAAGTGGATATAAAATCCCACCATTAACCAGAATCTGCTTGTAATTGATACCAATTGGAAAGGGAAATCACTTTTCTTGGGTAGTTTCATGTTAGCTTGAAAGCTAGATTTATCTGAAAGGAGGGAATCTTAAGAGAATGCCTCCATAACATCTGGCTATAGGGCATTCTCTTAGTGATTGATTGGGAGGGATCAATCCACTGTGGGTGATGCCATCCCTGGAATGATGGTCCTAGGTTCTATAAGAAAGCAGCCTGAGCAAACCATGGGGAGCAAGCCAGGGAACAGCACCCCTTCATTGCCTCTGCATCGGCTCTTGGCTATGGTTCCTAATGGGTTTGAGTTCCTATCCTGGCTCCATTCAATGATACATTACAATGTGGGAATATAAGCCAAACAAACCTTTCCTTCCCAACTTGCTTTTTTGTCACGGGTCTTCATTGCAGCAGTAGAAACCCTTACTAAGACATCACTTTCCCCAGTAGAATATCACTGGGTATTTATCAACCACACTCCAGGGGCCGGGGCCGGGGGCCATTCCTTGAGTAGTTAGTCAACACAAAATGGACTCCATTTATTTTTGTGTATGTGCTTTTTGTTTTGTTTTAGTATTTATTAGCTTATGAGGTTTTTTTTTTTTTGCTTGTTTGTTTTGATCTTTGTTTTAGGGAGGAGTTGAGAAAGGGGAAGAATATGACTAAAAAATGTCTGTAAAAAATCACATTGAAAAAAAAAGAATTACTAGTGTCTGCTTCCCTCAAAAAAGATTCTGTATACAATATTCTAAAGGAACTATATGGTCAGTGGATGGTTTCTGGGCAAAAGATAGATAGATAATACATACATACATACATATATACATATATAAATGAGAGGGGGGAGAGGGAGAGGAAAAGAGTGAGGGAGAGAGAATTTTCTTTAGGTATTTTGCTCCTGGTAGATCATCCATGCTCCAGTGGATGACCCCAGGCTAAGAAGTATATGGGCAATGCAAATTAGAGTGGATGGGTTAGTAAACTAAAAAAAAAAAAAAAAAAGAAAGAAAAAAGACACGGAATTGGAATTATAGGAAGAAGGATGTTGTGGGAGTAGATGTGGGTTTGTCTTAGTTAGGGTTTTACTACTGTGCACAGACATCATGACCGAGACAACTCTTATAAGAACAACATTTAATTGGGGGATGGCTTACAGGTTCAGTCCATTATCATCAAGGTGGGAGCATGGCAGCATCTGGGCAGGCATGGTGCATGTGAGCTAAGAGTTCTACCTCTTCATCTGAAGGCTGCAGGAGAAGACTGACTTCCAGACAGCTAGGACGAGGATCTTAAAGCTCATGCCCACAGTGACACACCTACTCCGACAAGGCTACACCTCCTAATAGTGCTAATCCCTGGGCCAATCATATACAAACCATCACAAAGTGTAATTGGGGGTGGAGTGGTGGGTGAATATGATCAAAATATGTATGTATGGTAAAAATAGAAAAGACTGGGGATAGTTTTGTGTTAGTGCTTGCTTAACATCTGTAAGACCTAGGATTAATCATCCAATGCTACGTCCTTGACAGTCATATGAACAGAAGACCAAAGTAAGTATTTTTGTGAAGAGGTACATCCCTAGGGCTGGAACCCAGGTAGGCATTTTTCACTATCCTTCCTGTCCTCTATTACAATATCTCCAGTCTCACAGGAGACTTGCAGGAGCCCTTCCTCTGACCCTACCTCCTGGGGACTCTGTCTCTTGGTGAAGAACCAGCTAGGTCTTTCCTGCTCAGCCTTCCTTACTACCCTATTTTCATTCCTTCGAATGGACCATCATTTCTCACAAATACTTTCTATCAGAGACCCCAGTAACCACATGGGCTGGAACTCAGTTAGGTAGTTATAACTATTCTTCCTGTCTGTCATTATGCTTTCTCCAGACTTTACTCCTAGTCCTGTAGCAACTTTTTGCAGAAGCCCCTCCTCCCAACCAAACTCCATTTACTAGTGACTCCACATTTTGGTGCAGAACCAGGGCTCCCCTTGCTATTTCACCCATCTCCAGATTTACTATTTATCCAACTGCAGCCTGTTTACTGGAACCCCTTTCCCCACCCCTATATCCCCTGGGACTCTGACTCCTGATGTGGACACATTCCTCTAGCTCTTTCCCACAGTCTTCTCAGCCTTTCCTTCTAGTCTATCTTCATTTCTTTCTGCCAATGACCTATCCACAGAAGTACTCTTTACCAGAGACCCCACAGCCACCACATTTGCTTAGGGTCCAGAGAGGGTAACAGCTACCAAAGAACAGAACACCCAATCAACAACAAGACCAGGTACCAACACCAAGAAACTTCTCAAACATCATAGTCCCAAATGCTTAGACCTCAGTGCAAAACACAAAAGTGAGCAGCCAAGACAACAAGCCTCCATCAGAAGCCAGTAATCCTTCTATAGTATGCCTTGAGAAATACAGTATAACTGAAGAATAAGACAAGGGCTTCAAAAACAGCAATTATGAAAATGTTCAAGGATCTTACAGAGAACATGAATAAAGAGGATATGAATAATGAAGTCTATGAAAACACAAACAGTTGAATAAAGTATTGAAAAAAGAATAAGAGTACAATTAATTAGGGATCATTGAGTCTTTTTTTTTTTTTTTTTTTTTTTTTTTTTTTCTGCATGTAGAACCACTGGAGGGAGTGGTTTTGCTAATGGCATTCCTTGAGATTAAGGTGGCATTACAAGGGCTCTGGACACTAACTGGGAAGTGAGTTGACAGAAACAATTACTTAGACCAATCACTTGATTAACAAAGTAGGGATTTCCAGCTGGGCTTCTAGTGGTCAGGTGTAGCTTCCAACATCTAAGGAACCGGTGGCATTGGAAGGTCAAGAACTGGGCCGGCTTTGAGCTGCCTTGATGATATTAGGATAGGGTCTAAGCAGCTGGTGGCTCTAGGGATCTCCAGCCCACACTTTACTTGGCCAGGGGATTCCTGAAGGACCTGCTAGCAAACTTGGCCTTGCCATCCAGGTCTTCCTTGATTCTAAGTACTCGATTGTACTTGGCCAGTTGCTCAGCTCAGCAAGGGGCACCAGTCTTGATTTGCCCAGTGCAGAGTCCTATCTCTAGGTCAGTGATGAAAATATCTTTAATCCCCCTAGAGCAATGTGGGACACTATGACATGGCAACTATTAGGTTGCTAGCTTACACTCCTGCAGAAATTTGGTCATAGAGCTGATCTGGTTCACCTTGAGTAGGAGGCAGTTGCAGAACTTCTTTCCCACAGCCTTGGCAATCCATTTAGGATTGGTGACCATGAGATATCCCCAACCACTTGTATACCTGCACTAGCTGTGAACTTCTGCCAAGCTTCCCAGTCATCCCAGTCAAAGGGTTTTTTCATGAACATCACTGTATACTCCCAGATGAAGAACTTTTATAGGTCAGCCAGATGTTTGGGTGAGATGTACCTGTTGGAGTCATAAGAAACTTGAAGTTCAGGTCATACTTGCCATATCTGAAGAACTCAGAGGCAGCTGTATCCATACCGATAATGACTTGGTCAGTGTAGCTGGCCTTTGTAACTGTGATCTTCAGTAGCCCCAGCGCTTCTTTGTTCTCCAGGATGTTAAGTGCAAACCTGCCCTCGTCACTCACATTGGTGGCATCCTTCCCATATTTCTCCCTGATGACATTCTCCAGGTTGTGGTAAACCTTTGCTTCCAATGCACAGCACTTCACAGAAACTGGATGCCCCAACAGGGAGGATTGTGAACTCTTGTATGGACAGTTTTTTTCCAGCCATTGATCATATTGAAAGGTGGGACTGGCTGGATGGTGGTGATAGCAGCTTGAAAGAGACCTTTTCAAGTGCAGAGATCAACCTCAACCGTGGAATTCCATGAGAGTCAAAGATCTCACTAGGATGAATCTTGAGAATGTCCATTTATGGCCTTCCAATTGCTGCACAGGAAAGAAACAGTTTTCTGTAGATGCCAAAGAGAGCATTCAGTAGAATTTAATAACAACAACAAGAACTACAATGACAACAATGACAATGATGATGACAACAGAATTGCTAAAGGGAGCCCAAATAGAAATAAAACTGAAAAAGTTTAGGATGTCAAACAAAAACCTCGTTGTTAAGCCTCACGAACACTGTACAAGATGTGGAAAAGAGAATCTACAAGGTAGAAGAAATTGGTAAGTCAACCAAAAAAATGTTAAATCTAAAAATAAATCCAGACAAAATTGCACAGAAAATATAGGACAATATGAAAAGACAAAATCTACAAAAACTACAGATAGAGAAGAAGAAATTCATGTCAAAAGTACAGAAAATACTTTCAACAAATCATATAGAAATATTTCTCCAACCTAAAGAAGGAGGTTCCTATCAAGGTAGAAGAAGCATACTCCAAATAGATTGGACCAGAAAAGAAATTCCTCATGACACATAATAATTAAAGCACTAGATATGCAGAACAAAGAAATGATATTAAAAGCCACAAAGGAAAAAGACTAAGTAACATATGAAAGCAGATCTATGAGAATTATACCTGACTTCTTAGTGGAGACTGAAAGCCAGAGGGTCTAGATGAATATTCTACAATTCTTTTTCTTCCTAGAGGCATAAAATTGTTTTATTTGTTTTGTTTTCAGGAGGAGTTTTATTTATTTACTTATTTATTATCTACTAAAAGCTTCTTGCACTATAGCTTGGTAGAGATGGAGCTATTCTATCCCAACTATGCTGGCTTTATAATACTTACCAGCCTATTTCCCAGTCATGTGGTCTGTTATTTGCCATCTTGGATTTGTTCTGGCCTCCTCCTTCATCTGTGTCCTGATAGCCATGCCCTGTGTCCCACCTGAGACCCTCTACCTTTGAAGTGGTTAAACATAGCCAAGAAGACACATGGAATGGATAATATCAGACCAGTAAATCAAAAGAGGAGGGAAAAACCCCACACCATAAAAACAAAATAATAGAAACAAATAATCATTGCTTACTGATAGCTCTTAATATTAATGGCATCAATTCTCCAATCAAAAGACACAGACTAGCAGACATGATTAGACATTAGAATTTATTTTTATGCTATATCCAAGAAACATATTTCATCATCAAAGACAGGCATCACCCCAGTGCAAAAGGAGAAAAAAGATATTCGAAACAAATTGCTCCAAAAAGCAGGTAGGTTCAGCCACTTTTTTTTTTTTTTTTTTGGTTTTTCGAGACAGGGTTTCTCTATATAGCTCTGGCTATCCTGGAACTCACTCTGTAGACCAGGCTGGCCTCGAACTCAGAAATCCGCCTGCCTCTGCCTCCCAAGTGCTGGGATTAAACGCCCAGCTGGTTCAGCCACTTTAATAGCTGAGAAAATAGACTTTAAAACACAAGTAATCAGAAGAGATAGGGAAGGACACTACATACTCATGAAAGGAAAAATCCACGAAGAGGGCATTGCAATTCTAAACATAAACTGAACACAAGGACATTCAAGTTCATGAAAGAAACACTACTACAGCTAAAATCACATATTAACCCTCATACACCAATGGAGGGAGACTATAGTACCACCTTCTTGACAATAGAGAGGTTATCTAGCCAAAAACAACGTATAGAAATGCTGAAGTTCAACAATGTCATAAATCAAGTAAATGTCATAATCAGGACCTAGCAGATATCGACAGAACATTTCACCCAAATACTAAAGAATATAGCTTCTTTTCAGAAGCTCATGTAAAAATAAGACCATCAGCAAACCCCAACCTATTTTCATGATAGACGTCCTGGAAAGATTAGGGATATAATGGAAAACTTCAACATAATAAATGACAGAAATAGTTATAATAATAACATTATTATTAATACAAGGGACATTTGTGCTGGTGAGAACGTAGGGTAATTAGAGGTTTTGGGAAAGTAACATGTTTCAGCCACCTTCGAAGGAAGTTAGAATTCCCTCAAAAGGTTAAACATAGCTTTGCAACATGACTCAGCAACTGATTCTTAATGTCATATATTGACAATGGAATTGGTTCTGTATTGCTTCTCTTTCCAATTTATTTCATGCAGACTTAGTGGTAATAAATATTTTTGAGTGTTTAACATATATTTCTTTCTTGTTTGGCATGTGCCAGAATGAGAAGTAGAAGATATAAATGTCTTATCTGAAACAACAGAATTTCATATTATTTTGTGGTTGACTATTATGGTGCCATCTACAGTAAAAGTTCAAATTACCTCTTAACTCACGTTAGATATAAGAATTTTTTTCTTTAGAAGTCTCACATTTTTAAGGCTAATTATATCTGTATGTACTATATCTCTTTGTTGTGTATGGTCTGGAGAATGATCTATGACAGTCATATCATAGATTTTCAGTTTTAAATGATTAGGATTAGTAAGTACGAACTGAAGTAAAACAATACATAGCAAGTAATAGGTAACTAGACAGATAGACAGGCAGCAAAAATATGATTAAATTAGGTGTTCAAACATCCCACAGAAAATTGACAGGGGCTGGAGGAATGGCTCAGTGGGAAGAGTACTTGCTGCTCCTGCAGAGGACCAGCACCCACACAGCAGCTCACAATTGTTTGTAACTCCAGTTCCAGGGGATCTAATTTCTTTTTCTGGCCTCAGTAGGCTCCAGGCATGTACACTGTGGACATACATATATGCAGACAAACATTCATATACATTAAATTAAAACAAAACCCAACACAACAAAACGAATTTAACTGAGGAGGCATCATCAAGGCAGCCAGTGCATCACTGATAAGCGGATATTAGCCCAAAACACACAATACCTAAGATGCAACGCATAAACCTCATGAAACTCAAGAAGAAGGAGGAAGACCAAAGTGAGGGTGCTTTTGTCCTTTTTAGAATGAGTATCAAAAGATTCAACCAGAGCTCCCAGGAGCTAAACCTCCAGCCTGAGAACAGACCGGCAAGCTGTCCTCTGAGAGGCTCTAACCAGCAGCTGACTCAGACAGATACAGACATCCAGAGCCAAACAGTGGATGGAGCTTGAGGACTCTTATAGAAGAATAGGTGGAAGGATTGTGGGCCCTAAGGAGATAGGAACTGCACAGGAAGATCAACAGAGTAAACGAACCTGAACCCTTGAAGCTCTCAGGACTAATCACTATACCGTGGAGCATACTAGTCTACACAGTTTACCTCCATGGGCTGAACCTAGGCTCCCTGCAATATAGGTTGTAAATGTGCAGCTTGGTTTTCATGTAGGTCTCAAACATCTGGAGTGGGGGCTATCCGCCTAAAACACTGCAGCCCTGTTTAATGCAGTACCGGTCTTCTAAAAAAAAAAATAAAAAAAAAAAATAAAGAAAACTAAAACCAAACAAAAAAAAATAAAAAAAAAGGCAGCCAGTGCAAACCCCAATGTAGACAGTCTCACTAACACAGTAGGACCTCAGATTAAGCTTCTGTGGAAAGGAACCAATAGCCACAGATATGGGGACATCACAAGTCAGGTGCCCTACTCCATCTCGCAGATACTGACCGTGGATGCTGAAATGGTCAGTTGGAGTCCTGATTGATCTCTCTGTGGTTGAGCTTCCTATGGCTAAGCTTCTGACTTCTCTTTAGCCACTGCAGGACTTTTATAGCCTGGGATAAACATAGTAACCTATGTTGACAATGATTCAGCTTCTAGCTATTCTCAAAAGAAAAGTGTTTTCACTGTTGGGCTGTCTGACTGATCTTCCATTACAGAGATCTGGGTCAGCCCATGCCTTGAAAAGGGTTCTTGGAGGACACTTAATATAAACATGCTTAGGTATGAAGTGTGTGTGCATGGTGTATGCATTGTGTGTGTGTGTGTGTGTTGGGTGCCAACGTAGCCTCCAGAGCCACCTCAGTAAGATTAAATAGCACATGGCTATTAAACAATATAAGGTACATCAGTACCCACCGGTAGATGTTCTTTTACTAGCTCTTTTCCTCTATTACTCCTTTATATCTCACTCTATTAAAGCACAGACACACATATCCCATGGTATTTTTTTATTGTGAAAAGTTTCTTTTCTCCTTTCCACTTTTGATTGGTTCTTTGAGTTGACTTATATTAAAGACTTTCTTGTAGTAAGGTTGTGATCCCCAAATTTGATTTAAAACTGGCTATAGGGACTGTATTCTGTTTCAAATCTCTAAAACCTTGGCAAAATGGGGTGTGTGTGTGTGTGTGTTTGTGTGTATGTGTGTTTCTCCACAACTCTGACAATGTGCCTATCCTTTAGGGCACAAACTACTACTAATTTCAAAACAGCAGTTGTATTATTTAAATAGACCTTTATCCTAGATCTCCAGGAACTCTTTCACTTGGCTTTTCTTTCCCATTTGATCCTGAGGGTAGCTTGAGACAATAGTTGATGGAGGATGTTAAATAAGAAACCTCTTACCTTCCCTCTATCTCCCAGAAACCAGGCCACACTCTTCAGTAGTTTGCATTCTAAAAGATAACTCCTGCTATGAGCGCTCAGGCTGGGTGGGTGCGTAGATGTGGGGACAAGCTAGTTCTTCTTTCTTACAATGACACGATAAATAATGGTCCCATTCAGTTCCTGCTTCTTCCATTTTCCTTGTTATGCATATTAGTTTCTGGTAAATAGGAAAAGGTTCATGTGGGAAGAAGGAAAGTCAGTTGAGGAAAAGCTTCCATCAGAATTATCTTTAAGCATGTTCTCATGTCATTTTCTTGAATGATGATGATGTGGAAGTGCTTTGAGCAGTGCTGCTTTTGGGAGGTGGTTCTGGGAGGCTTAAGAAGGGTAGTTGAAAAAAAAAAAAAAGAAAGGTAGTTGAACAGGATCTTTTTTTTTTTTTCTTTTTTTTTGCCAATTTAAATAGTTTTATTATTCCATGTTACTTGTTTTGGGTCCCTGTGGAACAATGCTACACCTTCTACTTGGACTGACTTAATCCACCTCTTCAATGGTGGGGCCTGAGGAAGCACCACCAGATGGAGGATCTCCTCCACCAGGGAAGCCACCAGGCATTCCTCCAGGCATGCCACCAGCACTCTGGTACAACTTGGTAATGATAGGGTTGCAGACTTTCTCCAGTTCATTCTGCTGATGCTCAGACTCTTCCTTCTCTGCAGTCTGGTTCTTATCCAGCAGCTGATGATCTCATTGCACTTGTCAAGAATCTTCTGTTTGTCCTCATCATTGATCTTGCCTTGAAGTTTCTCATCTTCAACAGTAGCTTCATGTTGAAGGCATAGGACTCCAGGGAGTTCTTGGAGGAAACCTTGTCCCTCTGCTTCTCATCCTCAGCCTTGTACTTCTCTGCTTCCTGTACCATGCACTCAATATCCTCCTTACTCAAGCAGCCCTTGTCATTGGTGATGGTGATCTTGTTCTCCTTTCCTGTCTCTTATCTACAGCAGAAACATTGAGGATGCCATTGGCATCAATGTCAAAAGTCACCTCAATCTGAGGAACCCCACGGGGTGCTGGAAGGTATGCCTGTGAGCTCAAACTTTCCCAGCAGGTTGTTGTCCTTGGTCATGGCCCTTTCACTTTCATATACCTGGATGAGTACACCTGGCTGTTGTCAGAGTAGGTGGTGAAAGTCTGTGTCTGCTTGGTGGGAATGGTGGTATTGCATTTGATGAGGACAGTCATGACTCCACCAGCAGTTTCAATACCAAGGGAAAGAGGAGTGACATCCAATAGCAGCAAATCTGAACATTCTCAGACTTGTCTCCAGATAGAATGGCCGCCTGGACAGCTGCTACATAGGCAACAGCTTCATCTGGGTTAATGCTCTTATTCAGTTCTTTTCCATGAAGAAGTCCTGCAGAAGCTTCTGAATCTTGGGGATTCTGGTAGAACCACCACCAAGACAATATCATGGATCTGGGACTTGTCTAGTTTGGCATCTCGAAGGGCCTTCTCTACAGGGTCCAGTGTGCCACGGAACAGGTCAGCATTCAATTCCTCAAATCGAGCCGAGTGATGGAGGTATAGAAGTCTATTCCCTCGTAGAGAGAATCAGTCTCAATACTGGCCTGGGTGCTGGAGGAGAGGGTGTGCTTGGCCCCTCACAGGCAGTGCAGAGTCGGACAGCTCTCTTGTTCTCACTGATGTCCTTCTTGTGCTTTCTCTTAAACTCAGCAATGAAATGGTTGACCATTCAGTTGTCAAAGTCTTCTCCACCAAGTGGGTGTCTCCAGCTGTTGATTTGACTTCAAAAATTCCATCCTCGATAGTGAGGATTGACACATCAAAAGTGTCACCTCCCAAATCAAAAATCAGCACATTCCTTTAGCTCCAACCTTCTTATCTAAGCCATAGGCAATAGCAGCAGCAGTTGGTTCATTGATAATTCGAAGTACTTGAGGCCAGCAATAGTTCCAGCATCTTTTGTTGCCTGGCGCTGAGAATTTTGGAGTAAGCTGGCACTGTGACCACGGCATTGGTAACAGTCTTTCCAAGGTACGCCTCTGCAATTTCCTTCATCTTTGTCAGAACCATTGAGGACACTTCCTCTGGGTAGAAACTTTTGTCTCCCCTTTGTACTTGACTTGGACCTTGGGCCTGCCTGCATCATTCACCACCATGAAAGGCCAGTGCTTCATATCAGACTGAACGACAGCATCATCAAACCAACGTCCGATCAGACGTTTGGCATCAAAAACTGTGTTGGTGGGGTTCATTGCAATCTGATTCTTGGCTGCATCCCCAATCAATCTTTCCGTGTCCGTGAAAGCACATAGCTTGGTGTGGTGCGGTTACCCTGGTCATTGGCAATGATCTCCACTTTCCCATGCTGGAAGACACCCACACACGAGTAGGTGGTGCCAAGATCAATGCCAACTGCAGGTCCCTTAGACATGGTTGCTTGCGTGTAGGCCCGGCTGCGCTGACAACGAGACCACACAAATGCCCGAGAAGCTGCCTCCGCGTTCAATCTGAACAGGATCTTAAAAGGAAGCCTGTAAGTAGCTTTCTTCTACGGCCTCTACTTCTGTCTGAGTTCCTACACTAGCTTCTTTCAATGATGGACTGTGATTGTATGTATAAGTCATATAAACAAACCATGTTCTCTCCAAGTTGCTTTTGGTCATGGCATTTTTCACAGAAGTAGAAAGTAAACTAAGACTCATGTAGGCTGTGTCTAACAAAGCAAATGAAGAGAGAATTCCTACCCCCTGAAAATTATACAAGTAAAAACCTTTGCTTTTTTAGAATGTTTCTGAGGGCTACTGAAGGGCTTACCTTTCTCTTTTAGAACACACATGATTCTGTACATGACAGATGTCTCTCCTACTCTCCCACTTCAAGCATCTCTCCTAATGAAGGGAAAGCTGTCTAAACCTTCATGGCCTCATCATGCCATCTCTGGTATTAGATTCTTTTAATGCTCTCTCACTTCAGCCTGATCATACTCCTTTACAACTATGACACAAGATTTCTCTCCTAATAGGGCAATCTTGTGTCAACTCCTTTCTGGAAACTGCTGCTTTCACGTTCTGGTCTCTATTTTGTAACAGTGAAGGACTGGGAAGAGATCATTTTCCAATCTACATAACAGGCTTTGAGACTGTGTGAAATTGTCTCCAGTTGGTTCCCTGTGAGGGAGTTTACTGTATTCCAGAATGAGACAGAATGGGAGCCCAACTTGGGGAAGCACTGATGGGGTTTTTGCCTTGGGGTTCACAACTTCTCATGCTCACTGATTTCTTGGTAATGCATGGTTACTCTGTTCAGATAGATAGACTTGGATGAACAAATGTATTTAAAATACAAACCAAATAAAAGGTTGAATTTAACATACAATGGAATGGCATTTGTACTTAACAAATTGATCATGGTCTTAGTTCACTAACCTTTTGATCAACTGAATTAAAAAATGCTACCAGAAATATGTCCACTCTGAAAGTTACAAAATCGCACTTGAATGTAATACTATATAATAAACAGTATATTTTTTCCTCTCGTCTATACTTTTGATAACATTGATGAAGGCTTCTCTATGATAACAATGGTCAGAGAAACAAATTAAAATAGGGTTTTAGTCCTCTTTTCCTTCCTTCTCTCATCATTTTCTTCTCCAAAGAGAGCTTGTTAATTGATTTGGAAATAAAATTATTATAATTTTTTGAAATCAGTTTTGTTAATTTCAAGATCTTAAAAAGTCAAACCCAGCCTGTTAAGTCCCCTGTGGCATGCTCAGCTGTCCTGAGCTGCTTGCTGTCTCTCTAGCTCTATCACGGAGTACCATTCCACTTTTACCAGGCAGGTTGCACCAGGAACATCCAGGTTAGATCCCTTCCCACCTCAATCTACTGCCCACTGAGTCTCCTGGTGCACACCCAGCTGTCCTGAGAGGTGCACTTCCCCCTGAGTACCACTGTCTAGCCCAAGGCTGTCCACCTGAGCCCAGGTGTACAAGAAGCATCCAGGTTAGGGCCACTTTTCTGGATACTGGCTTTACCAGGAGCATCCAGGGGCAACTAGATTGCTAAACAACAGTGTAAGAACACAATCAACAAGGGCCACGGCATTATGGCATCCCCAGAGCACAGCTATCTTACTACAGCTATCTTACTGGATAGCCTAACAGAAGTGAAGCACAAGAAAATGACTTTAAATCCAATCTTATAAAGGTGATAGAGCCTTTAAAGAAGAGATGGATAAATACCTTAAAGAAATATAGAAAAATACAATTAAACAGGTGAAGGAAATGAATAAAACCATTCAAGACCTGAAACTATAAATAGAAGCAATAAAGAAAATACAAACTGAGGGAATCCTGGTGATGGAAAACCTAGAGAACAGGAAGAAACTGCATGCATCAACAAGAGAATAGAAGAGGTGGAAGGGAGGATCTCAGGTGTAGAAGATACAATAGAAGAAATTGATATATCAGTCAAAGAAAATGTTAAATATAAAAAGTTCCCCTCCTTTCCTTTCAGCGGCGCGCGGCAGCAAGATGGCGGTACAGATTCCTAAGAAGAGGAAGTTTGTAGCTGATGGCATCTTCAAAGCTGAACTGAATGAGTTGCTTACTCGGGAACTGGCTGAAGATGGCTACTCTGGAGTTGAAGTCCGAGTTACACCGACCAGAACAGAAATCATTATTTTAGCCACCAGAACACAGAATGTTCTTGGGGAGAAGGGTCATCAGATCAGAGAGTTGACTGCAGTTGTCCAGAAGCGGTTTGGCTTCCCTGAAGGCAGCGTAGAGCTTTATGCAGAGAAAGTGGCCACGAGAGGCCTGTGTGCCATTGCCCAGGCAGAGTCTCTGCGCTACAAACTCCTGGGAGGGCTTGCGGTTCGAAGGGCCTGCTATAGTGTGCTTCGGTTCATTACGGAGAGTGGGGCCAAGGGCTGCGAGGTTGTGGTGTCTGGAAGCTCCGAGGGCAGAGGGCCAAGTCCATGAAGTTTGTGGGTGGTCTGATGATTCACAGTGGAGACCCTGTTAACTACTATGTTGACACTGCTGTGCGCCATGTGCTTCTCAGACAGGGTATGCTGGGCATCAAAGTGAAGATCATGCTGCCCTGGGACCAAAGTGGTAAGATAGGTCCCAAGAAGCCTCTGCCTGATCATGTGAGCATTGTGGAACCTAAAGATGAAATCTTGCCCACGACCCCCATCTCAGAACAGAAGGGTGGGAAGCCAGAGCCACCTGCCATGCCCCAGCCAGTGCCTACAGCATAACAGGGTCTTTCTTGGCAGCTGCATCTGTAGGCTGAATGTTATCTTGTAAAGACATTTAATAAAATCTTGAACAAAGAAAAAAAAATTGCCAACCCAAAAAATTTAGGAAATCTGAGACACTATGAAAAGACCTATCATAAAAATTATAGGAATAGAAGAAGGCAAAGAATCCTATTTCCAAGGCCCAGGAAATATTTTCAACAAAATCATAGAAGAAAAATTCTCCAACCTAAAGAAACATACAAGAAGCTTACATATTAGCAACTAGATTGGACCAAAGAAGAAAATTCTACCATCACATAATAATCAAAACACTAAATCTATAAAACAATAGTAAAGAATATTAAAATTAAATATTAAAATGTTAAAAGCTGCAAGAAAAAAAGGACAAATAACATTTAAAGGCAGACCTATCAGAATTATACCCAACTTCTCAACATAGACTCCAAAAGCTAGAAGGGCTTAGACAGATGTCTTACAGCCTCTAAGGAGACCACATATGACAACCTAGACTACTATACCCACTATCACCACAGATGGAGATATTTCAAGACAAAACCAAATTTAAACAATATCTACAAATCCAACCCTACAGAAAATTCTAGAAGGAAAACTCCAACCCAAAGAGGTTAACCACACCCAAGAAAGTATAGGAAATAAATAATTCCACACCCACAAAAACAAAAGGGAAACGTGTATATGTATATATGCACATGCACACTTATACATATGCGCACATGTGTGCACACACATACACACCACCACAAACATAAAAATAACCGGAATTAACAGTCATTGGTTATTAGTATCTCTCAACATCACATTAATATCTCTGAACATTCCCTCAGTTTTTTTCCCAATAAAAAGACAGAGGCTAATAGAATGGGTGTGAAAACAAGATTCATCATTTTGCTGTATACAAGAAACACACTTCCACAACAAATATATACATTACTTCAGAATAAAGAATTGGAAAAATTTTTTCCAAGCAAACAGTCTCAAGAAGTAAGCAAGATTAACCATTATAATACCTTATAAAATAGACTTTCAACCAAAATTGATCAAAAGAGATGGGGAGGAAGATTTCATAGTCATCAAAGGAAAAATCTACCAAAATGACATGTCAATTCTGAACATCTAAGCTTCAAATACAAGGGCACCCTTAATGTTTTAAAAGAAATATTACTATAGGTTAAATTATGTATCAACCCCATACATTAATAGTGGGAGACTTTAATATCTAACTCTCACTAATGAACAGGTCATCAAGACAGAAACTAATCAGAGAAATAATGAAACTCTGAAAGGTTATAGATCAAATGAACCTAACAATTATCGAAAGAACACTTCACCCAAACACATAAGAATATATCTTTTTCTTAGCACCTCACAGGAACTTCTCCAAGATTGACCAGATAGTCACAAAGCAAGCTTCAACAGATACAACAAAATGGAAATAACTTGCATCTTATCAGATCTCCATGGATTAAAGATGTACTTCAACAACAACAGAAACAACAGAAAGCCTAAAAATGCATGGAAATCGAATAATGTGCTACAGAATGACCACGGGGTCAGGGAATAACTAAAGAAAGAAATTAAAGACTTTTTTACAACATACCCAAACCTATGGGACACAACGAAAGCAGTGCTAAGAGGAAAATTCATAGCACTAAGCACCTTAATAAAGAAATTAGAATGATCACATACTAGCAACTTAATAGCTCACCTGTAAACTCTAAGAAAAAAGAAGCAAACACACCAAGAGGAGTAGAGGTCAGGAAACAATCAAGCACAGGGCTGAAATCAATAAATTAGAAACAAAGAGGACAAAACAAAAACTCAATGATTCTTGAGTTTGTTCTTTGAGAAAATCAACAAGATAGACAAACTCTTAGCCAAACTAATTAAAAGGCAGAGAGATGGTATCCAAAAACAACAGACATTCAAAAGGAAATTCAAAGAATCACTAGGTTTTATTTCAAAATCTTACACTACACAAAATTGGAAAAGTTATATGAAATGGATGATTTTCTAGATGGATACCAATTACCAAAGTTAAGTTAAATGAAATAGAAACAGTCATTAAAAGTCTCCCAACTGAAGAGTGACAATACCAACCAACTACAGCTCCCAGGGTCTAAACTACCAGCCTGGGAACACACGTAGAGGGATCCATGGCTCTAGCTGTATATGTAGTGGAGGATGGCCTTGTCAGGCATTGGTGGGAAAGGAGATCCTTGGTCCTGTGATGGCTGGATGCCCAGAGTGGGGGAATTCGAGGGTAGGGAGGGAGGAGTGGATGGGTGGGTGGGAACACACCCTGATAGAAGCAGCAGGAGGGGAAATGGGATGGGGGTTTCTGGGAGGGGAAATGTAAATAAATAAAATATCCAATAAAAAATTTAGATGCCAAGGAATGTACTGCTGAGTGTCTATAGCACCCTACAACTAGGCATACTTATGCCTAGGTGAAAAGGAAGAATCCACTTACTGGCATATGGCATGATCCCAATCAGGTATCTAATATGGGGAAGAGGGCATGTTTGTGTTTTTTTTTTTTTTTTCTTCTGCAGGATGCTGAAGGAGCATGGTGGCTGCCAGAGAGATTGGTGAGACATGCTGATTCTGAGACAAAGAATGATGCTGACCTGTGAGCTTGCTGAGTGCCCTGACAATGATGACTGGGAAACTGTATTGGACATATGTTCCTGACCCACCTTTGCTTTTCTATATCCCAGATGGGACAAACTGCCTTGCCTCAAGTTTTTAGACCTTGTGGGACAGAGAATCAAAAAGAGAAGTCATATAATGACTCTTGTATTTCTTTTAAATGTGACCAGTTATTTGGACTCAACAATGGACTGGTCTAGAAATCAATCCAATGTTGGGAATAACAGTTTTCAATTGGAAGACTGGATTTGAACATTTTCAGAGACATATTTGGAAGTTAGCTACAGTTCTCTATGATGTTATGTTAGCAAGAGATAAAGTTGGGACAGGATCTGGATTTCAAACAAGTATTAGTGCATGTGTTAAGGCTCTTTTGTCAAGTTAAAATTACTTTTGTTTCTTGTACAGTATTTATTGTAAGTTGCATTGATTGTACACTTTCTAATTGTGTTAGTATGTTGAAACCTGGCATGTCTGTTATGGCACTCTATCAATAAGCTTTTGTTTTATTGCCCTGAGTATTATAGAACCTTGGTTTTCTGAAAAAAGCTTGCAAGTACTGGAAGAAGTGAGTTAGGCTTTAAACAGAAGCAAGAGGATAGTGGGCTTGATTATTGCTGGTATAACAGCTTTAATTACATTAAATTGCTAGCACTACTGCTTCTACAATTGCTTTGACATAAGAAGTTAAGACGGCTACTTTTGTTAATCATTTAACAAAAAAAAAAATTGTTACTAATGTGTTGAATATACAAGAGGATTTAGATAGGCGTTTGGAACATCAGATTGATGCTCTTTATCCTATTCAAATTATTTGAAGGAGATACAAAGTTTAAGAGTAAGGAGCCACCTCGAGTGTCATGCCAAATACCAATGGAGTTGTGTTACTTCTAAAATTTACAATAATAGTCATTATAATTAGAAAAAAGTGTAAAGACACTTGTAGAATATTTGGCATGATTCTAACACCTCTCTGTATGTTTTAACCTTGCATAGTGAGATTATGAATTTAAAGAATGCTGTTCTGTTAAGATTTGGTGCTGCAGATACTGCTGATAAAATTACCCATGGCTTGAACTCAGTATTTCCATTTTGATCAAGCTTCAAGGATGGCATATATAGCTTGATCATGCTAGCCCCTTTTGTCCTGGGAATACTTTTATTCCTGCCCATCATGTTAAAGCTTGTCTTCAACATGTTGGCAGCCAAAGTACATGACTTGAAACTGAAAATGGACTTCCAGACAGAGTTATTAAATTAACAGGATGGTAAGCCAAGGATGGATAAGATTCTGCGAGAGAGACTTACCAACCTAAGACAGAAGTGCATTGCTTTTGATAATACATATTCTATGATGAGTAAGGAAGGCATTATTGTTAGAATGACTTAAGACAGGCTCAGTATTATTTATAAAATAAAAAAGGGGAAATATGGAGAGCTTTTAGGGCTGCTTGGCAGGAATCTGACATTGACCAAGGACAAGGAAGTGGGCTTCAGGCAGGAATCTGACATTAGGCTAGAACAAAGAAGTAATTTCAGGCAGGAATCTAAATCTTAGGTAGAACAAAGAAGTAACTCCAGGCAGGAATCTAAATTTTAGGCTTGAACAAAGAAGTAGAGTTCAGAAATGAAAATTACTTAGGGCTAGAACAGGGAAGTAGGCTCAGATATTTTGGTCATCCTGATAAGCCCTTAGAAACAGTGATCATGGAGTGATCACAGGACTTTGTTTATTGCCTTGCTTGTTCTTTGACTATTTGTGTTTATTGTCTTGCTTGTTCCTTGACTATTTGCACTATTGCTAGTTCCTCAATCTAGAACTGACCTTAATACTTGCATGTAATTAGAATGGTATAAAAGCAAAAAGGAGGGGGGGGATGGAACCCATATATCTATGGACACTTGAGTTTTGACAATGAAGCAAAAACAATATAGTGGAATAAAGAAAGCATTTTCAACAAATGGTGCTTGTCTAATTGGATGGCTGCATGTAGAAGAATGCAAATAGACTCATATCTATCACCCTGCACAAAAGTCAAGTCCAAGTGGATCAAAGACCTCAACAACAAAAAACAACAACAACAACAACAACCAGACACACTAAATCTAATAGAAGAGAAAGTGGGGAGCTGCCTTGAACACATTGACATAGCAGACAAATTCCTAAACAGAACACCAAAAGCCAAGGCACTAAGATCAACAATCAATAAATGGGACCTTTGAAACTGAAAAGCTTTTGCAAGGCTAAGGACACTATCTATAGGGCAAAACAGCAGCCTACAGACTGGGAAAAGATCTTCACCAACCCTACATTTGACAGAGGACTAATATTCAAAATACATAAAGAACTCAAGAAACTAGACACCTACAAATCAAATAACCCAATTAAAAAATGGGGTACAGAGCTAAACAGTCTCAATGGAGGAATCTCTAATGGCTAAGAAATACATAAAGAAATGTTCAGCATAATTAGTCATCAGGTGAATGTATATAAAAAGTGACGCTAAGATTCCACCCATCAGATACCCATCAGAATGGCTAAGATCAAAAACTCAAGGGACAGAGCATGCTGTCAAGGATGTGGAGCAAGGGGGAACACTCCTCTAGTACTGGGAGCGCAAACTTGCACAACCCCTTTGGAAATCAATTTGGAGGTTTCTCAGAAAATTGGGCATAGTTCAACCTGAAGACCCAGCTATACCACTCCTGGGCATATACCTAAAAGATACGTCACTATACCATAGGAGTGTAAGACTTTTGGGTCTAAAAGTAGGATTTCGAGTCTCAGTTTGAATTTAAGATTAAAAGAATCTCACTGTCCCAGGACACATCCTGGGAGGGGCACATTCCTTAGTTAGAGGACTCTTGCTGGATTAACATTCAGAGGAGGAAGGGAGAGGCTGATTAACATTCCTCAGACCATGGGGAGGGAACCCACCTGCAGGTGAGGAAGGGTCAGAGCACATAGACAGACAAGGGAGGTCCTTGCCACTTCATTCCCCAAAGACCATTCAGTTTAAAAGTCACACTGTTCTGCCAATCATATTGTGCCTAGTCACTGTTTCTCTATTCTACCCCCTAGACCGTATAAAAGCTATTCTTAGCTCAAACTCGGGTTCTCTCTTCTTGCTTGCATGTGAGGTAACCCCAGTATACTGGAATCATTAAACCTCATGCTGGTTGCATTAAGATTGGTGTCTCGTGAGTCATTGGGTGGTCGTAATCTCTTGGGTGGGGGTCTCCCCTATCTGGGGGCCTTTCAGGGGCACTTGCTCAACTATGTTCATAGCAGGTTTTTATTTACTGTATTCAGTGTACATACAAAATGTGGTACATCTTACACAATGGAATACTATTCAATTATTAAAAACAAAAATGTCATGAAATTTGTAGGCAAATGGATGGAACTGGAAAATATCCTGTCAGGTGTGGGAAGGACAGGAGTGATGGCCAGATGGCCATGAGAATGAATGGAAATCTGCATAGAAATGACAAGGTTGGGGAGGTGGAGGGCATCTCCTGGATTTGACAGAGAACTGGGATAAGAATCAATGGTTGTGACCTTATCTGTGACTCACAGCATTGAGGATTTATGTGGGTCTGCATTTCTTCCCACCACTCTGTTGTGGACATGCTGCTTGGATAAGCAGAATGCAGAAATGTTAGAATGTATCCGCCCTGAGCTGCAGCTGTCAGGTACCGGGCTGGAGCAATGAGCTGCTCAGGGGGTGGAAAAATGCAGGCTAGGATGTGAGAGGCTGAAGCTGGTGTTCCCTGACTCTGGGAATCCAGTCACTGCTTCTGAGGAGGACAACAAACCTAAGCCTGGAAGAATGTGGAACTCCAGCTTAGTTCATTTGCAATTGTCCTTAGCTTTGTGGTTATCTGGGAGTGCAGAAGGGCCTTCTATGGGAGACTTAGGCAGCTCAGCTCAGTAGGCAAAGACTTTCTCCATGCTCCCCATGGTGGTTCTTGGTGAAAAAGACAGTTCTTGGTTCCAAACTGTTTATTGATTGTTCATCATGGAAAATGGGTGCATATCAACTCCTCAAGGTGCACCAGAGATTAAATATCTTTTGCAGAGAGGAATGTCTGGGAAGGGAAGCTTATTGGCTAAACCCTCAGGGCTTCTAGATACTTCATTAGCATAGAAAATTCTGTTCTAGGCAAGGTGACTGATATGGGGGTGTGGTTATGGGTTCCAAGCCAGAAATTTATTAGGGAGCAGGAGATGCCTACTGTCTCAGGTGGGTGCCTGGGTGCTAGGGTCTCAGACCCACTCAACTTTATCCAGTTTCTGGCATGATTCATTGTCCCACAATATGGACATTAAAGAGGCCACCTCTTATATCCAGGCAGGAATCCCTGTAGAGTGATACTTATGCCAACCCACCCACAAAACTTTTGACCCCAAATTTATCCCATCTACAAGAAATGTAAGGACAGGGGATGGAACAGAGGCTGAGGGAATGGCCAACCAGTAACTGGCCCAACTTGAGACCTATTTCATGGGCAAGCACCAATCCCTGACACTATTAAGGATACTCTGTTATGTTTGCAGAGTGAAGTCTAATATGACTGTCATCTGACAGGCTCCACCCTGCAGCTGACTCAGATTTAGATACCCACAGCCAAATTGTGAATGGAACTTAGGAAGAATAGGGGAAGGATTGCTGGCCCTGAAGGAGACAGGAACTCTACAGGAAGACTAACAGAGTCAACTAATGTGGACCCTTGGGGTTTCAGAGACTGAACCATTTAACCAAAGAGCATACACAGATTGGACCTAGATCTCCCTGCTCATATGTAGTAGATGTGCAGCTTGGTCTTCATGTGGGTCCCAAACAACTGGAGAGGGTGCTATCCCAAAAGCTATTGCCTGTTTGTGGGATATGTTCTTCTATCTGGGCTGCCTTGTCTGGCTTAAGTGGGAGAGGATGCTTCTAGCCTTGAAAAGACTTGATGTGCCAGGGTTGGGGGATATCGAGCGGGGGCCCACCATCTAATAAGAGAAGGGGAGGAGCAAATGGGAGAAAGATTGTGGGAAGGAGGGATCAAGAGGGGGCAGTAAGAAGGATGTAAAGTGAATAAATAAAAAGAATAACAAAATTAAATTTAAAAAAAAGGAAAATAACATCCTGAGTGTGGTAACTCAGAACCAGAAAGACACAGATGGTATGTACTCACTTATAAGTAAAAATTAGCATAAAGTTCAGGATAACTATGCTACTATCAACAGGCCCAATGAAACTAATAAGAAGTGCCCAAGAGAGGATACATGGATCTCACTCAGAAGGGGAAATAAAATAGATGTTTGAGACAGATGAAGGGAGGAAACTGAGTAGAAGAAGGGATGAAGAGGGGAAACAGCAATGAGGATCTGGTGCAGGGAGAGGTGGGGGCAGGAGAGGACAGGGTGTGAGAAATCCATGGGGGGCATCTCTGGGACTAACCAGAGACCTGAGATGGAAGATGCTCCGGAGAGTCTATGATAGTGACCCTGATACTCCTATCAGCTGGGGATATGAAGACTGAAGAGGCCACATCCAGTAGCCATGTGGGACTTCCAGTGGAGGAAGGGTGACATCAATCCACCTATAAAACCTTCAACCGAAAATTTTTCCTGACTACAAGATGTACAGAGAAAAAGATGGAGCAGAGATTGAGGGAAGGGCCAACCAATGCCTGTCCTAACTTGAGACCCATCCCATGTGAGAAAGCCAACCCTGACACTATTAATGATACTCTGCTATGATTGCAGACAGGAGCTCAGCATATCTGTCTCCTTAGAGGCTTCATCCAGCAGTGGATGGAAATAGACGTGCAGACCCATAGTCAAACATCAGGCAAAGCTGGGAATTCTTGAGAAAGAGTGAGGGATAGGATTGAGGGAGCTGAAGGGGTCAAGGACACCACAAGAAGACCCACAGAGTCCAAATAACTTGGGCCCATGGGGGCTCACAGAGACTGAACCACCAACCAATGGGCACGCAGAGGCTAGACCTAGGCCCTTACACATTTGTAGTAGATGTGCAGCTTGATCTTCATGTAGGCCTTTTCAGAATTGGAGCAGGGATGTCTCTGACTCTGTTGCCTGCCACTGGATCCTCTTCCCCTAGCTGGACTGGCCTCAGCTGGGAAAATATGCACTTAGTCCCGCTGCAATTCGATGTCCTAGAATGTAGTGGTACCCAAGGGGGCCTTCCCCTTCTCTGAGAAGAAAGGAAGTAGGTAATAGGGGTGGGGAGGATTTGTAAGGGTGGGGCTGGAAGGAGAAAAGGGAGGGAGACTGTTATCAGGATGTAAAGTGAATAAATACATTAATTAAAAAAAGTAAAATTCTGTTTACTTGGTTCTGCTTTCAGTTTTTGAGACTTAATATTCTTGAATATGGATACTTGAATAGTAGTGGTGAAATCGATAGAACTTGTAATTGTTTTTTAACTAGCTTATACAGATACAAACATATGAAAGATTTTTGTACACAAATATTCATTACAATACAAATCCTGCACTTACAGATAAAAACTGTACTATTATTTATGTAGTAGAAAATCAAATGTAGGTGTAGAAGAGTTCACAAATTGATACTGCCAACAGCTGGATTCAGATTTTTCTTTCCTAAATTGATTGGTTTTGAAAAGGTGGTTTAACTCCTTCAAACTTCATTATTCTTCCTGAAAGTTGAGACTAATAATTTATATGTCATATGCGTGATCTTAAGGTTATGATATTAATCCAATTATATGTATTTATTTATATATAAACATTAAACTGAATTTAGTGAAATAATTAGATTTTTCATTTACTAATTTTCACTCTGTGTCCCCCTTACTCTCTAATTGACTCCACAGATTAAAGGTAGTCCTCCTATTTCCATAGTTTTGTCATCTGGACACCATCTTCTGCCACCAACAATCTGAGGAAATTTGGAGTACCTCTTCTCCTATGTGACTCAATTGGTGGATCTAGTGTAGCTGGAATTCTTCTAACCCCAAGTAAACTGTCTTATAAATATCTATCCTCTCTAGGGATCACATGGAATGCAGTGAGAGTCACTCGTTCTTCATCTGTAATGGTTATAATGAGAAGACTTGAGAGACTACCACACAGAAAAGACCTTTACTTCAAATTCTACAGGAGAGGGAGTGAAAGGTTGGCTGAATTACAGAGAAATTCTCAAGCCCCAATCTCAGAGAGTGTCAGTGGTTATTGTAAGGGAATTAATTGGTAAAGAAAGAGATCCTGTAACTTGGGGTGAAGATGTGTAGGAGTACCCTACTGTGACTGAGAACTTGATCCCCCAGGTTCTTAAGGGTCTATCTCATCTTGGGGAAATTTTTCCACCCTTAGGAAAAGATGCCCCTGGAACTCTAGCAACTGAAGGCCCTTTTGCCTTTCCCTGGGATAATTAATCCTTCAATGTCTCATAAATAAACAGTGGCTCTCCCTGGAGATGCCAGGCAAGACAATATCGATGTCCCTCAGGGCTTAGCAATAGTTTCCTCTTAGACCTATAATCAGACTTAAGGCTAAGAAGGCTCCTAGAAGGGAGATAGAAAGCATTGTCTATGAAGAAGTTTGCTAATTCATTCAATCAAAAATCTGGGGGATATGTGTGGGAATGGATTTTAAGGGTGTGGGATAATGGTTCGAGGAACATAAAACTAGATCAGGCTGGATTTACTGATACAGACCCACAGGGTGGAGATTCTAGGTTTAATATGGAAGCCCATACAGTAAAAAGATGTCAAAAGTTTGATTGGTTGGTTAAAACATTTGTCAAAAAATGGCCTACTGAAAAGAGATGCTTGATATCTCTTGACTTAGTGTTAATGAAGCGATTTTAAAGCTCAGAGAAACTGCAGTGTTAGAGTGGGTATGCTGTGTAAAACTTAATTCTCCACAATGGAAGACCCAGAAGACATACTTTTCACTAATTCTATAAAATGTAAAATGGTGAGGAGGCACCAGCATACTCTTTTGTCTTTGGCTTTTTCCTTATGGCAGACCTTAGGGTTGGAGATGCTGATGCTCAGTTGGATGAATTAAATGTTAGGGTTTAATTGCACCCTGAAGTAACATGACCCAGGCAATTCTTACAAAAAAAATCATTTAATTGGAAACTTGCTTACACTTTCAGAGGTTAGTCTGTTATCATGGCAGGGACCATGGTGGCATGCAGGCAGACATGGTGCTGGAGAGATAGTGGACAGTTCTATATCTGATTTGTAGGAAGATATATATATAGAGAGATTCTGGGCTTTGCATGGGCTTTTGAAACCTCAAAGCCAACACCCAATGACAAAGTTCCTTCAAAAGGCTACGCCTCCTAATCCTTTTTTAAATGTAATTTTTATTGAATTTTTGTGTGTGTGAATTTCACATCACTCACTTTGATCCCAGTCATGTCTCAGTCCTTCTGTATCTGCTCTCTACCCTTGTAATCTCCCCCACCAAAAGAAAAAAAATGGCTCCCTGACCCATAACAACCCACTTCTCTATTAACTGCAGCCTTGTCTCACACTTGTCACAGCTATTGCTTCTCCAGTTTTGCTGTGCACATACCAGTTCCACTCCTCTGTCTTTCCTACCTCTCCATCACCTGTCATAGTGGCATTAGAAACTGTGTGTATACCCTTTTGTCCAACAGCTTTAATTGTAAATGTTCATTGCAACCAGTCATTGGTCTGGTTCAAGGCCTCTGATTTCTGCTATACCATCAATACTGGACGTTCACTGAGATTTGAGACTTCTCTTGGTTAATTAACTTGCTGTTGTCCTGAGTTATGGAAATCCTTTGGTTCTGCAGGACTGGCTCCTTCACATACTCCAGAAGTTCATAGGTGGGGTAGGTAGATGTTGGGGTGGGCCAACTTAAAGCCCTGGATCTGGGCTTGGGTGGTAGCTGAATTGGTCACCCCCAACAGCTCTTCTGTACCCATGCCACCAGGACCAGCTCTTCTGTGCGGCCCATGGGAGGAGCAGTGTCATAGTTAGGGTTTTACTGCTGTGAACAGACACCATGACCAAAGCAACTCTTTTTTTTTTTTAAAGTTTTTTCTCTCTCTCCTCTCTCTCTCTCTCTCTTCTCTCCTCTCTCTCTCTTTCTCTCTACTCCTCTTCCGCTGGCTCCTCTCTCTTCTCTGGACAAGTGTTGTCTGTCGTGTGCCCCTGGGTGTCCTGGAACAACTCTTAGACCAGGATGGCTCAACTCAGATCTGCCTTTTCTGTCCAAGTGCGGATTAAAAGGGGTGTGCAACACTGCTCGCTCCAAACAACTCTTAGAACATAATTGGGGAGCTAAGATTAAGGGTCAGTCCAACCAAGTAGGAACTGCAGCATTCAGCAGGCCATTCAGGTGAGCTTGATGACATTTACATCTTCATTGGAGACTGCTTGCAGACATAAGCCCACTAGATAAGGGTCCTTAAAGAACCCAGTGACAAACTGCTACAAGGCCACACCTACTCCAACAAGGCCACACATTCTAATGGTGCCACTCCTTGGGATGAACATATATAAACCATCACAGACTTGAGCTAGTTTGCAGACCCAAAGCCCCTTTAATGAAGGAAGGCTGATTCCTCCTAAAGAAGGACCTTGGTAAAATGCTTAATTTTTTACTATTAGTCTTTCTCCCATCCTTCCCCAGACAGACCAACGCCCTTTTATAAGGGTGACTGTACACTAGGGAAAGGAAACAATGAGACTTTCCAGGGGCTATTGGATATTGGTTCAGAATTGAAATTGGTTCCAGGTGATCTCGAGGAATATTGTGGCCATCTACTTAAAGTGGGGGCTTCTGGAGGTCAAGTGATTAATGGTGTTTTGGCTGAAATCTGAATCACCAGTAGATCCAGTAGTCCCTGAATTCATCATGTAGTTATTTCCCTAGTCCCAGAGTGTATAACTGGGATATACATATATATTATATATTTAAAATATATTACATACATATAAATTTAAATACTTATAAATTATATATATATAATATCTTAACAGAATTCCCACAGTATACAAGGACAATATGCCAAAAAAATTAAAATATGTGCTTTGATGAATATTGACTATGTATACATTCATGAAATCACTATCATAATCAAATTATCTAACTCAAAAATTTCTAAAAGTCTTCTTTTGTTCCTTTAGAATCTCATTTTCTGCTAAAATTGGTGGATTATACCTTTATTCACAGCATTTGGGAGGTTGAGGTACTATGAGTCCAAGGCTAGCTTGGTCGACTGAGTAAGACTCTGTCTTAAAACAAAACAAAACAAAACAAAACAAACCAGAAAAAGAATATCTTTTTGGCTCTGATTTCTTTATAGGGAAGTAATAATATGTTTTATGTTACTACTTATTAATATGCATTTTCAGAGTTTTATAAAAGTGGATGAAATGTTTTTTTTTTGGGGGGAATCAAGTTTCTTTTACTAAATATAATTATGTCAAGATTTATTTCTTTTTATCACTTTTTATTCTTTTTTAAATCATGGAATAGTATTTTATTATGTGAATTTATCAATCTGTTTTTCAAACTTTAATATTCAAGATGTGTTTATAAAAGTGTGATAAAAAACGATGGGAAAGACATACAACTAACCAGAAGATTTCTGGAAAAACCCAAAATGTGAAATCTATTTTAGAGAAAAACTGAGAATATAGGTCAAAGAATTACAAACACTTAAACAAGTTATTTGAGGCATCACATTTTTACTAAATGTAATCTGGTCTTAACATATTGCCCATCAGACTTGTCTTCAGGTGGCAGATACTTATATGTTATCTGGAAGAATACTGAGCAAGGAGACTCAAGTTCTAGCTATAGAGCCCTTTATGCTACCTTATGACTTTAGACAAGTTGTATATCTCCAACATTTGCTCTCTGTCCTAAGACAATGAATGACTTGCTACAGGTCAACTGCAAGATGTCTTCCAGCTCCAAAGTCTTCACACTTTCAGAACTGCAGTTGCAGTCCTGATTGAGCTTAAGAGAACAATTCAGGTGGAAATGGAAAGAGTTGAACAGACTAATTCTTCACACAATGATCACTAGACTAATAGTTTTTGTGTACATTGTGTCTTCTCTTAATGACGAAAGATGCTGGGTACAATGGAATAGGGATAGAAGACATTCCCGTTACCTCTGGTCTGCTAGCTTTACTTATACTCAAGAGGTTAGGTATTTTAAACCAAGACACATAAAGTTCTGGGAGAGCATAAAGATAGAGTTGGTGACTTTTGACAAGTTACAGATCCACAGGGATTATCTGATAAGATGAACAACCCAGAGGAAAACAAAACTTTTTAATTAATCTCCTGTGTTTTTCCGGTTCATGCCAACATCACTGGTAAGACATAGGATGCCTCTAGTGGTTCATTATAGCTCCTTTCTCATTAATTGCGCTCTGCTCTCAAAATGTGTCTCTGGGGGGAAAGAGGAACTGAATTCCTCAGGGGACCTCATTAAATGTATCATATTATAAAGTGAATAATTCACGTAAATAAATTAGTGTTATTGGTGAATCCTATATCATATGTGCACAGAGGAGGGAGAGAATCACAAAGTCTAGTCATACCCAGGAGAGCACTACTTGTCAGTCAAAAGTTAATTCTGGGAGTAGGAAGAAAAAGGAACCTTGAGATCCATCACTGTAATTTCAGAAATATTACACATGAAAGGATAGCATATTAGATCTTTGTAGAATTTAAGTGTGTTGTTTTAGCATATACTTCTGGAGCAAAAAAGTAAAAGTGCCTTTCTGTTAGGGAGGCTGATGGGCTCCAGAAGCTGATCCAAGCTGCCTTTGTCCACTGTTGGATTGTGTCAACATCATGAAGTCCCCTTTACACGTCCAGAGGCTGAGTGCTTTTAGTCCGCTGTGTAGAACAGATAGGAGAGAGGTAGGAGCTAGGCCAAGATCTCAAATCTAGGTGAATGGTAGCAATAAATGTGGACATTGAAAGCCAGAAGGACAGAGTTGTTTGTGTCAAAATTTTGGTTAGATTTTGGCTTGTTGAATGACAAGACTTTCTAAGTAAAGAAAGTCGAGTTTGCCTCTTAGGAAATCACTAGTTTACTTTGTGCTCTTGAGTTATTAGAAACGTTAGTAAGGAACATTATGAAATTTTTTGCATGAATTATAACAAACAAATATGTTTGCAACTTGCAGATTTTTAGGTGATAAAGTTGCTTTAGCAGCATTCCTCAGGAAATTGTAATGGAGTTGTAGTTCTGGGGGTTAGCGATGGGAATCATTCTCTCAGGACTGGCAGTGCACACATGGATGACTACATGCAGAGCCATATCAGGCTAGAGATTTATATGTAAATAAATAGGGCTAGGGAATGCAGCTCGGTGGCAGAGCCTCTTGTGTTTAACATGAATGCAGTCAGTTCCATGCAAAACCAAATGAGTAAATAATAAAATAAGACAAAGTAAAAAAACAAAAGCTTTACATACCTCCTCAGAATATATATTAATACAAGATAGACATGATGATCAAAGATACAAGTAGTATGCCACTTGAAAAAGAACAAAAGTTTAAGGCTGGAAGTAGAATCTTAGAGAATGTATATGGAAAGGAGAAAAGTAATGGATGAATAAAAAAGATACAGTTTTAGAAGTACTGGGTTTTAATATAAAGAATTATTCTTTCAAATGGAGAATCACATGGTAGGCAGAGGCTAGCTTGGTCTACAGAATGAGTTCCAGGATAGCCAGGGCTACACAAAGAAACTCTGTCTTGGAAAATGCAGGGAAAAAAATTAAAAGGTGACTGATAAGCCTTTAGTCAAATTAACTAAAAGAAAGACAGAGAGAATGCAATTCAATAAAATTAGAGATGAAAATGGAGACATTATAACAGATACTGAGGAAATTCAGAGGCATGCAGATTTCTGTAAATTCAAGGCCAACCTGGTCTGCACTGTGAGTAGCCAAGGATCCATAATTTCTTCTTCAGTTCCTGCCTCCGGTTTCTCTCCTGATTTTCTTTGATGATGGACTGTGCTGGAGAACAGGAAGCAAAAATAAAACTCTCATTCTTCACTTGCTTTTGATCATGGTGATTTATCACAATAGAGATCCAATAAGGTATTATTGTGGCAGACCCGTCCATTCTGAGGAGGATTGTGGTGGCATTTAAACTTGAGGCACAAAAAGCTATTGAGTGATCAGAGCTCAGTGGGCTCTGTTCTGTGGGAGCCTGAAAGATATAAATACTGAGAGCTGTGTAGAAGGAGGTCTGCCTTGCAAACTTTCAGACAGAAGGTTCTAGAGTCCCTTGAAAACTCTACCTGGGGCCATTCAATACTTTGAATTAAGAATCTGTGCTTCTCATCAGCTGGAGCTGAAGAATTGGTTGTGATTAACATGAGACAAGAACCATTAAAGTTCAATTTTTGCTTTGTAGGGGCAATCAATACTGGTCAACTGGGATGAAGAATAAACAATGATTAAGAAGAGACTAGCACCATTGGGGCAAAAATCTTCTGGAATGTGTTTTCTTAGGATCAGCACACAGAGGCCAGGGTACCTTGTGCTGGCCACTGAACTTGAGTAATGAGGAAGAGTTCCCTAGCTGGTATTGATTTTGAAGGTGTGAAGGGGTTATGGAGAACAGTTGAGGCATTGTAACATGTGACAAGGTTAGGTCACTGAAGAGAGCTCAGGAGATGCTACTGGTTAAGTTGCAGTCCAGTTGTAGCAGAGACCCTTGCATTTTGGAGAAACTACTACTATGGGATGGCCATCAAGGACAGCAGCGACTGTGGAATGGACCTGACCTGAGTCTATGAGACAAGCTGTATGTGCGATTAAAAGTAGAACCGGAGCCCTTGGATCCCAGAAGACTGAGTGACATTGAGCTTTAGCCGGTTGGATCTGGGTTTTGCTTTGACTTGATTGACTCTGTCCTGACTCTTCCATCTCTGAGTAAGACAGTATTTAATTTATTTTTGATATTATAGGAGCCCACAGTTGAAAGATTTTGGAATTTCAGAGAGTTGTTAGATTTTAGACTGGAATTTTAGAGATTTTGGATATTTTAGAGAGGCTTTGAATGTTGAAAGAGACTGGATGATGGCTTGTGTGATTGTTTGGATTTGGGGATATTAGGAAATGTAAATGTTTACTGTTGGGTTTCCCAGTTCGCCTCTTTGATAATCTTGCCTTATTCATCTTGCCTTACTCAATTTTATTTCCAGTGCACTTTGTTGTGTACTATTTGTTTACCTGACCATTTTCTACATTATTCTGCTAATAAACTGTGATATTGCTGTGGTGCTGGACGTGACATCTTTCTACTTATGATTCATGTTCACCTGTGCTAGAAGCTAAGGATAGACTCCATAAACTTCCTAAGAAGAATTTGTAACATCTGTGCTTTTGAATTATGTACCATTGTTATTATTTTATTTAGGGATGAATATCTTATAATTTCCTCCATGTTATAATCTGTTCTAGTTTCTTTGTTTTCTTTTATTCTTTTTTTTTTTTTTATTGGAAATTTTATTTACATTTCAGATGTTCTCCCCTTAACCCATTTTTCCCCACTCGCTCCCAGGAACTCCCTATCCCTTCCCCCCCTCTTGCTTCTATGATGGTGTACCAGCACCCACCCTCCCCTGTACCTCACCTCCCCACCCTCGAATACCGCCCCCCCATGACGTCCAGCCTTCATGGGACCAAGGATCTCGTCTCCCACTTATATATAGCTCCCTTGCATATATAGCTGGAGCCATGGGTCCCTCTCTAAGCCCTCCCAGGCTGGTGGTTTAGACCCTGGGGGCTCTGGTTGGTTGGTATTGTTGTTTTCCTCATGGTGTCGCGAGTCCTTTCAACTCCTTCAGTCTTCACTCTGACTCCTCTATTGGGAACCCCATGATCAGTTTGATGGTTAGCTGTGAGCATCTGCCTCTGAATATGTCAGACTTTTGCAGACCTCTAAGGAGACAGCTATATCAGGCTCCTGTCAGCATGTACATCCTGACATCCACATCAACCTCTACCTTTGGTGACTGCACATGGGATGGATACCCAGGTGGAATGGTCTGCATATGGCCCCTCCTTCAGTTTCTGTCCTGCACTTTGTATCCATATTTGCTCCCTTGAGTATTTTGTTATTCCTTCTAAGAAGGACTGAAGCACCCCCCCCCCCACTACTTGGTCGTCATTCTTCAAGAGCTTTATGTGGTCTGTGAGTTGAATCTTGGGTATTTCAAGCTTCTGGCTAAAACCCAATAATCAGTGAGTGAATACCATGTATGTTCTTTTGTGATTGGGTTACTTCACTCAGGATGATGTTTTCTAGTTCCATCCATTTATATAAGAATTTATCAAATTCATTGTTTTTAATAGCTGAGTAATATTCCATTGTATAAATGTACCACATTTTTTGTATCCGTTCCTCTGTTGAAGGGCATCTGGGTTCTTTCCAGTTTCTGGCTATTATAAATAAAGCTGCTATGAACATAGTGGAGCATATGTCCTTGTTATATGTTAGAGCATCTTCTGGGTATATGCCCAGGGGTGGTATAGCTGAGTTCTCAGGTAGTGATATGTCCAATTTTCTTAGGAACCGCCATACTGTTTTCCATAGTGGTTGCACCATCTTGCAATCCCACCAACAATGGAGGAGTGCTCCTCTTTCTCTGCATCCTCGCCAGCATCTACTATCACCTGAGTTTTTTATTTTAGCCATTCTGACTGGTGTGAGGAGGAATCTCAGGGTTGTTTTGATTTGCATTTCCCTGATGACTAAGGATGCTGAACATTTCTTTGGGTGCTTCTCGGCCATTCACATTTCCTCAGTTGAGAATTCTTTGTTTAGCTCGATACCCCATTTTTTAATAGGGTTATTTGGTTGTCTAGAGTCTAATTTCTTGAGTTCTTTGTATATATTGGATATTAGTCCTCTATCGGATGTGGGATTGGTAAAGATCTTTTCCCAATCTGTTGGTTGTCGTTTTGTCCTATTGACAGTGTCCTTTGCCTTACAGAAGCTTTGCAATTTTATATAGTCCCATTTGTCAATTCTTGATCTTAGAGCATAAGCCATTGGTGTTCTGTTCAGGAACTTTTCCCCTGTGCCTAGGTATTCGAGGGTCTTCCCCACCTTCTCTTCTATTAGTTTCAGTATGTCTGGTTTTATGTGAAGGTCCTTTATCCACTTGGACTTGAGCTTTGTACAAGGAGATAAGAATGGATCAATTTGCATTCTTCTGCATGTTGTCCTCCAGTTGAACCAGCACCATTTGTTGAAAATGCTGTCCTTGTTCCACTGGATGGTTTTAGCTCCTTTGTCAAAGATCAAATGACCATAGGTGTGTGGGTTCATTTCTGGGTCTTCAACTATTCCACTGGTCTTCCTGCCTGTCTCTGTACCAATACTAGGCCTTTTTTTTTTTTTTTTTTTTTTTTATCACTATTGCTCTGTAGTACAGCTTGAGGTCAGTGATGGCGATTCCTCCAGAAGTTCTTTTATTGTTGAGAATGGTTTTCACTATCCTGGGTTTTTTGTTATTCCAAATAAATTTGAGAATTTCTTTTTCTAGCTCTGTAAAGAATTGATTTGGTATTTTAATGGGGATTGCATTGAATCTGTAGATTGCTTTTGGCAAGATGGCCATTTTTACTATATTAATCCTGCCAATCCATGAGCATGGGAGATCTTTCCATTTCCTGAGATCTTCTTCAATTTCTTTCTTCAGAGACTTGAAGTTCTTGTCATACAGATCTTTCACTTGCTTATTAGATTCACCCCGAGGTATTTTATATTATTTGTGACTATTGTGAAGGGTGTCATTTCCCTAATTTCTTTTTCAGCCTGTTTATCTTTCATTAGAGGAAGGCTACTGATTTGTTCGAGTTGATTTTATAACCTGCCACCTTGTTGAAGTTGTTTATCAGGTTTAGGAGTTCTCTGGTGGAGTTTTTGGGGTCACTTAAGTATACTATCATATCATCTACAAATAGTGATATTTTGACTTCTTCCTTTCCTATTTGTATTCCTTTGACTTCTTTTTGTTGTCTAATTGCTCTGGCTAGGACTTCCAGTACTATATTGAATAGGTAGGGAGAGAGTGGGCAGCCTTGTCTAGTCCCTGATCTTAGTGGGAATGCTTCAAGTTTCTCTCCATTTAGTTTGAAGTTGGCTACTGGTTTGCTGTATATTGCTTTACTATGTTTAGGTATGGGCCTTGAATTCCTGATCTTTCCAAGACTTTTACCATGAAGGGATGTTGAATTTTGTCAAATGCTTTCTCAGCATCTAGTGAGATGATCATTTTTTTTTTTATTGGAAAATTTATTTGAGTTTCGGATGTTGTCTCCTTACCCCATTTCCCCCCTCCCTCCCAGGCACTCACTATCCCTTCCCCCCTCTTCTTGCTTCTATGATGGTGTACCAGCACCCACCCTCCCCTGTACCTCACCTCCCCACCCTCGAATACCCCCCCCCATGACGTCCAGCCTTCATGGGACCAAGGATCTCGTCTCCCACTTATATATAGCTCCCTTGCATATATAGCTGGAGCCATGGGTCCCTCTCTAAGCCCTCCCAGGCTGGTGGTTTAGACCCTGGGGGCTCTGGTTGGTTGGTATTGTTGTTTTCCTCATGGTGTCGCGAGTCCTTTCAACTCCTTCAGCCTTCACTCTATGTTCTCCATTGGAAACCCCATGATCAGTTTGATGGTTAGCTGTGAGCATCTGCCTCTGATTATGTCAGACTCTTGCAGACTTCTAAGGAGACAGCTATATCAGGCTCCTGTCAGCATGTACATCCTGACATCCACATCAAGTCTACCTAAAATCCTAAAATCCTGCTGCCCTGAGTGCAGCAGCTCCTCTAGGATGGTTCAGGATAAGGTGTCTCCACTGGAACAGACCAGCTAGGTGTTCACTGCTCTCAGTGCAGTAGCTCCTCTAGAATGGCTCAGGGTAAGCTGTCTCCATAAGAGCAGTCCAGCTCAGTGTCTTCCCAAGCCAGAAGGACCAGACCTCTGCTCTGAGTGCAGTGGCTCCTCTAGGATGGTTCAGTATCAGGTGTCTCCACAGGAGCAGGACAGCTCAGTGTCTGCCCCAGCCACAAGGACCAGGCTTGGGGCGGAAGGGAAGTGGTATTCCTCTGCTCTGAGTGCAATGGCTCCTCTAGGATGTCTCAGGATCAGGTGTTTCCACAGGAGCAGACCAGCTAAGTGTCTGCCCCAGCCAAAAGGGCCAGGCTCCAGGCGGAATGGCGGTGGTGTTCCGGAGGGGCAGGGTTTTGGTGCCTGCTGCTTCCTTAACCCCCCCTGGCTCCCAGTTGTAACTCTGGGGTATGGTGTAGTAGGCAAGGTGTCTTACCCTCTGCTCTGAATGCAGTAGGTCCTCTAGGATGTCTCAGGATCAGGTGTTTCCACAGGAGCAGACCAGCTAAGTGTCTGCCCCAGCCAAGAGGACCAGGCTCCAGGCAGAAGGGAGGTGGTATTCTGGAGGGGCGGGGTTTGGGTGCCTGCTGCTTCCTTAACCCCCCTGGCTCCCAGTTGTAACTATGGGGTGTTGGGTAGTGGGCAAGATGTCTTACCCTCTGCTCTGAATGCAGTAGGTCCTCTAGACGTCTGAGGATCAGGTGTTTTCACAGGAGCAGACCAGCTAAGTGTCTGCCCCAGCCAGAAGGCCTGTTCTCGTTTCTAATTCAAACGTTTTTATGAGGTGTTGATACTCTTGCATTTTCACATGTTAATCCATGGGTACCTTTTTTTTTTTTTTAAGAACATAAAACGTCAGTCATATTGTTGATCTCTCATCCCTAAATTCGTTCTTTCTTTATATTTTTTGTCAAAAGACACCCCATTTTTAGTTTGCAAAGACAAGCACACATCTAACCTCAAAGGCATACACAACATAAACAATTTTATGTCATCTTTAGAATTATTTTACTCCATTTAGAATATTAATAAAGAAACCTGAAAGGGACACTCATACAACACTATCTATAGAGAAAGAATGGTGTACATCTCAGTAATTTAATGCTAATTTTAATAGCCAGGTTTCATTCAACTCCAGAATAAGAGGGCAGCTTTTTTCCTGTTAGTCACCAATAGTCAATTATATCACATTAATATAATGTTTTTTTCTTAATATCTGGATGTATTTTCAGATCATGGTTGAAATAAGGACCTCAGAATATTGTCTTGTGAATTTTTGCAACTGTTTTATCTAAACCTGAGTCAAGAAAAATCAAACATGATCAAATCACTTATCTAGGGAATTGGAAATTAGCTTTAAGATGAAGTTCTTTATCGAGTGATAATCTTTATACAATTTGAGAAAATGAAAACTTGCAAAACCGGCTGATTAATCACCTTGTAATCGCTACTGAAATCCCCTGGACACTTGCTGAGATGAGAACATACAGGCACAGCACAGCAACACTCCTAAACTAATTAACAGGTCAGAACACGGAGGCCTGAGTTGCAAGACTGATCAGAAGGAATAGTGGAAGCTGCAGAGGAAACAATTACAGAACCGGGATGTTGTCAGAAGCTCCTGATTTCTCTTACTAGGTCCTCACGCCTAAGCAACTGTGGTAACCACAAACTGCACCCAGTTTCTGGTTACCAGGGACATTTCTTTAAGAGCCTGAGTAGAGAAGAGGAGGCTGTAATTGTTAGGTCTGCCCATTGTTTTATTTCAAAAGAGAAATCCATGAACTTAAGGCAAATTGTAGGTTTTTAAATCAGTAAAGGCTTGTGGGCAGTGAAGACAAGTGTTTCCTTTAGTTTATTGGACTGTTAAACTCACTGCTACTGTTTGTAGACAGAGTGTTCTTAGAATGTGTGTGAGATCCTATGTAACTGACAGGTACAGCATAGTGGAAGGCTATTTGGAAACTGTGCTCATGTTTTAATTTTTGTATATTTATTTATTATATTTATTATTTTAATAATCAATATGGAATATATAATGTTAAATAATATTTAACTTATTTTGTATATTATTATGTTTGCTGTAACAACCCTAAGGATTTATTTGGGAGCTTACTTTTTCTTCACTGCTTCTTTACTGAAGAAACCCCAGTTCTTCCATGTAATATAAGGCTTTAGCATTCTCTTCTCTGCGCATTTCTCTATTTTCTCACTTGTTAAAGTTATATTTCCTTTGTGGATTGAAACTTGTCTTTCAGAAAACTTGGTATTGCAACAGACTGTGGTATCTATTTTATATATTTAAAACTGTGATTCCATGCTCTCTTCTCTCTCCTATTATTTTTCTAATAGGGTTTCCCTTTTGGGGGTTTAAGTCTCACTAATGAAAGAAGTTTGTTGTCTCACATTCTTCCTGGCTCCCTGAATTGCTCCACACCAAGCATCCCAGCTCTCTGATAATGTGGCCTCATAGTGGGGAGGTCTGCTTCCTTATTTGATACAGTATTTGGAAAGTAGATAATATGTGGATTTGGGATCCTTAAAAGATATCTATGTATTAGGAGACAGAAGGTCCAGTTCAGACTTTTTATCTGTTCTTTTTTGGGATGAGATTAGGGTTTATCCTCTGGAGCACACTTCAGGCCATGCTGTGCTAAATAATAAGATTTGCTTAGTGATATGACTGTCTATGAGTCTGTGAGTATTGGATGTCTACAATAGATGACCTCCCTGTGGGGCTGACCCACAGGGACGGGGGAAAGAAGAGCATGAGTGAGTCTACCTGTCCTGTAGTTGCTTTATGATCCTCTGATGGATTAGACTGCACCAAACATTTAAAGTGAAACCCAGACTGCTATTTTCAGAGGCTGCTCCCCACCTCCAACTCCTCTACTTCCTTTTGCTTTGGGGCTTTGAATTTTGAAGAGAAGTCTCACTCCTAGCAGTTGCTGCCCTGCTATTGGCTGTTCACTGGGGAGCATACCCAGATTAAGGGAAAGCAAGAGTGGTGTCTGGCAGTGGCTTCTGAGTCTCTTCCTTGGTTTGTACTCTGGTCTAAGCTCAGACTCACCAAAGGATCTGGAATCTGGGCCTGTGCTTACAAAGAGAATATGAAGCAGGTGGCAAAAGTGACTGTGCTCCTGATCTTGGGTGAGCTTTTTTTAGACTAAGAGGAATTGGGACTGGGGCTTTCGAATGCTGACCAGGGATCTTCAATCAAGCGGGCCAACTGCTCTTTATCCAAGATGCTCAGGAAAGCTTTGTGGTGTTATTCTTCACTGGCCTTTACTCAGCCTTTATATGAAGCATATGTTGGGGGTGGGAAAGGTATTTATGGTCATTGATCACTCACATATGTGCAAGAGAGAGAGAAAGTAGCTGCTACCACTGTACCTGTAATCCTGGCATCTCTTGAATTAGAGGAAAGGATAGTTTTGATCTGAAACACAAACGGGAAGTAAATTGGGTACCTGTATATGGTTGGCAGGAAGAGTAAGAGGTAGGTTTGACTGAGAAACAGCTATGCAAACTGCATGGAGGATTCTAATCATCTTGTTTCAGGATAGGAATAAGGAATGTGTTTGCTCCCACAGCCTCGTGGAGCCTTGCCAAGACCACCCAGCCCCTCTCCATGGACTCCTATGAAGGGCAAGAAGTGAATGTGTCTTGCAGCCATACAAACATTGCTACAAACGAGTACATCTACTGGTACCGGCAGGTTCCCAATCAAGGACCACACTTTATTATTCAAGGATATAAGGACTATGTGGCAAATGAAATGGCATCTCTGTTTATCTCTGCTGACAGGAAGCTCAGCACTCTGAGCCTGCCCCGGGTTTCCCCGACAGACACTGCTGTGTATTACTGCATTGTGGTTGGCACACAGTGAGACAGCTGGCTCTGCACCTGTGCAGTATCCTGTGGTGGGCTGGGAGTCATCGTCTAGGTGGAAGTACAGACACTGTGCTTTGCAAAGTTCTACTGTATTTTCATTTTTAGAAGGTATAAGCATGCACTCTTATGTTACCTAAGTTTTTGTTACCTAGTTTAAAATCCATTCAATTTTAAATAGGCATTTCAGTTTAGATGGTGTTAAACTTAAAAAGTAAGAGAGCAGGGGCTGGAGAAATGGTTTAGTGGTTAAGAGCACTTTTTGGGACAGCCACTGCCCATATCCCTGGAGATCTGTTGCCAGAACATCCAGGTGAGATCCCCCAAGCCTCAAGGCCTCCCCGCTTCCTCCGGCAAGCCCAGTAGCCCTGAGGTCTGCCCTGTACCCTCTTTGCTCTATCTTCCAGTTCATACCTCTAACTACATCCCAGAGACCTGCAGCCACCAGGGACCACCAGGTGAGACACTCTTAAACCACACCCCCAATTTCCTGCCTGCTGGCCCCTCCAGGCAAACCCAGTGGTAGCTAGTTTTGCTCTGGCCCCTCTGCCCTCCATTTCCCAGACCACAGCTCTGCCTGCATCTCTGGAGGCCTCTACCAACAGGGCCAACCAGCTTCACCTGCAATCCCAGAGACCTGCTGACATTAGAGACTATAGCTCTACCTGCAGCCACAGAGGCCTGCTCTCATCAGGAACTACCAGGCCTCCAAACACAAGGAACAACCAATGGCTAAAGAACAGCATCAGGAAACAATCAACAAAAGCCAGGGTAAAAGGGCACCACCAGAACCAGCTATCCTACTTCAGCAAGGCCTGAATACCCTAACACACCTGAAGAAAAGGAAAGTGACCTTAAATCTAATCTTATAAGATGAGGGAGGCCTTTAAAGAGGAAATGAATAAATCCTTTAAAGAGATATAGGAAAATACAAACAGGCAAAGAAAATGAATAAAACAGCTTAAGACCTGAAAACAGAAATAGAAGCAATAAAGAAAACACAAACTGAGGCAATTCTGGAGATGGAAAACTTAGAAAAGAGAACCAAAACTATAGACCCAGGCATCACCAACAGAATATAAGAAATGGAAGAGAGAATCTCAGGCTTAGAAGATATGGAAAATACTAAAGCTAAAAAGTTTCTAACACAAAATATCCAAGAAATTTGGGATACTATGAAAAGACCAAACCTAAGGATCATAGGAATAGAGGACTCCCAACTCAAAGGCCCAGAAAACATCTTCAGGAAAATCATAGAGGAAAATTTCCCTAACCTAAAGAAAGAGATGCCTATAAACATAGAAGAAGCCTACAGAACACCAAATAGATTGGATCAGATAAGAAATCCTCCTGCCACATAATAATCAAAACACTAAATATACAGAACAAAGAAAAGAATATTAAAAGTCACAAGGGACAAAGAACAAGTAACTTAAAGTAATATAAAGGTAGACTGGACTTCTTAAAAGAGACTTTAAAAGCCAGAAGAGCCTGGGCAGATTTTCTTACAGTCTCTGAGAGATCACAGATGCCAGCCCAGACTGCTATACCCAGCAAATCTTCCAATCACCATAGATAGAGAAAACAAGATATTCCACAACAAAACCAAATTTAAACAATATCTTTCCATTAATCCAGTCCTACAGAGGATACTAGAAGGAAAACTCTAACACAAGGAGAGTAACTACAACGCAAGAATATAGGAAAAAATAACCCCACACCAGCAAACCATAGGAAGGGAAGCATGAAGGTATGCATGCATGTGCACCCTCCCCAACTCATTGTCATAAAACAAAAATAAAAAGTCAGAATGTATGACTATCTACCGGGTCTCTCCACGATGGTGCTGGCATTCTCACATGGCAGCTTACATCCCCAAGAACACAAAAGTAGGGTTGCTCCCTTAAGGTGCCATGTGTCTCTCCTGCATTCTACTGGGTGCTTGCATCACAAAAAGCACAGGGGCATAGGGGATCGCCCAGGCTATAAACATCAGAAAGCAGGAACCAATAGGGTTCATTACCACAAGACTATTACAGTAGTTATTTTAGGAGGCCCTAGAGAACTATGATAAACAATTGGATACAGGAAGCAAAACGAAGCAGTGTGTGGCGTGCATGCTTATAGCACTAGAGAGGTAGAAGCAGAAGAACTGCAACTTTAATTTTTTTCAAACCTAACTTTTAATGTTGGTTCTTAAATGCTTTAACTTCCCTTGTAGCCCACCACCACCAGAGGTAGTGGAAAATAAAGGATACAGGGGTTGGGGTTGGGGGAAGTGGACCTGTTTCAAAAGGTTCTTTGGAGCAACTCCCGTCTGTGTTGTCTGGAAATCAGTAGTTCAGTTCATAGGTTAGCAGGCAGCAGCAGCTCAGCCCACTCAAACACTTCATGGATATACCAGCAGTCCAGTTTGGTAGAGTAGGGTTAGCATCAGTGGTGACACAACCTAGCAGAGACAGGCCTCAGCCTCAGCTCGAGTCAGCAGGAGGGACCAACAGGAACAGCAGGAGAAGTTCTCTGCTGTGCCTCTCTCAGGGAACTGAAGATCAGTTAAGCCATGAGACTCACAAGCCTTGCACAGCTAGATATACCTGCAAGCCAAGTTCTGGCTCCATCATCTATGGAGACCTATTTATACCCTCCAAACATCACGTGTCCTCCACATGCCTTGCCTCAAAACCATGAATTTTGTTTTGCCTCAGCACATGTATCCAATCATACCACCAGAAGTGTTTTGGTGTGTTTCTATGGAGTTTCAACAAATGTAGCTCAACTACACAATGTAAGGTGGACCAATACATGTGTGTCATTAGCAAAGAGTCCTTTATCACGTGTCCTTTCACATGCTTGCTTTAGCAGACTATCCTCTCTCCTGTGACTGCTTCAGCCTTTCACACCTGTGTCCACTTTATCTAAATGTTCCTTCATGTGTTTGCCCCAGCAAAACACCTTCCAACCGACTTTCCAAAGAACCTGTAAGTTTCTACTTCACAGAATCATGAATCTGAGGACAGCTTTAGTGCCATAGTAAAACTATCTCAAAAATAGACAAATATAATTCACTCAAATATCAATACCAGCAGATAGCCATAGTTTATAATTTTGCATTTATATTTTTATAATTTACCTACATTATATGAGAATATTAATTACATATAATTATATAACAATATGTGAACTGAGATTTACTTTTTTGATTTTTTTTATTAATTTATTTTCTTGAATATTACATTCTGACCACAGTATCCCCTCTCTCCTTCCAGTCCCTCCCTCTCCCTCCCCTCTCCCCATCCACTTCTCCATTTCTCCTCAGAAAAAGACAGGTCTCCAAGGGATGTCTACCAAACATGGCATATGAAGTTGCAATCAGCCTCGGCATTACCCCTCATATGAAGCCTGAATGAGGTGTCCCCAGTACGAGGATAAAAGTCCCCAAAGCAGGCCAAAGTGTTAGAAACAGTCCCTGCTCCTTCTGTTAGGAGTCCGCATAAACATAAGCCACAGAACTATAACATATATGCAGAGGGCCTAGGTTAGACCTATGCAGGCTGTCTGATTGTCAGTTCAGGCTCAGTGAGCCCCTATAAATCCAGGTTTGTGGATTCTATGGGCTTTCCTGTCCACCACCCTCAGACTCCTACAGTCCTTCTTCCTCTTCTTCTGCAGGATTCACTGAGTTCTGCCTAGTGTTTGGCTCTAGGTCTCAGCGTCTGTTTCCATCAGTTGCTGGATGGAGCCTCTCCGATGGTGATTGTGCCAGGCTTCTCTCTATGAGTATAGTAAATATCAGCATCATTAGGAATAATTTCTTTACTTTTTTTCTTTTTTGTCTGGCAAGTTTTGGTTCTATCTTAGGTCCTTGGGCCATCTGGCTTCTGGTTTCTGGTCCTCCAGGCAGTGTCATGGGTGGGCTCCTTCTCATGGCATGGGTCTCAAGCTGGACCAGTTATTATTTAGCCACTCCCACAAGTGCTGTGCCACCCTTACCCCAGTACATCATGCTGACAGGACAAATTGTAGGTTGAGAGTTTTGTAGCTGGGTTGATGTCCCTATCCCTCCATTAGAAGTCTTGCATGGTAGTAGGAGATGACTGTTTCAGGCTCTGTATGGCCCATAGCTAGGAGTCTTAACTATGGTCATCCTAATAGTTTCTTGGGAGTTTCCATTTCTCTAGGTTTCTACCCCCACCCCGAATTGCCTTTCAATTCCAGTTGTCTCCCAATACTCTCCCTCCTCACTCCCCCAACCTGATCTCTCCTGTTCCCGTCTCCATCCACCACCAGTCTATCTGAAGTATATATTCTATTTCTCCTCTGGGAGAGCTATGTATCCCGATGGAGCCTTTCTTGTTACTTTACTTCTTTAGGTCTGGGGTTTGTGGTATGATTTTCCTTTACTTTACAGTTAATATTCACTTATATGTGAGTGCATAATATGCTTGTGTTTCTGGGTCTGGGTTTCCTCACCCAGGATGTCCTCTTGACCATGTTTTTTGCCTCTCTTTTTCTTTCCCTGTCCTTTCCTCCCTCCTTTAGTACCCCTCCCTCCCTCCCTCTCTCCTCCCTCCCTCCCTCCCTCCCTCCCTCCCTCCCTCCCTCCCTCCTCTCCCTCCCTCCCTCCCTCCTTCTTGAGATAGCATCTTACTATGCAGTCTGGTCTGGAACTTGCTATGTAACTCAGGACAACTTTCCACTCCATCCCTTCTGCCTTACATCCTGTGTGCCAGAGTGACAGACACAGTCACTATGACTAACAAGTATGCAACTTTTTAATAATTTAAAATTGTACCTTTGAATATGAGATTCACTCAAATTTAAAGTAGGAGTCAGAGGAAAGTTAAACAGCAATGCTAGAAACGCTGAGCTGTGTTCTGGTTCTCTCTCACAGACTTGAGTTTAGGTTATAACTATATATCACATTATTCATATACTAAGTAGTAAGAAGTATAAGCACTGTGATTAAGGTTTAAGGATAAGGTTTTACTCTTAAGAAGCCATACAGGATGAGCCTGTGTTTTATTTTTTTCTTTCTCTTTTTCTCCTCCCTCCTTTCCTCCTCCCTCCTTCTTTCCTTCCCTCCTCCCTCCCTTTCTCCCTTTTTCTCTCTGTTTCCTTTCTCTTATGCCTATTCCTTCTGCCTGATTTAATTATATCTTCATCCTTCTCCTTCATTTTCTGTTTTCACCACCCTCCACCCCTGCCTCTCTCTATTTTTTATTTTTGCCTAGAACTTGCTATGTAAATGGGGCTGGCCTTGAACTTATGACCATCCTTTTGCCTTTGCCTTTCAAGTACTGGAATTACAACCACCACCCAACCTCCACTTCTAATTTAGTTTCTTTCTTTTTTTAAGTAAAAATTTTATCAGTCCTTATGATGGTTTGAATGAGAATGGCCCTCATAGGCTCATATATTTGAATGCTTGGTTCTCAGTTAGCTGGAAGTGTTGTGGGAAGACTAGCAGGTATGGCCTTGTTGGAGTAGGTGTGGCCTTATTGGAGGAGGTGTGTCACTAGGGTGGGCTTTGAGATTTCAAAGCTCAAGTTAGGCGCTATTTAGCTTTCTTTCTGCCTCCTACTTGTGAATAAGATGTAAAATTTCAGCTACTGCTCCAGAGCCATACTCTGTCTGCTTGCTGCCATGCTTCCCACCATGACTGTCATAGACTCGCCCTCTGAAGCTATAGTCAAGGCCTGTCACTCAATTAAATTCTTTCTTTTATATGTTGCCAGGTCATGAAATCACATTACAGCAATAGAAAAGTAGCTAAGACAACACTGATTGTAATAGTGGGTTTCATTTTGAAACTCCATACGTGTATGCAATGTGTTTTGCTCTTGCCTATTCTCTTGTCCCCATCTGCCCTGTTGATTCCCTTCTTGCTCCTAGCTAGTCCCCCTTCTTCTCTTCTCTTCCCTCTCTCTCCTCTCTCTCTCTCTCTCTCTCTCTCTCTCTCTCTCTCTCTCTCTCTTTTTCCTTCCTTCTTTCTTGATTCAGTGTCTTTTATTAGAATTGCTTACAGGATTATGAGTATGAGGTTATTTGCAGGAGCATGAACAATTTACCAGGGGCTGAATTATTGAAGAAAATGTTTCTAGCAGCCATCAACTGCCTATAAATCCTCAGGTAGGGTTAGGGCCCCACGAATCCCTTCCCCTCCATGGCAGGATGTTGACAAGGCCCCAGTCTTGTGCAGAGAATCAGAGCAGCTGTGAGTTGAAGAGTTCCACAGCCACATCATGCCCAGAAGATAGTGCCCCGGCAAACTGCATCCTGTTGCTAAGGTCTATTCTTTCTACTGCATCTTCTGTTCTATCAAGTGAGCCTGAGAGGGAGTGATATTGATGTTCCACTTATGGTGGTGAGTTCAGCTGTCACTTCTTTGGTCAGTTTTGGGTCTCTGTGCTACCAATGCTCACAGAAAAGAAAAAAAAAAAAAAGAGAAAAGAGCTTCTCTGGTGAAGCAGACAGTTGTATTAATTCAGAGGATAAGTATAATCTTCTAGATGGTAATTTAGTGTGCGCACCATGCCCATGTAGAGCTTGTCTTAATTCTGAGTTCATAGAAGTTCATCCTCATTATTTTCAACTTTAGATGAAAAGATAACAACTTTGAATCTGATTAAAATTAATTTATTAAGATCCATTCCTTTCTTCTTAATGAAATCAGATAAATTCATTGTAATTCCCTTTTTCATATTTTAAATTTTATTCATTTATTTATTTTAGTGTATAAGTGTGCATGTGTGTGCTCATGCAATTCTTTCTGTGCTTTTTTCTGTTTTTTTTTTTTTTTCTTCATGATTTTGGGAAATGGTGGGAAAAGAAAGTGCATCAACATTGATTATTATCTGATGGGAGACAGGACTAATACAAAGTGCATTTTATGCCTCACTTCATTTAAGTTCCAACACATTTTTTTTTTTTTTTTTTTTTTAGTATTGTAGTAAAGATTTTTAAAAAGGAATTAATGGAATAAATTCTGTATAGTTCAATGTGAAAAATGAAGTTAATTTTTTATTAGATTTTTGAGTTGACTACTACTACCACTAATGGATTAGGTTATGCTGAATTAAAAATTTTATGAAATGAGGACAAATAATAAATAAATGTATAATAATAAATTTAATAATACTCTTTCTAGGCTCCAGAGAATTACCTAAATGCAGTATAAACTGAGGAGATCAAGCTTGGAGAGAGGTTCTGGGGTGATCCTGACCTTCCAACTCTGTTTTGCTCATGAAAGGTTGGTTCCCATTGAGAACTGAAGTCTCCTGGGCTTATAAATGAGAGCTTCAGATTTCATGTTCCTACAGGATTATAATTAGTGAGGATCTAATAAAAGATAAAAATTAGACTATTATTGTTTGCAAATGACACAATTCTATACTTAAAAGACCTCATAAACTCTACTAGGAACTTTGTGTCTGATAAACAGTTTCAGTAAATTTGAAAGATACAAATCAAAAATAACTTGGGGCATAGTATCACTTGGGACTTGTCTCTGGGGCAACCAGGTCTTGGGGGCCTGCACTTAGCATTACAATACATAGCAACAGGCCAAACCTCAATGGGTATGTATTGTGGCTTTAGCAGCAGCTGGATTTTTAATACTGCATTCTTACACCTAGGGAAGCCACAATTCAACAGGAAGTAACAAAATAGAGACTTTCAATGTCTCTAACCCTAATTCTCAGGCCCTTTTATCTCTGTTCTTCTTATTGTATACAAACTTTTTAAAAATTCTGAAAATCCTAGAGAACCCAGGCTTCCTATGGAAGCAATTTTTAAGCCCAGAGCACAAGGGCATATACAACCCCTGCTGCCCGGGAAGTAGAGTCAGAGACTGCCTGACAAATGTCACATAATATGGATTACATATTAACCAAATCCTACTCCCTATGCAGAGAAAGAGTCATCTATGTTGCATACCATGTCATGTATGCTTTGTACTCCTGCCTCTGCCATACATTAACTTGGAGGAGATTTTGAGAAAGTTGAGAATATTTTAGTATCTTCTATTTTCTGATTTGCTTTGATTTTTGTGGTTGGTCTGGTTACTATTGTATACATCAATAAATATAATGACTGTCCCAAATGCCTAGAACGTTGTGTATAATGAAAGTTAAGGAATGTAAGTTCACTACTCCATCCCTTCCATTGTAGAACATTATCATCTTTTTATTTAGATATTATTTTTGCTCATACCAAATTAATTTTTTGCTTTAACTGGGCATATTCTGAAAAGCTCAGAAAATAAAAGCAGTTACTATTATTATTTTTATAAATCACATATACTTTTAGTGTATAGCCTTAGGTCATGAGGAATTAAGTCTGGCTGTACTGGGCAATAGTCCCTAGCCATAAATGTTTGACCCCAGCTTGAATGTTTCATTCCACCCGCAGAAAACAATATTTCCTGGCATCAAAAGACAACTCATTCTGCTTCCAATCAAACCACAAAAGATAGATGTAACTCCCTGGTAGCTATGTATGCATGCATGAATGCCTGCATGTAGTATGCATGTATGTATATCTGTCCCCCAACTCATCTAAATGTATTTAACCTTCATTCCTCAGAAAGGTTGAGGCCCCTCACGGTTCCAATACAACAATCTCAGCCTGTTGAGTTGGCATCTGTCTGTTTCTCTGCTCACTTTCCTATAGTATATCACTTCTAAGAATCTGTCTAACGTATTTCCAGTCTCTGTTATTGGAAACAACAGGAGAAATATACAGAAAACTTCAGAACCATGTAGAAAGCTTACAAACCTTGGTAGGAGACTTCTAGCTGCAGAACTATTGTCCAGTGCACATTTCAGAGAGGTCTCCTTGTTTATAAGAATACTCACCCTCATGTTTAGTCTCCTATCTGTGAACCAACACACTGAAAGGACATTGAAGTGGCAATCTTGAAACCTCAGTAAAAATATGACTATCATTTTAGGTGTGAATTGTGAATTGGTAGAGAGCCAGCCATCAGTAGGGGAATCTTTGTAATAGACCTTCACAGACTATTGTTTAGTTAATCCTATTTAAGGATAAACCACCTGCTTTCACACACACACGCGCGCGCGCGCACACACACACACCACACACACACACAACACACTCTGCTGGAAGAAACATGTATTTGTTTATAGCCTATCAATCCTTAGCCTAATATTTTATGTCATCTTTATAAAAAAGTAAGCCACATATCCATAATCTCAGTTCATTAACGACTTCTCTATTACTGTGATAAAACACCATGGCCAAGGTAACTTACAGAAGGAAGAGTTCCTTTGGAGCTCACAGTTCAGAGGCTCCCATGTTGGCAGAGTGGAGGTACCAGGCAGTAGGCAGTTGAAACAGAAGCTGAGAGTTCACATCTTGAACCCCACACAGGAAGCAGAGGACAAACTGAGGATGTTACATGGATCTTTGTGAGAGGGCAAGGCTACAGAGGTTCCTACACCTTGTATTCCTGCTGAGGCTATTTCAGGTTTGATTAGAATTGGATTTTGATGGAGAATCCTGTGGAAATTATCTAGCTCTATTCTAGGAACTCAATATCAAAATGCCCTAGCTAACTTATCTGTTAAATTACCTGATTGCACAAAACCCCCTTCAGATAACTACTTAGCTTATGTTAAACTGCTTGCTTCTGACAAACCTCCTTGTAGCTGCTGAGCAAGATGCCAGGACATGGTTTCTGCTTTCACAAACCCTGTGCTTTAGACACTCCATGGTATACATAGGATCCAAACACCTGAGAATAGTCTCAGATGGCTGGAATAAAGACTTTGAATTGGCTATAAACTGTGTCCCATCTTTTGTGGGATCCTCATAATATTTTGATATTATATCCCAAAGCCTGTCAAAGACATACTTCCTCCAAAAAGTCACCCCCCACCCCAAGTCTCCCAAATAGCCACCAACCAGAGATCAAGCATTCAAATGCTTCAGGCTATTGAGGGATGTTTTGTTCAAACTACCAGACTTAGAAAATCTGTCCTTCAAGAGGAATGATTTCAAAATCATGTTAGCTTTCTCATCACATTCTAGAGGCTAACTTTCTGGTTGGAGGGAGCTATTGTTATTAACACTTGCAACTGTATTTATGTTCTATTGCTGTGATAAATGGCATGACCAGAAGCTAGTCATGTGAGGAAAAAAGTTTATTTCAGCTTAAGTTCAAGGTCATATGTAGTCCTTCATTGTGGGAACTCATGGCAGGAACTGATTCAGAGACCACGTAGGAGTTCTGCTTACTGGTTTTCTCCTCATGGCTTGCACAACTTGATTTCTTATACAACCCATGACTACCTGCCTAGTGGTGGCATCACCCACAGTGAGCTGGGCTCTCCTACATCAAGACAATGCCCCACGATTTGTGAACATGCCAATCTGATAGAGGTATTTTCTCAATTGAAGTTCTCTCTCCTCAAATGACTATGGCGTGTGTTATGATGACAAAAATCTAACCAGCACAGTAATTTAGCCACTTTTATTAAAGGATATTCCACAACACTGCCTATTTACTGGGATTGGGAAAACACCAGAAACTGAAGGAGCAATGCCTGTAATATTACATGTATGACATACTTTGTAAGTCTCCGTCCCTTTGTGCAATATTTGTGCTTACGTTCTTTCCATAGGTGGTGTTTTCCTCTGTGAGAGTTGAATAAAGATGATCTGATACCCAGCTGATTGCTATTGTTACAATCTAAAAGTAGAAGGATGAGGAAGAAGACTTTTACTTTCATTTGCTTAGCAGACTAAATGATACCAGTTCCCTGATTTCAAAAAGGCTGATCCTGTAGTTCAGTAAGCATGGGAAGATCCCAGCTTTCCTGAAAGATCTTGGCAGTGTGCAGAGAACACAAAATGCAATTCTGTACTCTATCTTTTCATTACGTTTGCTCTCTGTTACACGATGCCAATTTTGATATTGGATGCACTTGAAACTTACTTCATTGACTTACTATTTAGTGGGTCTGAGTGTCCTGGAGGTACAGGATCAAAGAGGACTGGAGCAGCTGCTGCAGCAGGAAGGAGCTGTCCACAAGGGGGCAGAGCACCTCCGCTCCTGCAAACTCACAAAGAGACTTTTTGCTTGACTGTTTTAAGAGCAGCCCTCTGTGCACACAGCTGAAGAAGCATCAGTGCTGTGGAGGACAGAGGAGGTGAGCTGATCGCAGAAGCATCTTGTCTGGCTGAAGGCCACAGTCTGGAGGGAGAGCAATGAAGATAGTGACTGGACCTTTGTTCCTGTGCTTCTGGCTGCAGCTGAACTGTGAGTGAGAGCTTTGGGGGAACAAGGTGTTTGTCAGTGTTCATTATTAGTCTGTGGAGCAGACCGGCCTTGTCCAGATTGCCTGAAATCACGGTAGGAAGGAAAGCAATGTCTGGAAAATGGCAGCCTGATGGTCTTCTGGTGTTTCCTTTTGCACAGGTGTGAGCAGAGGCGAGCAGATGGAGCAGCGCCCTTCTCACCTGAGTGTCCAGGAGGGAGACAGCGCCGTTATCACCTGCACTTACACAGACAGTGCCACTGTTTACTTCTTCTGGTACAAGCAAGAGCCAGGGACAGGTCTCCAGTTGCTTATGAGTGTTATTTCAAATGTGGACAGAAAAGAAGAACAAGGACTTATGTCTTACTGATAAGAAAGACAAAATTCTCTATCTGAACATTACAGCTTCCCGTTTTGGGGACTCAGCCACCTACTTCTGTGCAGCCAGTGCACAGTGCTCCCAGGCACCTGCTGTCTGCACACAAACCTGAGACTGGGGACAGGGGGAGCAACCTTAAAAATTGTTTGAAATAGATTTTATATTTTAGTATATGAACATTCTAAAATACCAGAAAGTTAACTTCAATTGGACCTGAGACATTTTGAAGAAACTTTACTGAGAATGAATTTCTCTTTTATAATGTAAACTTTTATTATTTTATGGGTATGAGTATTTTGCCTGCACATGTCTGTTACTTGTGTGCCTAGTGCTGGCTGAGGCCAGAATAGGGCATAGGATCCTTTGGAACTGGAGTTACAGATGGTTGTAAGATGCCATGTGGGCTCTGGGAATCAGACTTGGGTCTTCTGAAAGAGCAGCCAATGCTCTTAAACCTTAGCTATCTTTTATTCTTTAAAGCTATTTCTGTTAAGTATTCCTTTGATTCTATTTTGAAGGCAAGATGACTAAAGTACAATAAATAATAAAGTACTGTGTATTATATGACATTGACAGCTGTATAAAGCTCAGGATAGCTAAATTTGGGGCTATCTTGGTTTTTTCTTTTGTTTATTTATTTGTGCTTTTGAGACAGAGTCCCACTATGTAGCCATCTTTGTTGGCCTAGAACTTGCTATGTCGACCATACTGGCCTCAAACTTATAGAGATCCACATGCCTCTGTCTCCAAGTGTTGGAATTAAAGATATGTCTTACCTTACCAGACACATATTTTATACTATTTTAAAATCTTTATTTTTGATAATTGTGAGCATGTGTACAATGTATATTAATCAAATCCATTCCATTCCCCATTTTTTGCCCCCCCATCCAGAATTCCTAACACATTTTCCTCCTATCTTCATGTCTTCTCCTTTTATTTGGTTACCTTCTCTGCCAATTGGTGCTGTCTGCTGGAACAGTGACTGATGTTGACTAGATCTTGTGCAGGTGACCATAAATTCAGTGATTTCACAAGTGCAATGGCCAGGTCATGTCCAGAAGACAGTACTTCATAGCACTTTCCATGTCCTCTGGCTCTTACACTCTTTCTGCTCCCTCCTCTTAGATGTTCCCTGCGCCTTGGGCAGCAGTTGGTATAGATGTCATATTTGGGATGAGGACTCTCGTCACTTTGACCAGCTAATGGTATCTTTATTAATTTCTGTCTATTGCAGAAGGTGCTTTTGTCAAGGCTAAGAGCAGCACCAATTTATGTATATAAACACAAATATTTAGCAGGAAGTTTGACATGTCCATTTAGTTAAACAAAAGTAGTAGATTATCCACCCCTTGGGAGCTTTGACCAGGTTTAAATAACAGGCAGGAACTCTCTGTTGTGAAGCAAGTCTCAAATTTAGTTAGAAAATTATTGGTTACCCCCAAATCTTCATGCCACTATTGCACTATGGACACTTTTTACTGGCACATTGATACTGTAACATTCAAGGTTCATTGTTGGGTCATACATACATACTGACAGATGTCTTTTCTTCCCCAGCAACCTTCATAGACAGCAGGAAGGAAGTTATCAAGTCAGTTCCAGCTTGATTTCTTTCTACTCTGCAACCAAAGTGTATTGTGTCTTCAGCAATGGTATCTCCCTATGAAGATATGGTGGGCATGATGGTTATTATTTTTTTGTCACTTTTATACAAACTGCAATCATCTAGGAAGAGTAACTACAGTTCAGAAATGCCCTCACCAGATTACCCCTTAGGCCAGTTCGTGGGGGCATTTTCTTGATTAATGATTGATTTTGGAGGGCCCAATCCACTATGGGTGGTACCAACCCTGGGAAGGTGGTCCTGAGTTGTATAAAAAAACAAGCCAAGTGAGCCACAGCAAGCAAACCAGTAGGTAATATTCCTTCTTGGCCATAGAGGGGCATCACTGGAGTGACTGTGTCATTTGTAGTAAAAATTTCAGATGAGTTGGAAGTCAAAACACTACACAGGCTGTAGGGGGTAGCACAATTAAGTCACAGGGTAAGGAGATTGAGGGTGGGGGTTGGAAAGGCAAGGGATCATTGTCATGGGTTGTACAGTCTGAGGATAATAACATCTGATTAATCTAGATAGACATTATGTTTTCCTTACTAACATGTAACTTTCCCCAAGTTCAGTAGCCATTTGACTTTGGCAAGAGAGTTCATCTGTAGCTGGAAGGTCTAGGTCTGTCTTCTGTAGGACTCATCAAGTGTCTCTGGATCTCAGAGTGTGTCTCAGGAGTCTTCAGTCAGATGAGATGTCTGGAGGAAGGCAGCTAGGTGTCCCAGGCAAGTTCCAGGAGATGGCATTGTCTCCGCTGGAGCACCTGTAAGATAATCACAACAGGGGAGCAGCACCCCAGCAGGGGGATGTCTGCAAAGGGTGGGTAGCAAGCATTAGGCTACTTGGGAGCAAGAACGTCATGGTCTGTTATGATGATCTTAGAAAGGCAAGGGTGTTTGAGAAAATTTAGTCCTGGAAGGCACCTTTGAATCTGTTTTGGATGGCTGAGGAAGAAAACATCATGTTAATTATGTATCTGGGATAGGCAACAACAGTTTGTCTGTAAAAGGAAACTGGTTGTTAATTAAGGATTGAAAAATGGTGATCAGCATAGTTGATTTGACCTGTGGAAGTAGATTAGATGACTTTTGAACCTTAAAGAAATCTCACAAAGGTTAAAAATTCTTGGACATATATCATGAATGCTAGGGAGAATAGGAATTAAAAAGCAAGAAAATTTTGGGTTGAAAAGCACGAACATTGTTTCAGTTATTCCTGTTAGGGAGAAAAAGCATTAAAAACTTGGGTTAAGGGTCTCAGGTATGCTTCTCTGTTGTCCTTGGCAGGTTTAGAAGCAGTGGGGGAGGGGCCTGTTCTGCCATGTGGTGGTTGTTCCGCCATGTGGTGGCTGGGTGCTCTAGCAGAGAGGTCTCCTGTATTCCCCATTTGTTTTTCTTAGCCAGTAAACCCTAAATGTAGAGAAAGAGAAGAAAGGCCAATCTTGAAGAAAAGCTTAAAGGAAGAAGCGTAGAGGCTTGATAGGAGAGTCAGAACCAGAAGGAGTAAGAGACTGGTAAAAAGACTGAGCCATGGGGGAGACATGTGGAAGCTGAGCTGGAGCTGGCAGCTCCTGGGAACAGTTCCTTCAGGCTTGGCCTGGGGTTCTCAGCCATGAGAAAGAAACTGTCTCAAAAGGAAAGGGAAAGAGTCTTAGAAGAGGGTCACAGAAGGCGCTGTGGCCTGAAAGGCAGCTGTTAGCTGTGAAGGAGCCCTCTCTGTGGGGCTGGGGGCTGGGGGAGAGCAGAGTGGAGGCTAGGGGTCGCCACCATCTTATGCTTGAGTTGGAGGCTGTAGCTAAAGGTCAAAGGGAAGGAGCTGGCCAGGAACAATGTGGGGAAAGAGAGAGAGAGAGAGAGAGAGAGAGAGAGAGAGAGAGAGAGAGAGAGAGAGAGAGAGGCCTAGTCTTTTGAACTAGGCTGGGAGTTACTCACTGTTCTTGAGTTCCGTGGAGTGGTTCTTCATGGGTGCCAGTGGGGGTACACTTGGAGCTGGCCTTGTCCACATCCTCCACCAGTTGCGGGGCAGTAGCTCACGCTTGGGCGTGGGTCCTGTTGGGCTGAGTTGTGGATCCCGCATGCTCAGGGAGGCAGAAGTGTGGGAATTTGACTGAGTTCACTCCATGTGGCACTGGGCAGACACTGGGCCATGAGAAGCCACGGAGCTCTGCTCTGGGTGTAGGGAAATCATAGTCTGAGACCCGTGGGGGTAGAGCTCTTGGATGGGGACCTCCGGACAAGAAGGTGGGTGGGGATTGACTGGTCTCAAACTCCTGGTCTCCCAGGCGCTGTTGGGAGCCATGGAAGAGTTGAGACTGAAGGCGTATGGGCTGGACTGGTCTGCAGCTGAGAGGGGCAGGAGGGAGAAACTCCTGTGGCACCCCACAGGGTGGAGATTCTTGGTTATGGTGACTGGCTTGGCTGGGTCATGGCTGGCTTGCCTAGCTTGCTTGAGTTGGCTCTGGACCTTTGTGGCTGGAACACAGAGAGGTCCTTGGCGGATATTAGACAGCGGCTCGGTAGCTGAGGACCCCCTCCACGGTTCTCCATGGCGGGCCCCAAAGACACGATGAAGTCCATGGTTTTAAAAGTTTTATTGTCATGGTTTATTGTCTGTGTCTCACAAAAGATGCAGAGGATGGAAGTCCATGGTAAAGCCCAGGCAGAAGAGATACAAACTAAAACAAAAAACTAAACAATTGAAACACAAACCATAAGTAAAACATAACAAATAAACGAAAACAAACAGAAGGAAGTATAATCTCAGTATTTCTGCTTAGTTGAGATGAATGTTGTTTGTCCTTTTCTTTGACTGCCTTTTGTATAAGTTTCTTCAGGTACAAGGAAGGCAGCTAGATTCAAGAAATCAAAGAATTAAAGGCCTTATGTGTTTCCTGTTAAGAGGGGTTTCTGTGTGGAACTACAGAAACACCTTTCAAAATCCAGTCCCTCTTGAACATTGCCAACATTTCACTGAAAAAAGAAAATTGGGTATAATAATAATAGTAATAATAATAATAATAATAATATAATCAACCAATGGCTTAACTAAAGACATTCATGTCCCAATGCCAAAACACAAGCTATATTAAAAAACCTTGGATGAGACAAATGCCTCCACCAGCCCTGTTGGGCACCACTGTAAGAAGAGATCAGATGATGGGAGAGTGAGAGAGGGGTAATGTGTGCGCTTGGAGGATGGAACTGGAGAAATGACAGGGGTGACTGAAGAGAGATAAAGGCTGAGGTTGTTGGTGGATCGTATTGTTGCCTAGTGGGATTGATGGGATGGTGTGTAGTTGTCTGAAGCTTAAGCAGACTCAGACTCTGCCCCAGAACAAGCTTCCCAGCTACAGAGTCACCCTAGATCTGGGCAGTGGTAGAAGTCTGAGATGAGGAATGGTCCATTTTCTAGATTAGAACTTTTTGAAGAACCATTGTGTCTCATGAAGCTGCTGAGGGCCATGTGTGGGTCAGTGGTGCTGATGTGGCTAGGGTTCAGGTTGATGTCTGAGGACAATGTTGTCATCTGCCAATATACAGATGTTCATAGGTTGTGCTGTGGTCTGAATCCGTATTGATAGTCATGGGCTGTGCTGCCACAGGGGGCTGTTCTTATCTGGGTGGTCTGTGCTGTCACCTGGGACCATGGGGATATTCAGGCCCAAGCTGCTGCTCAGGGATGTGTCTGGGTCCATGTCTTACCATAGCCACAACTGTGTTGGTGTCTATGGCCTGTGCTACCACCAAAGGCCATATGGATGTCCATGGTCTGTGCTACAACCTGAAACCATGTTGATGTCCATGGTCAATGCTGCTAGTGGAGGCCACACTGATGTGGTTGGCCTGTGTTGGCACCTGGGACCATGGTGATGTTCAGATCATGATGCCTCTGAGGGCCACTTTTCAGTCTGTGGTTGATGTGTGTGTCCCATGTTGTCACCAAATGCTTGGCAGATATCTGTGGCTTCAACCAGAAGCCATGTTGATGTCCATGATCCAGGTGTGTCAGAGGGCCTCATCTGGGTCTATGACCCTACTGCAACTGCAAGCCTTGTTTGTGGTATGTGCTGATGCCTGAAACCACATGGAAGCCCATGATCTGTGCTCCTGTGGTCCATAAAGAGCAAATAAGCTACTTTTGTAGTGATATTGATGACTGTAGATGCGCAGTTCAGAAAGAGGGACATGGAAAGCTTCTGTGACAACCCCTACCTTTACTCCATACCTTAAACCCTGTAAAAACCAAAATATTAACAGCTTAGACAGGAAGCCATTGGAGACAACTCTCAAAAACTATGATAGGATGCTGGGGTGTGGCCCTCTATAACACATGGCTTCCAGCAGGAATGTGGGAGGGGAAGGACTCATCTCTATTTAGTGGCAGGCTACACCCAGTAAATATATAGATAAAAGAAATTGTATTTTCCTCCTGTGGAGAAGGTCACAAGAACAGAGAAGGACTGGAAAGCAAATGTGATGGGGCTGTATGATGTAAAATCTCCAAAGAATAAATAGAAATATTATGTTGGGGAAAAAAGTAAAAAACATATGGAACCCAAAAAAACAAACAAAAACTAAAAAGCAAAACACACACACACACACACACACACACACACACACACAAAACCAAAACAAAACCAAAACAAAAGCTTGGATGATGTACTTCCTCCAAAAATTATCAATTCTACACTATTGACCATCAATGACACTAAATTATATGAAATTGTAGAAAAATAATATAAAATAATGACTATCTATCTATCTATCTATCTATAATCAATCTTTTATTTCAGATAAATCAAAAAGGAAACAGAGAATCTCCTTGGAGGAATTCCAGGAGAAGAAAGACAACTAAGTGGAGTAAGAAATTCAATGCTAGTTGTGGAATTTGAATCCAATAAAGAAGTAAAATTACTAAGGAACACCAATCTGAAATTCTGGAAATTAAAAAAATCAATAAGACACATAAAAACTCAGTGGAAATCACTAGTTCTTATGGTTCATGAGGAGAACAGAATATCAGAACCTGAAGAAAAACTGAAGAATTGGAATGAAGATAAATATTTAAAAATGCATGAATAATCTTTAAGGTATCAAGAAAAGACAATCTATGAATTATGGGCATAGAATAAAGAGAAGAGTTCCATACTAAAGGCATAGAAACTATTTTCCATAAAATTATTGCAGAAATTTTGTCAATCTAGGGAAATAGACTCTGGCCATGTAGAAGAGGTTTTTAGAACAGAAATAGTCGAAAACAGAAAAGAAACTTCTTATGCTCTATTATAGTTTAAACACTACATATACAGAAAAAGAAAAAAGTGAAATCTGAAAGAAAACCAAGTCACATATAAAGTGAGAACCTTCAGAATAATAGCAGGGTTTCTCAACAGAAGATTTTTAAAGCCAGGAGAGCTTGAAATGATATATTCCAATCAGTTCCACCACCAGGCCAACCAAGACCACTATAGCCATCAAACAATGTGCTATATAGCCTGAGAAAGAAAACCTTTCTATAAAATAAACAATCTAAAGGAATTTATGACCATTAATTCAGCTAGAATGAATTATTTAACCTGAAGAGAAAAATAAACACAAGCAGAGGTTGAGGAATGGAATAAACCACACCGTAATAGTAGCTGAATAAATTAATAGGAAAATATAAAACATTACAAACCTAACAAATGACATATATAATTCATATCTTCTGATAGAACTCAACTATTCCTTAAAAATACATAGATCAGTGGATTGTATTAAACAATAGGATCCATGTGTTTGTCACCACCAAAAACTCAAGGTCAATTATAGTCATCCCTAAAGAGGAAAGGATGGAAAAAAGATGCTTCAAAGAAATGGGACAAAAACACAAGAAACAAAAAACAAAACAAAAAACCGAAACCAAGCATATGTTGCTGTTCTAACATCTGATAAAATAGACCTCAATCCAAAACAGATCAGAAGTGATAAAATTCTTTCATACCATTTAGTGGAACTTACCAAAGGAAGGCTATTCCAGTGCTTTTATGGAACCAGAGAGTACTGTGTAATCAGACCTCTGGTTTCTGTGTGACTGGAGTTTGTGTTATGTAACAAAGCCTCTGGTCCCAGTGTCCTCAGAGGTCAGCAGTGCCTGATCTTCAGCTCCAGTGTGCTCAGGGTCCTTTGAGAGACTAGGGATTTGTTTCCAGCGGTCTCTAAGGCTAGTGTGGGTTCTGATTTCTAAGGCTTCAGTAGTTAACAGTACAGCTGGAAACATATTCTTGTGTGGTCCCAGTAGTTAGTTTGTGCTTATGGTTCTAGCACAGCCCCCAGACCTTATATAGACTTTAGAGGGTCTGATATTTGGTATGCTGTCCCCAAGACAGTCATAAAGCTAAGTGGTAACCAAAGTTTCAACTACATCTGGTTGCCTTGGGTCTTGATGTAGCCCCACCCTTGGTCCTTTTAGCACATAGCCAAGGTGGAACCATCACCTTACTGACTCATTTTGACAATTAATACCAAGTTTCACTACACTCATACTTAAACCTCATGTAGATATCTTTCTGGGAAGAATTACTGAAAACAAAATATCCAAATACACTAATAGAAAAAGCCAGTTCTGAAAAACAAACTCCTTTAACAGATATGTAAAATACAGCAAAGAAGCAAAGACTATAATATAGGCACCACCCATGACCAGTTCACACATACATGAAATGGGAAAGAACTCGGTTTCATTTTAAAAATTAATGATAGAGAAAATTCAAGCAAGTAGATCATGCAATAAGAAATTTATCAATGATCACCACAATAGAGTTTCCAAAGTGAATGAAACAGTCAAACCAGAGGCAGAAAGACCAAAATATGGAGGAGAAATACAGGAAGGAGATTGAAGTATTGAGAAAAAATCAAATGGGAATACTTGAAGTGAAAGAAGTTGGCATCAAATCAAAACAATCTCTGAGAGCACCACTATGAGACAAGACCATGCAGAGCATGGAATGAAGTATTTCAGATTCTGAAATTCTATAATTATGAACCAGGAATGCTATGTACAACAGAGGTATCTTTCAGAATTGATGGAGAAGTTTAGGTATTTTAATACCAATACAAATTAAGGCAATTCATGACAACCAAGCCACCTTTTAGAAAGTTTGTAATGGAATACTTTATAGGGAGGAGAAAGAAAGTCAGGCTCCTCCTCCTGAATACAGGAAAGTGTCTACTCCATGAAAAGAAAAGATAATCAAATTAGACTCAAGACAGAGACAACCGTATCTGACACAGAACCTCAGCAAATCCCTGAAACTATATGGGAAAAGGAAAAGAACTGCAAATGGCTCAGCAAAGCAACATCACCAAACAAGTTTATAGGAAATAGGAGCCCCCTGTAGATCTTCATGTAGGGATGAGCCCTTGTGTTCTTCCTTCATCCACTTTGGCATGTCTGTTGTTGTTCTTGTTCAGCTTAGATATAGGCATTTGTTCTTTACTAAAAGGTCTACATACAATGTATCACTTCCTATAAATAAATACTATAAATAGACTACTATAAAGTTTATATAATTTCAATGTATTTTGCTGATGATTATAAATCTACAACAAAACTATCAACAGTATAACCCTTAAATCAAGAAGATGAAGACAGGTTATGAGTGGTGAAAGGACCAGATCTGATAGGAAGACCAGTAGGGGAATTTAGCCTTGATGCAATATTTTATTATTTTAATAGTTCATATTTTTATCTATTTTCTAATATAGACACTAACAAGTCTTAAAAGCTATCATACTACCTGGGTATATACCCAGAAGATGCTCCAACATATAACAAGGACATATGCTCCACTATGTTCATAGCTGCCTTATTTATAATAACCAGAAGCTGGAAAGAACCCAGATGTTCTTCAATAGAGGAAAGGATACAGAAAATGTGGTACATTTACACAATGGAATATTATTCGGCTATTAAAAACAATGAATTTGAGAAATTCTTATGTAAATGGATGGAACTAGAAAATATCCTGAGTGAGGTAACCCAATCACAAAAGAACACACATGGTATGCACTCACCGATAACTGGATATTAGCCCAAAAACTCGAAATACCCAAGATGAGCACTTCCCGCCCTGGGATGCTGTAGTTCCCACATGGTCGAGGCGGTCGCAGAGTAGAAGTAGGCCCACGCAGACACGTGGAATTGAGTTTCCATGAAGTAATTTTATTGACAAGAATGGTGAATCTGGTGTGCGCTCCCCCCCAAAAGCCAGGAGGGGTTTCCTTATAATGGGGAGTAAGGGGAGGAGTTAGGGGGAAAACTTAATTACCTACGGCCCCAGCCGGATTAATATGCAAATCTCAAGGCAGTGGGCTCTTAGGCACGCCCCTTACCCGTGTCTTACGTGACTTAAAGGTACAGGTGAAATGGAGAGGGTGGGTCTGGGGGCGTGGCCACACCTGCAATCTCAGGGTTTCCAGGCCAATGGCAGCCCTTCCATGGCCCAACACCCTGCAGTGCTCATCACCTCCAGGTTCCAGAGTGGTGCTTATACTGTCTAGGGATCACTTCTGGAGAACTCTATGTCTGGATAAGGCAAGTTCAGAATACGCACACAGGCCTTGATCTGACTGTACCACAGCGCCAGGAGGTGTGGGGTAAGATGATGTCTGACCACATGGAGTACCAGATCTTGGTGGTGACCCAGTTGGCTGTGTTCAAGTCAGCCAAGCACCGGCTTGAAGATGTTGTCCAGTTCTTGGTCTCCAAAAAATACAACAAGATCTAGAAGTTTTACCAGAAACTGTACAATGGTTATCCAGCAACCAGCCAGCCTGCCCGCCCCCTACCCACCCCCAAGGAAAGTCCTGTTTGTCCAGGAAAGGGGAGCCATGTTTGATGAGATTCTATGTGTGTCTCCAAGGATGCCCAGTTGGCAGGCAGCCTAGAGCTGCTAGATTCTTAGGTACCAGATCCCCAGGGGCTACAGACCTAGCCACCCGAGATCCCTCTGTCTTGGATGACACAGCCAGCAGCCAGCCAGCCAGGGGACAGTGAAGAGATTTTTGACTTCTTTGAGCAACAGGATGAAGTACAGCTGCCCACATTAGGCCTGAACAACAAGGATGTAGAGAAGTCCTTGAGGAGAAGGAGGAGAGAAGGAGGAGGAGGAAAGAGAGGAGGAGGAGGAGGAGGAGGAGGAGGGAGGAGGAGGAGGAGGAAGGAGAGGAGAATGGTGGTGCTGGATCCCCTGGGCATCATGTCCTCCAAGAAACCTAGGAAACACCCAGAAGTGGCCATGAGGTAGTACCTCTTTGATGAGGAGGTAGACCCTGATGCAGGGCTCTTCAGTTCAGGCAAGAAGGTGTCCCCCCATCCCTGGAGACCTCTGGAGACCAACCAGTACTCCCTGAAACTGTTTGAGACAACTGGGGCTGGACCACAGAAGCAGCAACAGATCCAAGCTATGGATGAAATGGACATCTTGCAGTGTATCTGGGACCATGACACACTTGCCCAAGACTCCCCCAGCCTCTTCTGACTTCTCCACAACCCTGTCCTTCAACCTATGCTGGGCCTGGGGAGGAGGCCTGTGTGTAAATATGTGAGTTCTGCTTGCAAGGCAAGGACCACCAATAAAAGTGGAACTCCAGACCCTCCAGTCCCAGTACCATATCCTTCCTTTTCTCCTGGACAATGGGATGGACAAGGATTCTCTGCAGAATGTGGAGCTGGGAACACCATAGGAATCAAGCTATATCATCTCCACCCAGTGGGCTGTGAAAAGAAGGGTATTTGTGGGTGTGTCTGGATCAATAGGGGCCTGAGCAAGTAGGGAATGAGATCAGAGGACAGAGTTCCCCAGGGAAAGGACAGCTTCTGCAAGCTTATACCTTCTGGCTCTTCCAGCTCAGCATGAGGAGTGTTTATCTTGGGCCTAGGCTTGGTTTAAAGGAGTACCTGGGACAGGCCACTCTGGACTCTACTTGGCATGGCTGTTAGGGCCCCAAGGTGTGTTCTGAGGAGAAAGCCCAGCTCTCCAGACTGCCCTGACCCAAGTCCCTTTGCAAGTCTCTTCTGGTTTCCAATGCTAAGAAGAAAACTTAGGCCTAGCCTTGCCTTTCTAGGGCACTGAGGACTTCTAGGACTCTAAGCCTTCCACTTCCTTTCCCGAAAAGGGCCTGGCTAGCTCATGGCCCTTTGGATGTGGCTATCAACAGAGTAAGTCATAGCATCTCCCAGAGTTTAATTCATGGGGTGTGAGGCTCTGAGGCCTTGTCTGCCCTCAGGATCTGAACTTGCTCATTGGCATTTCTCCAGTGGAGCCACCAGCCAAGGAAGAAGGAGATATGCCCCAGGGCAATCCTGTGCCTTCCAGTAGATAGTGTTTTGTGGGGCAAAGAATGTTAGAGTATCATCTTTGTGTTAGGAACTTAAAAAAAAATGAAACACATAGTTTTTTGTTTGTTTGTTTTTTAACAACAACAAAAAGAAGACAGGGCAGGAGGTATGGAATGAGGAACAGTCAGAGGGGGAAGCAGAAGGGGGATAATGACTGGACTGTAGACTGTAAAAAAAGATTAAATAGTAGTAGTAGTAGTAACAACAACAACAATAATCATAATAGCGAGCATGTGAATCTATCAGGTCACAGACAGCAAAGTTTATTCCTGTTTGTTAGCTTTGCTATTCTGTAGAACTATAAAACTTGAGGAGCCCAGAAATCCATTGTGAGGACTATTCTGTGGGGAGGTATAAGGAAATAAAAGTTTACATTGGTCAACATGAGGACTGAAACTCAATAGAAAACATCTCTACTGCATGGCTTTAATATTTAAATTTTATGATGAAAATTCCCAACATTCACTGACCCAGAAATTATTATAAAACCGGTGATAGTCAAAGTTTTAACTATCTTCTCTCAGACTAGCAGAAACAAGAAAAAGTAGTCGAGAGGAGGAAAAGTAATAGGGACCAAACATGGAGGAAAAAATACAGAGACCATGGAACTTGATCAGGTTGTGTGAGCCTGCAGGGTGCAGAAAAGGACTGGTGAAGAATGGCAGAGGTAGGGAATGAATTAGAGTGAATGTTGTGTGCATAACTTGTTTGTTTTGACAAGTGATTATTTTATAGGAAACATTTTCTTTGCAGATGGTGATCTGTTGATTTTAAGAAATTTTATGTACTCCTCAGCACACATTGCACTTTATCAGAGTTTTCTTTTATAAGAATTTTCATACAATTGCTTTCTCAAATCCTATCAAATTATGGAATTTAAGAATTTAAATTTAAGATTTAAGCTACCAAATCAACCAACCAACCAACCAACCCACCCTCTCTTCAGTTTTCATGCTGTTGGTGTCATGGCCTTTTGCTTCCCTGCATGGTTTCTATTCATAGCTAGGGGAGCAGTTATTGTGAAGCCTCACTGAGCTGCTGTGGGTGTGGTTTTTCCATCAAGATGAAAGAGCTCAGATTTTATTGGTGCCTGGTAAGTGAGAGAGATAGTCTGCTGCCTGTTGGAAATAAGCTACACTTTCCTAGAGCTGGGGTGAAGGCACCTCAGCAGTTTGTCAGGATCCATGGAGAGGAGCCTGGAAATTGTGCTGGGGCTGCTGTGGGTGTGGCTTTGCTGTGAGTTGTGGCTCTCCCACATGGGGTTAGGGGTGCTCTAGAGGGACCCTAGAATGACTGTTCTTCATATGGTTTGTCTTTTTTTTTTTTCTGAGCAGGGGTGAGAGGAGATGAAGTGGAGCAGAGTCCTTCAGTCCTGAATCTCCACGAGGGAGCTGGTTCTGCTCTGAGATGCAATTTTTCTACCACCATGAGGAGTGTGCAGTGGTTCCGACAGAATCCCAAGGGCAGCCTTATCAATCTATTCTACTTGGCTTCAGGAACAAAGGAGAATGGGAGGTTAAATTCAACATTCAATTCTAAGGAGCGCTACAGCACCCTGCACATCAGGGATGCCCAGCTGGAGGACTCAGGCACCTACCTCTGTGCTGCTGAGGCATAGTGCTTTTAGAAAGCCTGAAGCCTGGCCCCAAACTGCAGCTAGGTGTGTAGCTAAGGTCTTGACACAGCGAGTCTGGAGCAGTGTTTGCACAGCTGTGGGGTTTCAAGTTTATGCTGTATCTCTGTCATCTCTGCTAACACTAGACTGTTCAGGATTGCTGTTTCAATTCATTGTACCCTTTCCTTCAAAGATTCCCATTCTCTGGAACAAATTCTTATGAAGATTATTGGAACAACTGAGAAAGATGACAAAGTTCAAAGTGCTGACAGGTCCGTTGGCACAGTATTAACTGTTCTTAAATTAATGTTTGACAAAAGGCTTTAAAGAGACATGCTGTTCATCAAACAGAAAAGAGATGACTCAATGTTTCAGCCAACTGCAGATCTTTATGTAGAAGAATGAGACTGTTATTAGTTCTTTGAGAATTTCATACATTACACTCTGATCAAGCTCACTTCTCTACCCCTCCTTATTCATCCAGTTTCTTGTTCTTTGATTTTGGAGAAAAAGAGAACCTTCAAGTACAGTGTGTGCTGTCCAAACCTCTTGGATGTGGCCTTTGCTCAAGTGCTGTTGAGGCCATAACTGGAGCCATAATTCTAAAGAAAACAGGTTGTCTTTCTCCTAGTAGCTATCAGATGCCAGCATCTCCTTAGTTAGGGGCAGAACTGCTCATCTTTCCCATGCTGGAAGTTTGTGTAGCTTGATCTCATGTAGATCTTGTGAATGCTATTTCAACTGCTTTGAGTTCATGTAAATTAATTTTCTTTGTCATTGAAGATTCAATGATAAAATGTATAAATAAAAATTCTGAATTACGTACAAATTATGGTGGTTTGAATGAAAGCTGCCCCCATAGGCTACTGTATTTGCATGCTTTATCTTTCATTGATGAACTGTTTGGGAAACATTGGAAGATGTGTGGATTTGTTGGACAAATGTTTGATGTATGGCGCTGAAAGTGGGCTTTGAGGTTTAAAAGCCCATACCAGGCTCAGTGTCTCTCTCTCTGCCTGAGCCTAGTGGTCAGGATGGGAAAGATTCCCAGCACCCCACTGCTTGCTGCCGTATTCCTGGCTGTGGTGATAATGAGCTAACTCTCTAAATCTCTAGGCAAGTTCCAATTTAAATTTCTTTTATAAGTTACTTTGGTTATGTTATCTCTTCACAGCCATAAATAGTAACTAAGACACAAATCATGAAGCCACTTTTACTTTATCAGATCTCCACAACTTACAAAATAAAGTTTGAGGAAGTATTTAATTGCTACTATGTAAGTTCACTACTATGAAAGCTAATGTTTACAACAAAAGAAGACTTACAAAAACCTCAGGTCTATGAGTAGCTAACTCATTTCGAAAAAATTGTTCCTCTACAATCATCAAACCTAGATTTAATAAAGCGTGTATCTGCAACTAATTCACTAGTCGTGTCTGCCGATATTCCTACAGTGCACATCAAAGCTGTAAGAGATCATGTGTTTTGAGCCAGGCGGTGGTGGCGCACGCCTTTAATCCCAGCACTTGGGAGGCAGAGGCAGGCGGATTTCTGAGTTCGAGGCTAGCCTGGTCTACAGAGTGAGTTCCAGGACAGCCAGGGCTACACAGAGAAAACCCTGTCTCGGAAAAAAAAAAAAAAAAAAAAAGAGTTCACGTGTTTTACATTTCTAAGAGCATCTGACATCATCCAAATGTACAACTTGAAAGGAAAGTGGCTAGAGGATTGTTGGGTTGTAATGTGCATGATGTGCATGGGTTGATGGGTGACTAAAGCCTCTTGTGGGGACAGAGGCTTGGGTATTTGACTGTGCTCATTGGACATCGGACTATGTGAAGCCGAAAGATTCAGTTCCGGGGTGGGGGAGCGTAGATGGAGGTCCCGCAGGGAGCTCTTGGCTTGAGGGTCCCCAGGCCAAAAGGCAATCAAGAACTGCCTGGTTCTCAGGCCCTTAGGCCCCCCAGGCACTGCTGGGGGGCTGTGGAAGGGCTGAGAATGAAGTGGGGGCATACGGTCTGGATTTGCCTGCAGCTGAAAGGGAGAGGGGGAAAAGCTCTAGCTGTGTCCTAGAGGGAGGAGAGTTCTTGGTAGTGGTGGCTCACTTGGCTGGGTCACAGCTGGCTCGCTTGCTTGCTTGGTTTGGGTTGGTGGTCTTTTTCTATAGAACTGATGGGTTTTGTGGGAGTGGGAGTTGTCTTGACCTTTCATATTTTGTTGTGGTTTATGATATTATCTAGGCATGTCCATTTTTTCATTGTGTCTGATATTGTAGCCTGCCTCTTTTGTAGAGAATTTTGTTTCTGTTTTGTTGTTTCTCAAGCTTGTTGGTTTCATATCAACTTCTACAAGTTGGTAGGTCAGTCTTTCTGATACAGATACTCCTTATTGATTGTAGGAATGAGAGTGATTCTAATTCAGTGACAATCAAGAACATGTGTGAATATGACCCAGGTCTGGGTCTCTGTGCTGGTGCAAAAGCTGTTCAAGTTTAGCTGTGCACGAAAGTGTGGGGCTGGCACAGAAGGTTCTAGGGAACTTACCCACTTCAATTGATTGGTATGCAGGCTCCAGGACTCAAGGCTGCAGACTTTCTGGGAGTGTTGGGAAGAATGTGAGTGGACTGAGATCTGTGTCTCTCAATTGAGTAGGCTGGTTTACAGGTAGATTAACTACAGCTACGTCTGGGAGTATGGAGATGGAGTAGGCTAGTTGGGATCTGAAGCACTTACCTGTTTATACTGGTTCACAGGCTACTTGACACAGCTAGGTCTGAGAATGTGGTACTCATATGGGTGAATAGGAAGGTAAGACGCTCACCTTGTTAGGCTGGTGCTCAGTCTATGTGAGCTCAGTTATTCTTTGAGGAGTAGGGATGGCACAGGTGGACTGGGATCTCCTACTGAGATCTTTCTTTTTACGAACCAGTCTTTCCTAGAGTAAGATGAAAGCTAACTAGATTTCAGCAGTTAGACATCTGACCACAGGGTGGCAGTGCATCTCAGCTGATGCATAGCAGACCATCTCTATGAATTCTGAATGAGCAAGCTTTTTTCTTATTGGCTGGGCCAATAACACAGCATGTATGATTCTTATAACAACAAGGGCCAATCTGAACTTGCAAGTGGCTCAGCTGGCTACAGACTGAACATCTACAATTGATTTGAATAGGAAGTACAATGAAGACAGCTACTCATGCTTTATTTATTTTCCTCTGGCTGCAGATGGATTGTGAGTTGAGGATGGGCACTGGGTGAGCAGGGTACGTGGGACAGAGTATGTCAATGGCTGGTTCTTAGGTGTCAGAAAAATGGCTTTATTCAGGTTTTCTCTCCTTACTATAGGAAAAATATAAGTAAGGTTAATGATTTGACCTTTCTCTCCATCTTTCTGCATAGGGGAGAGCCAAGGTGAGCAGGTACAACAGCACCCTTCCTCCCTGAGTGTCCAGGAGGGAGCCAGTGCTCTCATCAACTGCTCCTACACAGACAGTGCCTCTGACTACTTCCCTTGGTATAAGCAGGAGCCTGGGAAGCATCCTCAGTTCATCATTGACATCCGTTCAAATATGGAAAGAAAACAGATCCAAAGACTCACCCTTTTATTTGATAAGAAAACCAAACACCTTTCCCTGAACATCACAGCCACTCAGCCTGGAGACTCAGCCATCTACTTCTGCACAACAAGTACACACTGCTCCCCAGGCACCTGCAGCCTGTCTTCAAACCTGCCTTCAGGGCTGGAGTGGCGCCCTTTTGCTATGTCAGACATTCCACAAGAGCATTTGTCACATTGTTTGTAAATAAAAAATACCCATAAAGATATTAAGGTATATAAGACCCAAGACGACTCAGGAAGTTTAGAACATATTGTTAATTGCTCCTTAATAACTACTTAAAATTCGTATTTATTATATGTGATAAACATGTATTATGCACCCCAGTAACTTGGTTTAGGTAAACATTAGAAAATGAATAGTTGAGTGAGTAGGTGCACAGAGCTATGTTTGAAATAAAGAGTCAAGCTTCATCTCATTTCTGTGTGAACCGGTCCTGGCATGCCCATGTGTCCAGTAATCCAAAAACTCTGCTTCAGAAATTCTTACAGGAATTGGTGATATTCTGCTTAGAAAACCATGCTCTACCAAATTTTAAATTGGCATTCAGTCTCCTATCATGTGTGAAGTCCTTTAGTTTCAGTATCACAATCTCTAGCACTCATGGACTTTTGACTCTTTAGATAATTGCTTTTGCCAGTTTTGGGATTAATATATATATTAATATATAGGTTCACTGTACTTAGAGTGTAAGTTGCTAAAGTTTGTTCAAACTGGAGTAATATGTTGTATCAATATATTCAAAGTTATATTGTATAATGTCAACACTCTATTTAATTAAACTGTAGTGTACAATGGATTTTTGTTAAATAAGTGATTTTAGTGATTTTAGCTGCTTTTGTCAAACACCCAAAATGTACCTGAAAATGATGGGCATATTGATTCACGCCAATGTGATCATTTGATTACCCACATGTATCCTATACCAAAACATGTAACCTCAAACATGTACAGCACAATTTATTTTAAAGAAACACATTACATCTTTCCTTTTATGTTTAATTAAAGATGCAAGCTCTTCAAGAAAGTGAACTCTATTTCTACACACTTGCTTTCTGTTGCTGACTTGTCTTTTGGTGTTTGTGAAAGTGTGTTTATCAGTCACCTTACTCCACTCTTGTAGTGGTAGAGAAGGAAACAGACTGATGGTTAATGTACAAATAGCTTCTTAAAGAACTCTCTGATTGGGAGGCCCTTGGTCCTGTGGAGGTTTGATGCTCCAGTGTAGTGGGATGCTGGAGCAGTGGGTCAGAAGAGGGTGGGTGGGTGGGTGAGCACTCTCACAGAGGCAAAGGAGAGGGCAGATGTGGGATGGGGATTTGTGGAGGGGTAACTAGGAAGTGGGATATCATTTGTGATGTAAATGAATGGAATGATTAATAAAAAAATAAAGAAAAAAAAAAGAATTCTCTGCTTGAGACTGAACCACCAACCAAAGAGTGAGCATGGCTGGACCTAGCCCCTCCTACCCACATGTGTAGCAGATGTGAAGCTTAGTTTTCAATCGGGTCTCCCAAAAACTGGAGTGGGGGCTGTCCATGAATCTGTTGACTGCCTCTGGGTTCTATTATTCTAACTGGGCCACCAAGTCTGGCCTCAGTGGGAGAGGAGGCACCTAGTCCTGCAGAGACTCGATGTGCCAGGTTGGGGTGATACCCTAAGTGGGCCATCCCCTTCTCAGAGGAGAAAGGGAGGGTGAAGTGGGGGAAAGAGCTGTATGAGGGAGGAATTGGGGGAAAGGGGTGATGATATTAAGATATAAAGTGAATAAATAAATTAATTAATTAAAGAAAGAGTTCTCTGCTTTATATTCATGGTCTGAAGGAATAAAAAATTAGCAAAATTTAAAGTGTACTTCTGAGTGATTGATAAATCAGTGGCAATAAAGTCGTGTACAAAACTAATTCCTTAACACTCCAACCTCTGACGAGGGAGGTATAATTTCAAGAGCATCCAAATTCTAAGAGTAGATATAATTAACTATTGGCTTGCTGAATCTGATTCACTCTTGTGGTAGTTGAATATGCATTGACTTTTCTTATTTGTCCTTTCTACTACCAGGGCTTTTAGAAGAGAAGCGAGTTTACTCTTGATTGGTCCATTTCCCCTACAGATGGTAATGTTGTGAAGGGCAAGTGTGACTTACATTGTACTGTTTTATAACCCTTTCTATTTCAGAGAAAGGATATAATTAAATGATGCTGGGCTCTTACTGTATTTTCTCAGTAGCATTTAAAGGCATATCTAACAATGTCTAGGTTTGTAGAACCAGTGTGGCAAGAGCTCTGTCATTGGATAGAGAAGAGGTAGGCAGAGCTAGGAGTGGGGAGGAGGAAGGAATGAGGATGAAGAAGGAGAAGGAGAGAGGGAGAAGATGTTCGAGGATGTCTGTGTGGTCTAGTAGTCTAAGGTTACTCATATCAAGGTTAGGTAATTGGTTAACAATTCTAATTATGTGGGCATCTTGTGTATTGAGTATTTGCTGATATATAAATCTATTTGGTTAATCTTTAAGCATTAAAAGTCTTATTTCTACTGGGTACTGGGAATTGTTATACCTACCACACGGGGGTGGTGGAGTTGGCCCTTGAGCCATACTTAGAGCTATGGACTCCACAGAGCTGACTGGTAGAGGCACTCCAACATCTTGTGGGTCCCAGGTTGGTGCCTCTGGCCAGCTGGGGTGCTGTTAGTGTGGGAACTTAGAGCAGAAACATGGCAGAGGCCAGGAGCTAGCAAAGCTGCTCGCCCTTTCTAATACCTCCCGCAACAACCAGTGATGATTTTGTAGAGGTGAGTACTTCACTAGTACAGCTACTGCCTAAGTAAAGGCTTTATGTTAGCAAATTAGTTGGTAAAAATAAGATAGCATACATTAGAGATACAGCATTCTATCATTAAGTAAGAAAAATCACCTAAAGGAAGGAAAGCAAAGGATTCTAAAGGAGAATTTGATAAGCAGTAGCTACTGTCATTCTACTGGAACAATCATGGATGGGCTGTCTACATCATGGAAGTGCATGTGTGTCACAAGGGTTTGGAGTCAGTTCTCATCTTCTGTGATGTATATAGATTTGCTGGAGATTAGTTAAGATCAGTTAAGATCTTAAATATGACTAAGTTTCTGCTTACTGTCATTTCTATATGAATGATGTCATACTACGTAACAAAATGCAATGAAGGTGGAACTTCTCATGCTTTGTCTGCTGACCTGGTTGCGAGCAGTATCAGTGAGGTAATTTCTACAAGGTTCTGTGGTGTCTTTACCCTGAACGGATTCTAAATTACCACCTCATCAGCATGCAGATCACATAAAGAAAGAGCAAGAAGGTACAAATATTTGGCCTATTGATGAAGGGACAGCCCTTCATCAGTTTCTCTAGCTAAGTCTGTGGAAGGATTACAATATGTGTTATGACAACACCAATGTACAGGCATTTATCTCCCCTTAAGCTGACACTGATTTCCTCAGGAATATACACAAGAGTGATGTAGTGGAGCCACAATGTAATTCTATATTTAGTTTTTTTTTTTTTTTTTTTGACAAATGTTCATACTGATTTCTATAGTGGTTGCAAGAGCACATTCCAACTAGTAATGCACAAGGTTTATTTTTCTCATTAACATTTGTTAATACTGAATATTTCCCCACAATGAAGAATCTAGATTTGAAAACAAAAGTACATGAAGGTAGAGAAATACTATTTAGGAGGACTAAGGGTAATTTAGTTTATGAGAGGGTAGGCAAGAGTGAGTTGGTTATAGGGGATAGGACTGATTAAAATTCACTGTATATATGCATTTTATTTGTGTAATTAGCATACACTAAAGAAGTGGACATATGTATAATTTGAAGTTCCTGTTAGTGACTAGTCATAACAAGAGTACGTAACACTCTCAAAGGAAGAAGAATGCAAAGGGAATGAATGCTTTGCATAGTCCCTGGGGTTCAAGAACAAACACAGTGATTAGTCAAGGCCTTTGCTTGTGGTTCTGGGGATTGAATGTAGAGCCTCAAAAACACTCTGTAAGTGTTCTATCATTGAGCTATATCCCTGCATAATACAAGAATGACATCCAGCATTAGCATACCACTTCTGGTTTCCACCTTTCAGAGGATAGCAGGTGATAAAAAAATAAAATTCCCGAGTGAGAGTAGGGTAGAACTTCACTGTTCCAGGAAACATTTCTTCATAGCTAGAAGGATTACAGATAGAGAACACAAAGTGACACTGAATTTTAGCCATTTTGAGTCGAGAGTGTCTCTACTATAGAAAGTAAAAATAAACAAAAACAAAGACAAAAACAAAAAAACAACAGAAAACTAATTCAAAATTATAATTCAGACAGGGAGGAAATATAATTTTACAAAATCACTGTGGAGATTTTAAAATAATCTCTTGGGCTGAGTTCTTGCTAAAACATCAGCCTTTCAGTTTTTATATGATTTATGTCATCTCAAACAACAGAACTACACTCTCCTGCTAGTCTAGAAAACATTCCCTACAAACAATTGTAGCCATTCTCTCCATGCCATAATGAGTTGGCTCTGAGGGATTTTATCAAGTGCTCCTTGGGCATCATTTCATCAGCAGACTACATTTCTAGCTTTGATCATATCTTTTCTTTACTCATGAAACAAATCAGAGCTTTCTCTTGTTTCTTTACAATACTGTGAACTACATGTTAGATGCTGGTATTTCTGCAGTTGAGATGGACTAATGATCCTATCCCATGCATTTTGTCGTTGTTGTTTTAAGTTGTCCTCTCTTAAAGATGTGAGTCAGAAGGCCATGTTTAAATTACAGTGATAATCTACTCAAGTACCGCACAATTTCATTAATGTCTCTTGTGTTGTAGGTGTTTTTTTAATGACACTACTTTGTCTCCTGTGTTTTATGTGTGTGTTTTATGACACTACTTTTCCTTTATAATTCTACCTTGAGTAGTATTAAAATTTCAAATCATTCATTCATTCATCCATTTATTCCTTTATAGGAATATGTGGGATATACATCTTCAAGAAAGTTACGAAATATCACCATCACTGTAATACATGAAAGTTTTAGACATCAAAGTGTTTATCCTGCCATGAATATTTTTGTAATTTGACATATCCAAGAGGGAGTCATCATCAAGGAAACTTCTCTGTAATAAATTGAGACCCTTACAGTAAAGCACAACCAATCAAACTACAGAGTTGTGGAACACAGTCCCAATGAATACACCCTCTTTCAATTTTTGTTAATTGAACACATTACGTGTGTGTGTGTGTATGAGAGAGAGAGAGAGAGAGAGAGAGAGAGAGAGAGAAGAAAGAAAGAGAGAGAGAGAGAAAATTCTGCTAATTAAGGTTAAGTCCACCATAACTGGATAGCTACTGAGCTTGGTGCAAAATGGGAGATTCCCTTGTTAGCATGTTTTCCTCTTTTTCTGACCTTGTCCAGGGGATTCTAAGTCCCCACACTTGCTTGTAAATGAGGAATGTCATGTAGCTTTAATTAGTTTATAGATCAATTTTCTTTCTACAAAAATCTGCTCAGCCAGCAGCTGAGATTCCTGAAATGGTTCCTCATGCTAATGAGGTATGCCAGGTATCCTAAGACCCCAGCCAATGACCTTTGCCCATCCTTGATGTCCCCGACCCCAGTCTCCCAAAACTTTATAAGCCTTGAATCACCCTAATAAAGTCAATCTGCCTACTGACAAGCAGTACTGGTGTGATCATGATATGCACTGCCAGGGGTTCTGAACCCCGCCCCCCTCCTGCTAGTTGTCACTGTTCCCTTTGTGCTTATGGACCAAATCAACCGATGATCCACAAGTGTGGGGAGGTGTGTGTGTGTGTGTGTGTGTGTGTGTGTACCACATGCATGTGTGGTGCCCATGGAGTCCAGAAGAAAGCATCAAATCCCCTGGATCTGGAGTTACAGGTAGTTGTGAGCTGCTATGTGTGTGCTTGGAATTTAACTTATGTATCCTGCAAGAGCTACAAGTGCTCTTAACTGCCAAGTCTTCTCTCTAACTCCACTCTTTTAATTTTTAAGATAATACTTATTGAAAAGGACTCTGGAGACATCACTTAGCAATTAAGTGATCTTGCAGAGGACTGGAGTTGAATACCAAGTATCAAAATCAAGAGGCTCATAACTCCATGTAGCTTCACCTCTAGGAAATCCTAAGTCCTTCTGCCTCCATGAACACCTGCATCCCACACACAGACTCACACACAGACACAAGCATACACCAAACTAACAATACCAGAAACCATTAAAAATCTTTTGTCAGGGCTGGACAGGTGGTTTAGCAGTGAAGAGCACTGGCTTCTCTTCTAGAGGACCTGAGTTCTATTCCCAGCACCAACATCATGGTAGCTTACAACTGTCTGTAACTCAGTTCCAAGGGATCTGGCACCCTCATACAGATACTAATGAAGGAAATATATCAATGCACAAAAAATAGTTGAAAAATCTCTTATAAATCCCAAATGAAATTAAATTAGGCATGGCAGTATCAAGACATTATAGAACAGACATGGTTATGTCCAGATTGGCTGAAGTAGTTATGAGAGCCCCTTAAATTATAACTATAATGTACTTGTATTTATAGCCATTCTACCCTATAGATAAGTGTAAACTCTTTTTAGAGAGGATAAAGTTATACAGTCAGAGTGGCATCAGATTTAATGGAGCTATCAGCACAAAGTCTGAAAGTTCTTCAGTCAACATAGACAACTCTGAAATTGGAGACAAGGAACATTTGACTATTATACTTGTCCTTGTTTGATTTCTGTTGCTGTGATAAATTATTCCGAGAAAAGCAAGTTAGGGTAGTACTCACACCCAGAAAGTATACTCCCATATTTATATCCTAGCTTCGACTATTTAAAACTTTCTGTTTAAAGTATACAAGGCACAAGATATCACTATAAGAATCACTATAAGAACTCATAGGCTTTCATACAAAAATTTCAGAGCCAGGTATGTGATATTTCCACAAGAGTTACTGTTCATGGAGGCCCCACAGATCTCCAAAGAACGTATGATGTTGTCATTGTCTTGGTTATGTAATTTAACTAATTAAGAAGATGCTATTGCTGAGGAGACCATATACTTTGATGTAGCATAAAAAGAAATCAGATTTAAACAGAGATAGAATATGCTCTATTAGGTAGAAAGCTGCTAAGAGAGGTTTATCATCATTGGAATTGCTAGCTGTGGTCCCTGTGTGCTAAATAACTAACCTGATAAGCAAGATGTAGTTGCTGGTGCAATAGTGATATGACTATTTTTAGGGGCAAGCAACTACTTTATCATTGGATTTGAGATCTCCTCTGTGAATAATGTATATACCCAATATGCCCATAGCAATGAAACTTCAGAAATAAAAAAGAAATAAGAAAGAAAATGTTGTTTTTATAAGTGATTCTACATCTTATATAGGAAGACAGTGTGAAGAGCACATTTTGAAGGAACTACAAGTGTTGCTGGTGAGAAAAAAAACAGACAAGCTGGACAATCATTACCTTGAAGTATAAGAGACAAAGGTTCTGAGCCAAAGGCTAGCATTTAGAGATTACATAACCTTAAAAATATTAGGAATTAGGAAACAGATGTGGACAAAGATGAGACAGAATAACTTTGTGAGAAGACAAATTCTGTCAATGAGGAAAAATTACTAAGATCAAAATAAGATAGAAGGAACTTCCACAGAAGCATTGCAACCATGAAAGCCAGACTCGTGAGTGGAAGCTTTGACATTTGAAGGAAGAAGCTTTTTTGAAGACTGTTATGGGAACTGGCTGCTGGGGATGCCCTCTGCAGGTCTTCAAGGAAGAGTCACAAATGTCTTACCAATCCCACCTAATAGTAGCTTTGTGTTTCCTAACAGATACTACTGGCCACAATGACATTTACAGAAAAGAGCTAAGAAAAAGTTCCTATCCCACCTTTGATAGAGAATATGACACAACATGTGAATCCTGCATGCCAGTCACAGCTGTTTCCTTTGTTGTAGATGTTTTGTGCAGTTAATCTTCAAACATTGTTTCAACACATCAATGACCTACTAACTAAATGGGCAGCATGAACCTGTTATTTGAAACTTCTAGATAGTAAAAAGAGCAGATTGTAATAATTACACATTCATAGGGCTGATTTATAATTACTTAATTTTGAAATATTTTTGAGAAAAGTTTAAAACCTTATTTATTCTATTTTATGTGCAGAATGTTTTGCCTGCATTTATATTTATGTATTGTGTGTGCCGGGTGCCAACGGAGGTCAAGAGAGGGAATCAGTTCACCCGATACTGGAGTTATAGATGGTTGTGAACCATTGTTTGGGTTCTGGGAATTAAACCTGGGCTCTCTGCAAGAGCAGCAAGTGCTCTCAAGTCTGAGCCAGACCCACATAGTATTTTACTATGTATTTAGATCAGTGAAAATAGATTGGTAAAAATCTACTTTTTGTCATTCAATTTGTCATATGGAAAAGACCAAAGCAGAAAACCCTTAGTTGCTCTATTGCAACACTTTCATACCAGGTAGAATCCTAAGAATGGTGGCAGTCAATATGCTAATGGCCACTTTTTATGCTCTTCAGCTTGATAAGGGACCTTTGAGATCTGACATGTGCCTTCCAAATGATTTTGAGAACTGGAGCACATTTCTGGTTCTGGGACATATGCAATAGACCCTAGTTTAGTCTCTGTCCACTAGGGGGTGGAGTTTCCTAACACAAGATTATTATCTGTGTGAATGATAACCTTCATAATTCATCATTTGATGTCATTTGTCATTTCTTGATGTGAAGAGTTGAGAGCATCACTCTGGTGACAGTGAAGATGAGCTCTTCTCCAGTTTTAGTGACGGCGATGCTGTTCATGCTTGGTAAGTAAAGTGACTTAAAATTTGCTCTCTGTGATGCTCTTCTATGTTAGAATATATTTAATTATTTATGAAATTTGCCCTTAATGTGACATAATTATTCTCTTCTTCTTCCAGGGAGGACTCATGGAGACTCAGTGACCCAGAAACAAGGTCAAGTGATCCTCTCAGAAGACGACTTCCTATTTATAAACTGTACTTATTCAGCCACAGGGTACCCGATTCTTTCCTGGTATGTTCAATATCCTGGAGAAGGTCCACAGCTCCTTTTGAAAGTCACAACAGCCAACAAAAAGGGAAGCAGCAAAGGTTTTGAAGCTACATATGATAAAGGAACCACGTCCTTCCACTTGCAGAAAGCCTCAGTGCAGGAGTCAGATTCGGCTGTGTACTACTGTGCTTTGAATGACACAGTGACAGAAACCACAGGAGGAGCTGAACACAAACTCTGAGAAGCAAAAGGAAGACTGACTTCTGAGCATCTACCTTTGGATCACCCAGTTTTCCTCACAGTCTGTGCTGTGTGCCCTTGTATTTCTCTGGTTGATGAAAAATTATACAGATGGTCAGAGCAGAACAGAAAGTAGATGACACCACTGCTGGATTTTTATACAGGAAACTAAAACCATAGGACATCAATGTTTCTTCATGCAAGGTCACATTGATTTCACAGTAAAGCCATGAAAACAATGATATGGTCAGTGGTCTTCATTTCCATATACAAGTCATTATCTTCAGATTGTTGCTTGTCATCTCCAGCATGACATAGAGGGCCAAATATGCAAGGAACAGTGGCATTTAGATAATGTCTAGCTGATCCTATGGAAGGACAGGTTCTCACAAGGCTACACACTTTCATATCTCAAGATTTCTAATAAAGAAATATAGGATCGTTGCATGATTCTCTCTGTATGTCTGTCCTGAGAAGCAGTAGGCAGTTTTTCCAGCCAGCTTTTCTTACACCAAAGAGCATGCCTCTACCTCATGGAACATTGACAGACATGGACATGAGTGCTCTGAGGCCTCAGAACTACCTCTTTGATTGTGAACTAAAGGATGACTAACATTATTACTTTAAAGTGGATAGAAATGAAAATGAATACCAGTTATCATTAAGAACTGTCAGTTTATGGCCAGGGGCAAAAGACAAATTACACATCACAGAGGTAGAAACAATGAACTATAGAGGCAGTCCAATTAAAGTCACACAGGTATTTGTAAAAACACAGATGAGAATGATGGAGAAGATGATGATGATTTTGATGATGAGAAAATTGAATAAGAAGTTCCTGTGAAGAAATTTGTATGAGATACCCCAGAGAAAAATGCATAAAAATCAAACCAGAATGGAAAAGACTTAAAACCATCAACAGCAAAATTAAAGGTCCAAGTGTCCTTCAAAAAACTTTTAAAATATCAAAAGAATTTAGTTCTGTAGAAGATATTAAGGCAAAAATGCAAGCAAGTACAGAAAAAGCACATTAAACATTCATGGGCACTACTGGCAAATTAAGCCCAAGGATGGGGAAAGGGAAAAGGAGAAGCAAATATAATCATCAACAATCTAGACTGAAGTCTTGTATTTTAATCTCAGCCTCCTTCCTGTCTGGCCATCAATTCTTCTCTTGCACGCTGGAAGCAATCTTGTTTTTCCTAAAGCATTTTTTCTTTCACTCTTGTGATGAACAGAAATTAACTGCTTTCTACTACCTTGCATATGTCTTTATTTGATCATGTTTTAATACCTTTGCATCCTTAGATGCTCAATAAATATTTGAATGAATTAAAGAAAGAAAGAAAAAAATATGGGTAGAAAAGAAAGGAGAAAGCTGGAGCAGATAAGGTGATCTTCAAATATTCAATGTCCTTCCTCTTCTCTAAATCCAACCCCAGTTTCATCCCCAGGCTTGTAGTAAACTACTTGCTTGGCCTATCCTTATTTTCCCTCATTCTCAAAAAACTACACAGACCCTGATGTCATATTCTTATTTCTGTTCTACTGTGGATCCCCTCACCCCATTCTTCTAGCCCATTTCCATGTCTATATGTCAATATCTAGTACTAAGAAACACATTATTTCAGAACTCTAGTAGCTGTAGTGGGCAGCATGTCAGAAGCATTCCCTACCAGGCAACCAACAGCCACCACATTCTTTTAAGGACCAGAGATGGCAGCAGAAATCAAGGAACAGAATAAGACACACATCCAACAAAGACAAGACTGGATATCACCACTGAGAATTACAGTGATCCATAACCCAGATACCGAGATTCCAACATAAAAACAATAAAAAAAAGACAGGATAATATCTCTCCATTAAAGCCCAGAAATCTATTTACAGTAGGCTCTGAGAAATGCAATATAATTGAAGTCAAGACAAGGACTTCAGAAGCTCCTTTATAAATATGGAGAGGTCTTGCAAGAAAAAATGAATAAATTCCTTAAAGAAATCTATGATAACACAAACAAATAATAGGATGAAATAAAAAAAAAAAACAGTTCAGGACTTTCAAGTAGAATCAATAAAGAAAACAAAAACTGCTGCTCCTGTGGAAACACAGGATCCTGAGATATCCTAGAGGGACCCACTGCACACAGAGCAGAGGGTAAGTCACCTTGCCCACTAGCCCAAAACCCAGAGTTACAACCGGGAGCCAGGTGGGGTTTAAGGAAATAGCAGGCACCCAAAGCCAGCCCCTCCGGACTATAACTTCCCGTGCGCCCGGACCCTGGTCCTTTGGCCTGGGCGGGCCCATGGCTGGTCTGCTCCTGTGGAAACACAGGATCCTGAGACATCCTAGGGGGACCCACTGCACACAGAGCACAGGTCCCTCAGCTGGTCTGCTCTGGTGGAAACACCTGATCCTGAGACAACCTAGAGGACATACTGCATCCAGTGCAGAGGACACTTAGCTGGTCTGCGCCTGTGGAAACATCGAATCCTGAGACATCCTAGAAGACCTATTGCATCCAGAGCAGAAGGAGCTTAGGATCACAGGAACACAGAGACATCTGGAATCCGAGGAGATCTGACACAAGCAAGATAACTGGAAAGACAGACTCCAGTCAGACACAGTGAGCACAGGTAACACTAGAGTCAACCAGATGGCGAAAGGCAAGCGAAAGAACACAAGCAACAGAAACCAAAGTTACCTGACATCATCAGAACCCAGTTCTCCCACCATAGCAAGCCCTGGGTACTCCATCACACAGGAAAAACAGGACTCAGAATTAAAATCACTTCTCATGATGATGATGGAGGATTTTAAGAAGGACATAAGTAACTCCCTTAAAGTAATACAGGAGAACACAGGTAAACAGGTAGAAGCCCTCAAAGAGGAAACACAAAAATCCTTTAAAGAATTGAAAGAGAACACGGGTAAACAGGTAGAAGCCCTAAAGAGGAAACACAAAAATCCTTTAAAGAATTTCAAGAAAACACAACAAAACAGGTGAAGGAATTGAACAAAACCATCCAGGATCTAAAACTGGAAATAGAAACAATAAAGAAATCTCAAAGGGAGACTACTGTGGAGATAGAAAACATAGGAAAGAGATCAGGAGTCATAGATGCAAGCATCACCAACAGAATACAAGAGATAGAAGAGAGAATCTCATGCACGGAAGATACCATGGAGAACCTCGACACAACAGTCAAAGAAAATGCAAAATGCAAAAAGCTCCTAACACAGAACATTCAGGAAATCCAAGATGCAATGAGAGACCAAACCTAAGGATAATAGGTATAGATGAGAGTGAAGATTCCCAATCTAAAGGGCCAGTAAATATCTTCAACAAAATTATAGAGGAAAATTTCCCCAACCTAAAGTACAAGACACCCATAAACATACAAGAAGCCTACAGAACACCAAACAGACTAGACCAGAAAAGAAATACCTCCCGTCACATAATAATCAAAACACCAAATGCACAAAACAAAGAAAAAATACTAAAAGCAGTAAGGGAAAAAGGTCAAGTAACATATAAAGGCAGACCTATAAGAATTACAGCAGACTTTTCA